>CM051024.1:54061746-54234246 GCA_027627225.1 Congeria kusceri | reverse complement strand
GGTGAGCAAAATGTGACAGATTTCATACTTCGTGATCAATCAATTATGTAATTACTGTCTAAAACTAGAGTTATTGGTATTTTACTATATTTTCAAAAGGACGCGAAAGATATATTGATGCTTTGTAATTCCTACATGCTTGAACACGGAAATAGTCGTCATAAATTGTTGGCTTACATGACCGATATTTATTCTGGGTATTGAAGATGTTTATAAATATATTTCGTTTGCAGAGTTGTTAGTGCGAACAAATACTGATATAAAAGTTATGATTGGCGATCTCTTATGGAGAACTGTGAAAACCATTAGGGACAAACACTAATGTGTTTCAGTATGTTAGTGGTTCAATCGTTCTCAAAATAATATTCACCGATTGAGCAGATAAACACATATTATTAGGAAAGATGTATGATGTGCATAATTTGACTTTGACCTCATACCTCATTTTAGCGCGCAATTTTGACCTTCGTATTATGAGTTTTTTTGTGAGCAATTCGGACCTTTGTTACAATGCTTGAGCATCAAACGTCAACATATTAAATGAGGAAGCGATCAGCATACATTCAAATCACAGTTCAGTAAGGAAGAATCGGAGACAATGATGTGTTTAATGTAATTACGTCTGACCAATTTCTTCGTTTTTCTGAATAGTAATCGTTATTTCGTTTTTAACGCGATATTAATTCTAAATATACTAGACGATAATGTCAATGTTGCATGTCAACAAACAGAATAAAATGTTTAAATAAATTCCAATTCATAAAAAATGGATGGCTATACAGAATTGCATCGTAATATAGAACCACAGCATCATAACGTAATGCTAAAATGTGACTTTGCTTTCAAAATGGCGGATCTTTAACTGCTTGATCTACTATTATATTAAAACGTTTATTTATATTGCTATTTATGGTTGCTGCTTTTGTTAAATACCTTGATGCTTATTCAAAGATACACAATGAAGGCACGTTTTGAACTACCGAATTCATGCTACAAATATAAACATAACGTAAGATGAAATAACGAATTTGATTCTACACTACGAATAACAATGATGAATAATGTCTGGATGCGAAATAATCTTAAAAGAGATTTTTAAAGTGTATTTACTGTGGACGATGAGACATTTAAATGGGCTTAATTGACGGTGAGTAATATTGCGTGGAGCATGGAAATGTATTCTCCAAAGTATACGAGCGCAGAACTCACCGATAAAATGTAAAATTCGTAATTTTAATTATTATGTGATATAAAGACGCTCTTTTGGCTTGAATATGTATTTGTATATTAAAAGAAATAAACGTGAGCACATAAAACATATGATATATGGCATTGTACGTTATTCAATATGGAAGTTCATACTTATATTTGCATAACGAACATCTATGAGACTATGATTGTATTTCAAAATGTATCTAGCAGATTATCTGCAATAATAATGTACTCGTATGAAAATTTCACACAAAATGAATATAGTATTCTACGAACACGACATTGTCATCATCATCTTGTTCTCAATTATTGGCGTTATTCTGTTATGCACATTTCACAAGAGCGGTTTCCTGCATATGGCTGACGTCTTGCACCGGAGGACCACGGCTCACGCATATATATAAATATTATGTCCAATCGAGTAGCTGTAAATATATATGGTGCAACATGTTCAATATTGGGTGAGACAAATACATTTTCCAAGCATTGGACATGCTAATTGCGAGTTTGATATCTAACACGTTGACCGGGTTCCAACAGGTTAAGTGCAAAGTAACTTCTAGATTTATAAAACATAATTCAAATCTTTTCCATTGGGTAAACTTAAAATCTGAGTAAAGTAATATTTAATAGCAATTAGGGTGTAACCGTTTATCCAATTCGTATCTCGAGCTAGATGTGACTAGTGCTTAAACGTGATATGTGCCGTACAAGATAACTTGCGATGTCGTGGTGACGTATACCATACGTAGGATATGGTGTTCGCCTAGCGATTGGGAGATCCCGGGTTCGATCCCCTATCTGGGAGCGTTCTCAAGATTTCCCCGAAGACACCAAGTACTTATTATACCCAGGAAACGGACTTGAGAGTTTCTCACTAAGCCTGAGGTTTTCGAGCTGATATAAAATAGGTTTAAAACTAAACTAAGTTTTACTTTCAAAATACAAAAGTCAAATACAAAACAAACGGCATATTCAATGAAGCTCCGTCACCACTGGCGAACAGATTACTGAATCAAGCGATCGGGAACATGTTGAGCTCGCTCTGCTCTTTTGGGATCATTTCAGTTTACAGGATAATTATCGACCTTTTCACAATACGAAAGCATTTTAAATTGTTGTTTCAATTTTACATTTTGTTAAACTGATACCATTGCGAATAGTTTCAACTGAAGGTTGGCATCATATTTGTTTTGTTTCGCAAATTATTCATTTTAATCATTTATTTTGTTCTATTTTTTCACAAGACTATCAGAAGATTTTACTGAGGACATTTTACAACAAATACAATGATAAATGTTGTCATTATAAATTAAACTTTCTCTGGCTTAATTGACATAATTATGTGAGTTATTCATATGGGTTGTGGGGAAACTTGCACGATAATATTAAACGTGTTTTTTAAACAAAAATACTTAAGCGGGATTGGAATGGGTGTCCTCCTAGTTGTAAGTACGTATACCGCTAGGCCAAGTACGTATACCACTAGGACAAGTACGTATACCACTAGGTAAAGTACGTATACCACTAGGACAAGTACGTATACCAATAGGCCAAGTACGTATACCACTAGGCCAAGTACGTATACCACTAGGCCAAGTACGTATACCACTAGGCCAAGCACGTATACCACTAGGTCAAGTACGTATACCACTAGGCCACGTACGTATACCACTAGGCCAAGTACGTATACCACTAGGACAAGTGCGTATACTACTAGGCCGAGTACGTATACCACTAGGCCAAGTACGTATACCACTAGGCCAAGTACGTATACCACTAGGCCAAGTACGTATACCACTAGGCCAAGTACGTATACCACTAGGCCAAGTACGTATACCACTAGGCCAAGTACGTATACCACTAGGCCAAGTACGTATACCACTAGGCCAAGTACGTATACCACTAGGCCAAGTACGTATACCACTAGGCCAAGTACGTATAATACTAGGCCAAGAACGTATACCACTAGGACAAGTACGTATACCACTAGGCCAAGTACGTATACCACTAGGACAAGTATGTATACCAATAGGTCAAGTACGTATACCACTAGGCCAAGTACGTATACCACTAGGCCAAGTACGTATACCACTAGGCCAAGTACGTATACCACTAGGCCACGAACACGATTGGGAGTCATCGTCCAATAGTATCACATACAGAATTTGAATGCTTAAATAAATTTCCTTAAATTTAACGAAAATGTTCAAATTAAAACCGAGTATAAAGATAACCTGGTTTATTGACTGTATGATTATTCGCCAGTGACAGTTCAATTTAATAGAACAATGCCGACAAATGAAACAAATGTATATCTCTGATAAGACTGCACATGGATCGGCATACTGTGAACACATTTAATAAAGCACTATGTCATTTGTAGCAATACATTACAACCAATATACTCAATGCTCTGCCACGTTCCACTTTCCTAAAATATATTAGTTTTATCATAACTACCACATAGATATAAGACTAATGTTTTACTTCATAATAGCATTGTCGTACAAACTATGGACAGCTGTGCACACTCTGAAGTAATTTCCTGAACTCCCTTTAGCAAAGCAAATTCCCTATTATAGCCATGCTTCATTGCGTTTATGTAATACTAGCTAAGAGCTAACAAATGGATACAGTTTTTGCCATTATCAAAGTTTTTTATAATGTATATGCATGTGGTATTTATATTATATATATGCACACGAGTTATTAATTTTCCTAAGAAAACAACATTATTTATAACATTTTAACAATTATTATAACATTTTACTGAGCGTTGTTATCTGTAACTTTTGAACTGTATTTGTATTAAATAGCATATTTTGATTATCGAGATAATTAACACTAATTAACACTACAGACCTACATCTGAAAACCAAAACATAAAGCACTTACGTTTGTGTATAGCGAGTACAAAATAAATCTTAAAAGAAATACATAGTAATGTAATCATTCCGTGCCCTGCAATTGGTGGCTATCATGAAATATCGCAATTGGTTTATATTGGATACAACTTTTCTCGTGCGCTTAATACGATGCATTTCATGATCAAAGATATGGTGCTACTGATAAACCATTCTGTGAAGTAATTTATGCTGGTTCCATAATGTCTTGAATGCCGTAAATGTCATGTTTTTACAAATACTTTCAAATAATGTTCATTGTTTTGTAAGTGGCATATCTGTTTCCATAGTCGAATTGATTCAGTACCGTTCTATTCATCAACTTGGCAAATCGAATTCGGAAGGACTTGGTTTCTGTCAACATTGGAAATATAGAGACTTCAGATAAATGATAACATCCCACGCATATATCGATTTTTCAATCTTCCATTTAAAAAGCATTAAGGAACAAAACATGTTTATGGCATGGCATTTGATTTCGGAAGCTGTACAATATTCAGGAGTGTAGCTGCTAAAGTGTTTAAGACTAGCACTGACTAACAAGTCACACACGTTGTTTCGCGAAGACAATGCTCCGGTAAAATATAGCGCTGATGAAAGAGCCGTCACTTGAAATGGACAGTAAAATTGTGAATACTTATTCTATTACTTTAAAGGATATTATTTTGTATATCTTCACAGTCAAGTTATTGCACTCCTTTGCTTAAGGTACTAACATTATGAAGTATACACCTTTCGACACTTAATGTATCCGTGGTACTATCTACAACAATCATTGACTAAAATATGTCCCTTGTAAATAGGATATACCATGCACATCATCACCGCATTAAGTGGTCAGGCAAAATATTAGAAGTTCAAATGCATATGTGACAAATACACTTTTAATTCTTAATCATTTTATGTCCGCATTGAATCTCCATACTTGTTGCTGTCAGGAAAACACACGTCCAAGTAAAGTATCTTCTGCAACTAATGAACATTGTTTATAAACGTTGTCTATTGTTTTTAAACTCAACATATATTTTGTCAGATAACATATATCCATATTAAGAACCTAAACAAAACATATTTTGGAACTCGTGTCAATACATTGGCTCGATGATATACATGTATATAACTACGAAACGAAACTCATATGAAAGTTCATTCCCTGTTTGCATGCTACTGCCAGTAAACCTGCAATTGTTTGTACATTTTGAATAGTATTTCTGATACAAATTTGCATTTGTGTGTGTACACATTTGCCTGATATTATTAGTATTGTATTCAATCTGCAGTATTACTGAAATGTATGGATGTTACTTATAAAACAAAATATATTAATATTATAAAAACAACCATACACCAGTTAAGTGTTTTCTTTTACCATGTACAAACAAATACATTGTGAACTTCGTATATAGGGTTCTGTACAAAGCCTTCTTCCGGCCAGACACTGTACACTGACCTATTTATCGAGTGACAACCAAATATCAGATTGGTCATGTCGAAGTACGTGTTCGAATCTGAGCTCAACAACGATACACTATATTATATACAAGAGACGAGAATTGTCAGTCCCAATAATGCCCCCCAAACCATACTGAAATTATTTAAAATATACCAACTATTAGTTTTAGCACTTGTTTTCTTGTCAACGAGACAACTCTCCTTTTGCACATATATTACATATTGTACAAACTTGCTATATACAAAATGTACCAACACCCAAGCTTTTATACTCATAAAAAGTCCGAGCAATTACATATTAAATAACACAAGCGTCTGTCGATACATATGCAACGCATAAGCAATTCTCCTCTTTGTACTCGCCGAACCTTAGCTAGAATAATTCTAGGTGTGCCTGGATCATGCATCTGGGCTACTTTACCGATGTCTGAACGTTTGACAGTTTCCTTTCATCGTGCTAAGATATTCGAGGATGCGCATTCACACAAACTAAAGCATATATGCAAATATAATTATATAGATACGGAGTGTGGACACATGGAAACGGTTCAGCTATTTAAAAACGTAATTTTACTGCGGATACGGATTTGTGGAATACGAACGCTGTTTCGAACTAGTAGTCTAGTACTTTACCAGACTTATGTCTGGAAACAGTTTTTGAATTAAATATTTACTAACAAAACATATTTCAGAATGAAATCACCGAATTCTAGCGAGTAGGTATAACTATAAATATTGACAATATGTGGATAGTTTTATGGGCATGTGGGTATCAATTGTGAAACAATATTGGAGTGAATATTATATCAAAAGTAATATTGTAACCCAGTATGTGTTTTGCGTTTGTGCATAAAACACAACTTAGCAAAGTATGTGTGCAAAGTTTCATCGCACGTTGGAATATGTGTGTGCTGACGATACCACTTTTATATGATTGCTTGCATACATGACATACGAACAAATAAGTACATTTATATATTTGCAAAATACTCTTACTTTGTAATGTTGTTTGTTCGAGTTTATAACATTTTAATGATTTGTTTTAATACTTTGGTTCATCTTTGATTGCAGCGATTGAAACAATTTCAAGAGTTAATACAATGTGTGCAATTTGGTTCAAAGTTTATGTTAAGTGCACTACAGTAAAGTGAACCTTCGCTTTTGAAATAAAGAACGTTTAAATAAGCAATAGAAATATGCCCGTGTCATGATTGCTCACGCTTAAATCACTGTCTGGGATCTCGGTAACACGAGAAATGGACAGGGGGCGATCAGTTTCGGTAACAGTTACAGGACGAACGCGATGTTACATTAATATGATGAATGTGTGGTGAAAAACGGGTTTAAAATAGTATACGGTGTTTTTTTTAATCTTTAATTGTTAAGCAAATTGCGTATTTTACGGTTGGGACTATGTACTAAAATATAAGTGTACATTAAATATGAAGAATATTATATATTTTTCCGGATTAAATGTCAACATAGTGCTCCAAATAATGGATATGTAGATTTAATTTTTATAATAACGAGACCATGTGTTCAAAATATCTACAAACGTTATTAAAGTCTTATACGGATACATGATTACATATGTTAAACTCATTTGCGATTTTCTTACTTGGTTTAGATAACTACTATAGCTAATGTTGAAAACCACGCTGGCACGGTCTCGAAACGACGCTGTTACGGCTATAATGACGATTTAATATTTAATGTAACTGACACGTGACGACGACTTCTTTGATTGTGCTCCCCGACGAAGTGCATTTAGTCGTCGCTTTGTCCGTCCGCCCGAATTCTAATTTAAGAAAGGCACAAGAAAAGACATAGGGGCAAAAAAGCCATTTTAACTAAGTTACCATATAGTTCGATTGTAAAGAAAATTTGAGAATAACTCTCGCTGTGAAACTCATAATCATTGTTTAACTGTACAGCCGAAAACTAAAATACATGTATATACACCGAATATACAGTTGTTTTAAGTTAGACAACACTAATAAACGAGGCATAACGATTTCTCCAGATGGGATTATATTTCATTCATGTCAAGGAAGTTTACTTGCACATTCTCATTTCTACTTCATAAAAGACAACAAAACTGTAGCAATAGTCTTTTAAGTCGTGTACGTCTCTTCTTGATAGTTGTTAATGTTCAGCAGCCTAAACAATATAGTTTTTATAATTAATGATCTTTTTAGTAGGACTAGCTTCGGACTAGCTATTGTATTGTAACGATATTGTTTAAAAGCTTAGGGATCACGTATCCTTCTCCTCCTTAACACAACTCGGCTTATTTTACCGTACATGACATTTTCCAATGTAAAGTGGACATTAATCATGAGACTTTCATGAAAAGATTATTATGAAAATTCCATTCGTATCAATTTATATCATACTTCAACGTATATTTCAGTACTTATTCCATTTAAAATTAATTAACAAACGGCTGCACCATAGACTATGTTCGTGCTAGTTCCATAGTTGTTGAATGTCAGCGTATAATTTCCTAATTGCCTATGCTGTGACATATCTGGGAAACTGTGATGTATATAGAGATATCACAGGTCAAATATACGATTTCAGAGAGTATTTTAAGAATTTTACTTCGCGCTTTATGCATGTCATTTTAAGTGCATGAATTACCTATTACTTTATTGAATGTCTCCATTGCCAGTAATTGTATATGCAGTTTTGAAGAGCCAATTAATACATTGTGCTGTAACCGCATGAAAGGTGAAATCCTCATTTCTGAAAAGTAACTGATACACGAAATATGAGTCGTCACAAGCATTCCAATAAATTGATTATCCGCATATCAACATAACATAGACTTGTCGAAAACAATACTTATTTATGGCGAAACTTTGAAAGCTACTAGATATCCGTTAGCATCCGACTGTAATTAAAAACAATGCTTAACAACAATAATAAATTAATGTGAATTGATAGACGGTTTCCTGACGTGCAGTTTTCCTCTCGTCCTTGTATGAGGAATAGCAAGGATAAATGAACGTTATGGACTCAACCCTCGCATATGCGTACAAATACGTTATCCAACTAAATTTAGAATGTATTCTGAGGAATTAACAGTTACAAAAGACATGATTATCGTACATAATTCTCTATACAGCGTAAGAAAAATACATTTTCTCAGGATTTGATATGTCGACTAATTATGGTTTCGATGTTTTGCTCGGGAAGCAAATTTTTGCATATTTCATACTTCGTGATCAATCATTTATGTAATTTCTGTCTAAAACTGTTTAACTATAGTTATCGATATTTTACTATATTTTCATAAGGACGCGCTAGTGATATTGATGCTGTGTAATACCTACCCGCTTGAAAACGGAAATAGTCGTCATTAATTGCTGGATAAAATGACCGATATTTATTCCGGGCATTAGAGATGTTTATAAACAGATTTCGTTTGCAAAGTTTAATAGGACGTGCGAACAAAGACTTATAAATAAATTATGACTGGACATCTCCTCTACTGTGTACTGTGTACTGAGTACTGTGAAAACCATTAGCGACGAAACCGCATGTTCGTTGTTGTATATTAGTGACTCGTTTTCAAATTAATATTAAAAGGTTGAGCAGATAAACACATACTTTCAGGGACAATGTATGCAATACATGATTTGACTTTGACTTCATACCACATTTTTGCGCACAATTTTGACCTTTGTAATAAGGCTTTAGCATCAAACGTCAACATATTAAAGAAGGAAACGATCAGCATACATACGAATCGCAGCTCAGTAAGGAAGAATCGGAAAAAGTATGTGTTTCCTGTAATTATGTCTGACTATTGTCTACGTCCTTCTGAACAGTAATCGTTATTATTTATTTTTTTTACGCGATATTAATTCTGAACATACTAGACGATTGTGCCAATGTTGCACACCAACAAACATTATAACAATTTGAAATACATTCCAATTCGTAAAAAAAATAATGGCAATAAAGAATTACAAAGAAAAAGAGCACGACAACATCACAACGGCATGCTTAAATGTGACTTTGCTTTCAAGTTGACGGTTCTTTATCTGTTTGATCAACTATTAAATAAAAGGTTTACTTATATCGTTATTTATAGTTGTTGCTTCTGTTAAATACTTTGACGCGTTTTCAAAAGAAATGAAATGAATGCACGTTTTGAACTACCGAATTAATGCTACAAACATAAACATAACGTAAGACGAAATAAAGAATTTGAGTCTACACTGCGAATAACAATGATGGATAATGTCTGATTCTTACTAATCATTAAAGAGATTCGTTAGTTTTAAAGGGTATTTACTGTGGACAATGAGACATTTAAATGGGCTTAATTGACGGTGAGTAATATTGCGTTGAGCATGGAAATGTATTCTCCAAAGTATACGAGCGCAGAACTCACCGATAAAATACATAAGTTCCAATCTTAATTATTATGTGAACTAATGACGCTCGTTTGACTTGAATATGTATTCGTATATGCAAGTAGATACACGTGAGCACATTGAACACACGATACGTATTATTATCATATATATATATATGCGTGGGCCCTGGTCCTTCGGTGCAAGACGTCAACCATATGAAGGAAACGGCTCTTGCGAAATGAACACGTGCATTGTATTTCATTCGAAACTTTTTTACGAACCTATCCATGTTAAAGTTAGCAAAACACTTTCTTCTCTTCATTATACAAGGGAATATCATTCAAAGACATGTTTTTCTTTATGTTGTATGCATATCTTGGTGGAAGTAGTGTTGTCGAAAGCGCTTGGGCACTTCATATACATTGACAACACTGTTTGAACAATTTCTTTCTCAAATCTATTTATATATTTTATTGTTCCTGTATCCATTTTGGATTCAGTGTTTTAGAAAGAATATTCGTTGGTGTTTCACAATCTTTCTCTATCATAAATAGATATGTATCATGTCCTAACGAGTAGCTGTAAAGATGTATGGTGCAACAGTTTCAATATTGCGTGAGACAAATACATCTGCAAAGCATTGGACATGCTTGCTAAGAGCTCTAACACGTTTACCAGATTACAACAGGTTAAGTGCAGAGTAACGTATGGATTTATAGGAAAGATAATGCAATCCTGTTCCATTGGGTAAACTTAAAATCCGAGTTTGCTTGTAAATAAGATGTAACAATTTATGCAATTCGTATCCTGACGTAGATGTGACAAGCGCTTAGACATGAATGACCCGTTTAAGATTACTTGCAAAACACACGATTAAAATACAAAACAAACGACATATTCACTGAAGCTCCGTTACCACTGGCGATTTGATTACTAAATTAGGCGATTGGGAACATGTTGGGATCGCTCTGCTCTTTTGTACGATCGCACAATAGCGCACTTTATATAATAACCGCTTACAATATATAGCAACGTACAGGCATGCCATGTGTATTGCTTTCCTACGACATAAACGTTATTGTGTATTTTCAATGGGATCGGGTGAACACATCCACCAAGTTGTTATCATACAATAACATACTTGTGCGAAAAATGCACGTCATCCAATAACCAATGTATCAACAGGTCGATCTAGTCGGGTGGGGATCTTGTAGAGATCAAAAGGAGGTCGAGCAGTTAGACTATCGATCGCGTAGGGCGTACATGTATGTATGTGTGTATGGTTGGCCAATCAAATAGTTCTGGGATCGGTTGCAAACACAATGCATCGAAACTAACCTTGATGCATATTGTTTTATATACCTAAGCAATGACACTATGTTTGGATTCATAATATAATACATTATTTATGGAAAGGATAGTCATCTTCTCTTCCGGAGATCGTTCTTTGCTATTGCTAAGAACTGCTTTACTGGACACTTTATTCTTTCACTATACGTGTGCACATTATATTGTGCTTTAACTCGGAAATGTGTGTTTATTGCTGATTGGGAAATCGTTAAATGATATAGTAATTGCTATTCTGTATTATGCCTTCTTAATGCATTTAACAACATTGTTCATATATATTAAGGTATACTACACGTGTAATGATGATATAATCGTTGAATGATATAGTAATTGCTATTCCCTATTATGCCTTCTTAATGCATTTAACAACATTGTGCATATATATTAAGGTATACTACACGTGGTAGCTGTTGTTTCCATGGCTTAGTTTGGTGTTTGTTAAGGTCATACTGTTAACGTCATTAACAAGGTGTGAAATGGTTGTTATGTGATGCACATTATTTTAATAATTTTATTGTGTGAGTCTAATCATATTCACATTCTCGTTATAGATAAAATACTACGCTTAAACGTTGCCAAATTGATAATCAGGTTTGGACTACCATCACCTTGAATAACGCGATACTCTTTGGGTTTGTTTTATATGTCACTAAATGTACGATTTTATATTGTTCCACGTGCACACATTAACCTTAAATATTTAGAGAACGTTTGCTGGTGTCAAATGTACACGAATGTGCATTGTTCGATTATATTGATCTGTCACTGTTGAATAAGTACACGGTTATTGAAAGCGGTTATTCATAGCTTCGTAAAATAGTCGTACTGTTCCGTTCAGTTTACTGGATAAGTATTAACTTTTCCGATACGAACGCATGTTTTTGTTTCAATTTTGCATTTTGTTAAGCTGAAGCCATAGCGCATAGTTTCAACTGTAGGTTGCAATCACTTGTGTTGTGTTTCTCAAATTATTCATGTTTTATTCGTTTATTTTTCAGTATTCTGTTTTGCACGGCTATCAGTAGATTGTACGCAATGGCATTTTTCAACAAATGCAATGATAAAGGAGATCATTATGAACTAAACTGTATGTGGCTTTATAAACAGAATTATTACATGTGGCTTAATAAACATAATTATACGGGTTGCGGGAAACCTGCGCGATAAAATAAAAAAGGTGTTTCTTAAAAGTACTTAAGCGGGATTCGAAACGGGGTCTTCCTTGTTATAAGACAAGTACTTATACCACTAGGCCAAGAACACGATTGTTAGTCATCGTCCGATTGTATTACATACATTATTTGAATGCTTTAATTAATTTCCGTAATTTGCACGAAAATATTCAAAAAATAAAACCAAATATAAAAATAACCGAGTTTAATGACCGTGTAATTTTTTGCCAGTGACAGTTCAATATAATCGAACACTACAAAAGAAACACATGAATAACTCTGATAAGTTTGCAAATGGATATGCATATTGTGAACGCATTCAATAAAGCACTATGCCATTTGTAGCAATAAATTGCAACCAATATAATCTGGATGTAATATATTTATTGCGCTGCCACGTTCCACTTTCCTAAAATACTGTATTTTTATCATAACAACCACATAGATATTGATCAGTGTTACACTTCAGAATAGTAAAGTCGTCAGGCAAAACATTAGAAGTTAGAATGCATATGTGACAAATACACTTTTAACCCTTAACCATGGTATGTCCGTATTGAATTTCCATAATTGACGTGTTGCTGTCAGAGTAACACATGTCCAAGTAAAGTATCAGCTACAGCTAATGAACGTTGTTTATAAACGTTGTTTATTGTTTATAAACTCGCCATATATTTTGTAAGTTGCTCCTCTTTCTACTCGCCAAACCTTAGCTGGAATAATTCTAGGTGTTCCTGGATCATGAATCTAGGCTACTTTACCGATGTCTGGACGTTTGACAGTTTCGTTTCATCTTGCTAAGATATTCGAGAATGCGCATTCACACAAACTAAAGAATATATGCGAATATATACGGACACGGAATACGGACACAAGGAAACGGTTCAGCTATTTTAACGTGATTTACTGCGGATACGGATTTGTGGAATAGGAACGCTGATTTGAACTAGTAGTTTATCAGAATTATGGCTGGAAACAGTTTTTGAATTAAATATTTCCTAACAAAACGTATTTAAGAATGAAATCACAGAATTCGAACAAATAGGTATATATAGAAATGTTAACAATAATTTGATATGTGCATGTGGGGTATCCATCGAAAAATAATATGAGTGAATATTATATCAACAGTAATATTGTAAACCATTATGTATTTTGCGTTTGTACATAAAACACAACTTAGCAAAGTATGTGTGCTAAGTTTATTCGCGCGTTGGTATATTTGTGAAGATACCACTTAAATAAAAATAGGATTGCTTGCATACATGTCCTACGAACAAATAAGTACATTCATTAAGCTGCAAACTACTCTTACCTTGTAATGTTTTTTATTCGAGTTTGTGACATTCACATGATTTGTTTTAATTATAAAGGATTCAATTAATTCGGTTCAAAGCTGATGTTCTATTGTATGACATATGTGTTCCATGTCATTATTGCACTTATCTTGTTGCCACAAATCATAAAACCTGCTGTTATATTTGTAGCCAGTCTATGGTAATTCCAGTCGTGTTCAGCGGTCACGATTATGTTCGGATTAAGTATACATTACATAAAAGAGTGGATATCATGAGAACAGTGAGCGCAGACAGTACAATCACTGTCTAAACAACGAAATATAATCGAAATACGTCCGTGCATATTTGTTTTCCACATGATAAGCCATGATTGCTCAGGCTCCAATCACTGTCTGGGATATCGGTAATGGACACGGGACGATCTTCGGTCACAGATGTTGGACGATTTCGGTAACAGTTACGTTACGAACGCGATGTCACATTGATGAATGCGTGGTGAAAAACAGTTTGAAAATGGTATATGGCATTTATTATGTTTAATTGTTAAGCAAATTGTGTATTTTACTGTTAGGACTATGTACTTAAATATAAGTGTACATTTAATATAAAGAATATTTTACATTTTCCTGGATTAAATGACAACATAGTGCTCCAAATAATGGATGCGTATATTTATTATGTATAATAACGAGACCATGTGTTCAAAATATTGACAAACGTTATTGAAGTCTTATACAGATAAATGATTACATATGTTAAACTCATTGGCGATTTTCTTACTTGGTTTAGAAAACTATTATAGCTCATTTTGAAAACCACAGTGTCACGGTCTCGAAACGATGCTGTAACGGCTATAATGACGATTTAATATTTAATGTAACTGACACGTGACGACGACTTCTCAATAGAGATGTGGTCGTCACGTGTCAGTTACATTAAATATTAAATGGATTAAATGTAAAATATTGCTCCCCGACGAGGTGCATTTAGTCGTCGCTTTGTTCGTCCGTCCGAATTCTAATTTAATTAACAACATAAGAAAAGGCACAGTGACAAAAAAGCCAATTACAATTACCGTAGTTACCATATAGTTCGATTTTAAAGAAAATTTAAGAAGAACTCTCGCTGTGAAACACATTATTGGCTTGGTGTTTTATTACAAATCATTGTTGAACTGTACAGCTGAAAGCTAAAATACGAGTACGTGTATATACACCAAAAAAACAGTTGTTTTAAGTTACACAACACTAATAAACGATAAAAACATCGAAACATGTGTTTCTTTATTCATATTTATATGTTCCATATCATAATTCAAGGTATGTTGTTGTCACCCGTCATAAAACCAGTTGTTATAATTATATTTGTAGTCATATATGGTAATTCCTGTCGTGTTCAGCGGTCACGATTATGTTCGGATTAAGTATACATTACATAAAGGATTGGAACATTAAGCGTAGACTGTACAATCACTGTCTAAACAACGAAATATTAAAGAAATATGTCCGTGCATATTTGTTTTCCACATAATAAGTCATGATTGTTCAGGCTTCAATAATGCAAACTATATTGCAGCTGTTAAAATATACACTAAAAGTTTAGTCTTGCTAGTGTATTGGGTCTTGTATTCACGTTCATAAGAGAAAAGAAATATTTGTTTGTTTTGTTGGTGTATACTTAAAAGCAGAGAGATTCCGTATTTTGCTTATACATCATCGATCCTGATGTCAATACTTCACACACATTTTAATATATCAAATGTTTTAAGGAATCACGGACTCATTTTGTGATATACCGGTATGGTCGGAGTAATATTCAGAGTAGTGTTGTCATGCCATCTTAGCTACATTTCAGTACTGTCAGGGAAAACATTTAGCTATATCGCAGTACTATCGCAGTTATTAACAATAACTATAAAATCACATGAAAATGCAATGATATGCGATATTGTAAATTAATCAGAATTAAATCAACGATACCCTTAAGTGGAATTTCCAGATGAGTTTGTAATGGAATAATAAATACCTATTTTATACTTAAATTATATGTCTAGCGTCTTTATAAATGTGCTTCAATTGCATTTTTTAAACGTAAAACACGATTAATGATTATTCTCGTATTTCACATATAGCATTTGCCTACAAAGATGCTCCGGTTTCGGTATTCTTCCTTTCACTATAAATTGCTGTAATACCGAAATGTATCGAAACTAATTTTTTGGGGATAATAACTTCATAAAATAACTCCAGTACAAAGAACATAATATAATTATATTGTGTTATTGACATGAGATTGGGCAAAACTGATATTCTCGTGAATACATATTCCACCTCGAACGTGGTGACATCTTGACATTACATTTAAAACACTAATACATGTCGCAGAACAAAAAACCTGGATAACACATGTTAAGTTATGCATATGTTTTTAATGTCACATATTCTTTATTGCAGTGTTTTTTTTTCTATTGTTATCTACAGTTATTGTCAATAATCATCCAAAATATTTACGGTAAGGTTTAAAGTTATGTTATCAATACCATGCACAAGATCCATATTTATTATAAAAATATTTGGTTGTATTGCCTTTGTTTAAAAAGTAGGCTGGCGTCACCATCTATACTTTTCACGAGAAATGACAAATAGTACCCTAACACAGAGCCCAACCATCTATAGAAAACAGGAACAATGTATTACAAAATGTAACTGATCATGTATGATAGCATTGTCAGATACGCGGAGTGTTTATCTAATACTTATAACCATTATAATACGTTTACGTATATCATGATACGCTAAAGTAATATAACAGTTTTCTTCGATAATGCACGGTGACTCATGGATAAATTAACAATAGTGTACAATACACGCTGCATTGCCACATATAATGTGATTTAGATTAGATCGGTTTATTACCGTCTAAGTAAATGTGGAACCAGATGCTCAAACGATCAATCTCTCTTCCGGCACATCAAAGACACTTCGAGAGTATCCGGTACGTGTGCCCCTCATTGGACTTATCCAAAGTTCTCAAGATCGATAAGCCCGCGTCACTCTAGATCGTATCCGACAATATGTAATACGTGTGACTTACAAACTGAAAAAAGTTGCTACACTCGATTTGTTCATGTACGAAAAAGCAAAGGTTACGAGAAACATTGTGGAATATAGTGATTCAGCAATGTGGGTTAAACTGTTTCATTAATCTTATAAAAAAGCAACCACCTGAGCAGATTATCATGCTGTTTGAAATGGGAATAGGAACTTATGAAGATTCTCACTTAAATATCCTTATTGCAAACTTCTAAGCGTGTGACCAGGTTTACGTTTTAATATGTGTACCTGTTTTTTGTGTTGCTGATTATCATTTGTAGTGTGAAAGCACGTAAACCTTAGCACGGCCGTTTTTAAGGCTGACTGCATATGGGTACATCGTAATCGGAGCATAAGTTCAGTTATCTGCTTAGATGATGTATGTTGTTTTATAAATTTCGCTTTCGTATTAGAATACACGTACAATCTATGGGCAGTATTCATAATATAGATGTAAAGAATTCAATTACAGAACGCACGTATATGCTTACGTATTATTGCAAAAAATACTAGTTCTCTATGGTACGCTAACTTATATGTTGCTTTGATTAACTGTTTAACGTGTCTATATGGTCATTTTGATGCCTTCTTTAAGTATTTGTTTATGTATTAATATTATATTATTATGGTATGTTTAGACTAATGCTGTTTTCTTGTACATATTTGATGTAAATATGTAATGCTCTCCTAGCTTTGAGGGAATACAAATATATCTATCTGGTCAGTAAAAAATATGTTCATGAAAACATGCGGAGCTAGTGATATTATCAGGATCAAAATAATGCCTTAATAAGTGTATTGCATTGTGATGTTCACATCCAATTGTTATGCATTTCGCAACTGAAATATTCGATATTTTTTTTATACCAGCATAGTAATTAACCAGACAGTGTAATACCCCACAAGGCAAGTTGATTAAATATCTTTCTTTTTTTTTACAATAGTCTAGCTATCCAATTGGTTCGGTATTGTTTCTAAAACGATAATGTAACATGACAGATTTTAAAAGGCTTGTAAATTCTTCTTCTTATTGATAGGACTCCGTTTATTTAACCTGATATGAAATTTTAGTGTACAGTAGAGATTCATTAGTTGACGTTCATCGAATATTATTTTAGAAATGCTATTGTAGCACATTTAGTTGTTACTTCAACTTATATGACCGTATGCATTCTATGTAAAATTCTTCAAATAATGATTGGATCCTATACTATATTCGTGGCTGTTTCTTTCCTTTTGTTTAGTGAATGATTTTAGTGGTCAATTTATAATATCTAAATGTGTACTTGCCAGTTTTGTAACGTATCTGGCAACTTTTTGTAGGTCACCTATTTATAAAGTATTTTAAGCATTTTACTTCGCGCAAAAGGTTCATCATTTAAATGCAAAAATCACTCATATCAATGGATTCAGCTAGTTCAAGAGCTACATATTTGCATCATTATATATCGAGTAGTTTGAAAAAGCCAAACATAATATTGTTTTGCAAACGCATATAACATCGACTTGTCTGCTCTAAATGGTAAGATGTACGCGAGATTTGCCAATCGTCACAAGCATTCCAATAAATTGCTTTTCAGCATATCAACAGAACATAGACCTGTCTTAAACAAACCTAATTTACTGCCTGATTTTTGAAATCCATTGGATATCCGTTTGCATCCGACTGTAATGAAGAGCATTGCTTAACAACGATAATAAACTAATGCGAATTGATAGACAGTTTCCTGACGTGCAGTTTTCCTCACGTCCCTGTATTATGAATAGCGTGGCTGCATGAAAATTATGGACTCAACCCACGCATCTGCGTACAATACGTAATCCAACTAAATTAAGAATGGCAACAATGAGGCATTAACAGTTACAGAAGACATACATCATAGATAATTCTCTGTCTAGCGTGAGGAAAATACATTTGCACAGGATTTGATATGTCGGCTAATTACGGTTTTGATGTTTAGCCCGGTGACCAATTTGTCGCAGGGTTTTTTACGTGGTCAAACAATTATGTAATTACTGTCTAAAACCGTACAGCTAGAATTATTGATATTTTACTATATTTTCACAAGGACGTGCAAGCGCTATTGATGCTTTGTAATTCGTATCTGTTTGATAACGGAAAAAGTCGTCGTAAATTGCTGGCTTACATGACCAATATTTATGTTGGGTGATGAAATGTTTAAAAATAGGTTTTGGTAGCAAATATTAACAGTGAGGGCAAACACAGACTTATTACTAAGTACAGATTGGACGATCTCTTACGGAGAATTGTGTAATTAATTAGCACCGAAAACATATGTTCATTTTTATTAGTACAATAGTGGTTACTACTTTCAGAAAATAATATTGTATGCGCTTAACTGGAATGTAGAAATTGAATTATTGGCAAGATTAAGTTTGTATCAATGTTAAACAGACAAACACATATGTTCATGTATGTAATGCATAATTTGATTTGACCTCATACCTCATTTGTTGTGCCTAATTTGGACCGTCGTATTGATATGCCCTGCATATGAAATAACTTTGTTGCTATTAATTTTATCAAATGAACAATTTACTTACCTTCATTCTTTTACGTACTTGCTGACACTGGACGTTTATTTCAATCGCCATGCTTTAAATTTGCATGTGATCTTGTTAATATCACAGAAAACATACAGACCAGTGACATAGCTGATGAATTAATCCATTTTTAACTTTTAAGTGTAAATTCCAACTCTGTTGTTGTTGTTGTCGTTGAGTCTGTGTATCGATTTCATGTGATTCATATTGTTTTACTAAGAGTACTCACGATTTTAAGCTAGTATAATATTGAGTAACAGTACCTTTTCATTTTTGCTGCATGTCAAATTAGTAATCATAGAATTAATACGTTAATCTTGTATTTTATTGTCACAACGCTCGCATTTTTCTGTCAATAGAGCCATTTGTTGCAGTGCATTGTGGTCGAGTTAAAAACTATTTTCGGCTATTGCTTTATGAACCATAAAACAGGTTGTTAATAGATATGGTGTAATCGCTGTGTCGTGTACATTTAAAACTGTATATCTTGTAGTTTTAAAGTCGCATTTATTTCTTTTATCAAAGTTTATACATACAATCCAATATGGCTGCGTATTTTTGCAGATTTCTGTTCAGAGCGTTCGTGACCACTTTTTTGGTCGATTGACGTCACGGCTGACCAACTGTTTGGTCACGGCCCATATATTTTGGACGATCGGCCAGACATTCTTGGTCGGGTCATGTAAACTTGGTCAGTGACCATCTTTTTAGGTCACTGGCGTATAAAAGCGCCCAGAATTTTTTTTGAGCAGTTCAGTCTGGTCGTAACATCTGAGGCCGCAACATCGTCGTATTCGAAAATAAATGTACATCTTAAACTTGAGACTTAGAACCAAGCGTAATTTATATTTAAGAAACTTTTACAACAGAAGTTGCACTCATTTACTATTGCAAGTTAGATCTATTTAAAGCTATATAGATTTATTGAAGTATAAGTTATTCGTTAATATTTTAACAGTTCACGCACCTATATAGAGCATATAAATTATGGAGAACTGAATACTTTTTAGTTGTCGTTGTCCACACGAATTTAGATCTACTGTTTAGTAGTGAGTTTTGAGAGACTGTGAATGTTGAAGAATTATAGGGTCTTATTGTAATTGTAACCACCAGTATTAAACTCTGTAAAGTGAATTGGAATACGTACTGTATCTACTAAATTTACTGACAAACTGATACTTGAAATTGTTATATTTACAATTGTTATTTACGCTTGGGTTGAACAAGGAGTCAAGAATTAAACGTTTAAACTTAATATAAGACTTGTTTATTTATTTACTATCACGAAGTACCATTAAACGGTAAAATTAAGTAAATTAATTATTGCCTAAGAGCTAACCACAACCTGACAAGTGTGACAGAGCCAGCTGGCGCGCAACAGTACTTAAGCTTAAACATCGAAGGTCAAACAATTTAAGGTGGAAATGGTAAACACACATTCGAATCACAGTTCGGTAGTCTTTCGAGCGTACGAGCACAGAACCTGCTGTTAGAATAAAACGTTCGCATTCTTAACTATTATGTGAGATAATGACACTAATTTTGCCATTTAACAATAGGATTTTAATGAGCATATACATATATTATATAAACGCAAACAAAGACTTATTACCAAGTACAAATTGGACGGTCGCTGACGGAAAATTTTGGAATTAATTAGCGCCGAAAACATATGTTCGTTTTTAATAGTAGTTCACTACTTTTCGAAAATATTATTGTATACGCTACACAGAAATTTAGAAATTGCATTTTTGATTAATTTTTTTTGTATCAACTGTGACCAGAAAAACACTTATTTTAATGTATGTACATATATTTTATTATTTTGGGTTCTCATTTAGACTGAATAATATATGAAGACAGTGTGTGACCCTATTTTCGTTAATCGTGCCTTATCATGTTAAGTAATTACATTTACAACTAAACTAATTATACAGTACTCAGTACTGCAGGATTTGTTTAATTGTAAATATATCATGTCCTAAGGAGTAGCTGTAGAGATACATGGATATGGATCAGTATGGTGTGACATTTGTATACATTCGCAAAGCATTGGACATTCTTGATGACTGCAATTTTGATGTTGAACACGCTGACCGGATTCCAACAGGTATTAGTGATGTGTAACAATGGGATTTTTTTGGCAAACCATACTTCAAACCATTGTGTAAATGGAAAATTCGAGTATATTTCATTGCCTATAATTAGGATATAACAATTTATCCAGTCTGTATCTTCAATTAGATATTGCGGATGTTTAAACGTGAGATGCGCCATACAAAGTTTACAAAATTAATTCAATGTAGCCCCGTTCCCGATTGCTACTCGGTTACTTATGGGCGACAAAATAGTGATTTTGCTTACAATATAAAGGTACACATACTACAAATGTATTTGTTTACTAGCGACTTAAATCAATTTTGTATTTGCAATCGCTGAATGCTGAGCAAATTAAGTTTTTATGATAACACTTTCTGTGCGTGAACAATTCACGTCCCCCAACAATAAATGTATGACCTGGTCAATCTTGTTGGGTCGATATCAAAACGGATCAAGAAGATGTGGATTTGTTCGAGTATCGATGGCGTTGGGGCTTATGTACGAATGAATGTTTTTCAAATGACATATTTCTGGGATTTATTGCTTAACACGGTACTTCTTAACTGAACTTGACGTCCAATGTTTACCTTTCTAAACAGTGACAATATAAAATTATGTATCATCCAATTACACTATTTATGAAATAAATACTAAGTTTTCCTTACAATACCGTATGATTGCTATTGCTAAAGATCAGTTTACAGAACACAGTACCCTTTTGTTATAAGTGCTTACATCTGATCAAGTTCAAAGTCGGCAATTGCTGGTAACTCCATTTCGGCATTGTTTTAAGGCTATAGTAATCATGTTTTGTTATGCCTTCTTAGTGCACTTGAATATTAAACTTCGGTTTGTGTCTTTATAGTCAAAATTAGATATACGAGTAATACACCCGTATAATGTTTTTGTTTCTAGTTAAAAACAAATCCAAGCACATGATGCACATATAGTTTTTTATATAGTAATATATATACATGTTTTTTAATTATTATTTCCTGGCACATTGAGTTCTGTATGCAAATTTCACATATTCCCAATATAACTTCTAGGTCACTTTTAAGTGGTCTTAAAGAAAACCTTTTTATTTCAAATCTGAACACACGAATTAAGACACAATGGAACATTGTATAATTCTATACTGAAGTACACCGTGAATGCCAACAAAACTTTGTCGAACCAGCGCGTTGTTCTGCAGCTAGTGAACATAGTTTATACAGCACTCTGCCAGAAGCCGTTGAATGGCAAGAAAGATTTCTAAATGAAATGTACATGTATTCGAATATGAGGCAAATCTACATTACTAAAATAATATCATTTTATTATAACGGCCACTTATATGTTGATCAAAGTTTCATTGACAATAACAATGATTTAAATAATAAGGACAGCTGTGCAAACTGTTAAGCAATTTCCTGAACTCCCTTCAGCTAAGCAATAATTGTATAATAACGATGCTTCATTGCATTTCTTACAAACCGTGAATCTGCTAATAGCTAAGAGATAACAAATGGATACACAATTTGCCGATGTTATAGTTTCTTCTGTTATAAACATGTGTATTAGTCTAGTGAATGCACATAAATTGTTACTTTTTCCAAAAGCAACAATATTTTTAACATTTTATAGTCTGCGGCTTAACCGTATATGTTTATAATGTTTATGTATTTCAAAAATAGTACAACACACTTTGTGTTGCTGTTGTTTCTTCTCGTAAAATATAGGTACCACGTTATCGAATTATTAGAACTACAGAACTACCTTTGCAAACTAAATGGTATTTGTTGTTTACTGCATTGTTACTCAAAAACGTTACAATCGTTATAAGCCTTTAATAGCAACTTTATACACATAAATTAATATTATATACTAATTTAGTAAATGAAAAAAATGCTTTAAACAATGCCTGTCAGACAATCAATCAGAGCCAATTGAAGTGATGTTAACATAAAATGACAGAATGAAATGTCATTAGAAAGTTGATATCGTGTGAACAGCATCCGATTCTTTACATAATCGGAGCTGATAATACTGAAACAATATCGCATTTAAGTCATATATGACTTCTATGTCATAAATTTCATTAATAGGACGTCTTTTCAAACATTTGCTCAAGAACAGACTGTCGCACATGCAAATCACGTACACGTCAAATATAGTTCATGGTTGCGTAAGTTCCATATCTGTTTACATATTCAGTTTCATTCAGTAGCGTTCTAAACATCACTTTGGCAAATCGGCTTCGGAATGCTTTGGTTCTTGTCAGCATTGGAGCTATTCGAACTACTGTAAAATGATTACTTCCCACGCTTTTATTGATATTTGTATATTTCATTGATGAATTATTACAGGACGCCATATAGCTATCTATAAATACAGATGTTTTGGTATAGTTGCTTTTTGATCTAGTATATTAGACAAAAGATGTAAACGATTATGTTTCCATTTCTATCAGAAGACATTTCTCGGCTTAATGATGAAATAATCTAAAAGTACACCTCACTTAATAGTGTTGCTTAATATCGTCAACGTTGCATTCATTTTATTGTACTCCTTTGATTGAGTACAACATGTAGCGGTACTACAATACACCAATAGACAGCTTTTGACATTAAGTGCATAGTTTCATAGCTAATACAACAATAACTGTATTAAAACCTTCTTTTCTAATAACATTCATATATATTAGATGAACATATAACAATAACGCATCTTTTTATATTTACAGTATATAAACCCCGCCGGTTCATATATATAATTATCGTCCAAATCTTCTCATCTTGTTCATCAGTAAGCATAGTTTGCACCATATTATGTACATAGAGTTTTAGACAATACACGTTGCTCTAAATAAAAACAATTAAACATTAAGATGGCTTCTCGGATAGAAATTCACTATTTTTAATCGGAATTTTTGGGATTACATGGTTCGTTTTTAGTTTCGAAAATGATACCGTTTATCAGCATGTCAGCATATGAACTGTCCGTGTGTTGTAGTACGTATGAAACTATTTGTGTGATGTTAGTGAAATAAAAAAATATTTGTGTGATGTACATGAATAATAATATTTTTTATGAATGTTAATATTATTTTATATTATAATATTATCTAAAGACCTATTAATTAACTGTATTATATCAATGAATGATAGTTATTGCGCTATGAATGGCCAATGATGTTCTATCACTTATCCTATTCATTCTGCACATCAATTGCTATAAATAATTATGGAAGCATACTAATTTCGTTTGTGTTTCCAAATAATTTAGATATATAAATAAACGATCTATACAGAGTGCTTGTCGATTATACCTGAGTAGACAGGTATTTCTTCTATGCATGCATATATGTATAGTTACAATATTAAATATGGATTCAATAGGCAATAATACAATCTGAAACTATAATCGCTTGGAAGATGATAAAAGTTAAAAAATGTAATGGAAAGTTCAGAGAAACAAATTACATGTATTACATAATATAGGTCGTGTGTATATGGCCAGTGTCTGGTTTTCATTTTTATTTTTATAATCTTAGTTTGAACACGTACTCGAGCAACGCAGAACAGAAAGTTGGTTAGAGCGGTGTCTACTGGTGTTTGTTTCTATGGCCCCTCAGTTGTGAGTTCGATTCATGGTAGGAGTTTTCTTTCTCAAGCATATGCTGTTGTTTGTTGTTGTTTTTTTCGACAATCTTATTAGTAATTCTTTATTTTTTTTAGATACATTGGTATAATACCATTTATATTGTTAAAGAAAAAAATATTGTGTAGATATTGTCCATTGTAGTCTTTGTCGTATAGTCACTTGTTACACTATAAATGTTCGGTAAATACTAAGTGCGAAATAATAATACGAGATAATGAGGTGCCCTTATTTTGTCTTTCGAATTTGCGTATTTATGGTTTTATTTATATGCGGTATGAACAATGACTGTTATTTATCACATGCTATGCCTTGTTTACTGTGTAGAGCAACTATTACACATATTGTCATGTTACACATGTGTAAGATAAAATTTTGAGCTACATATTCTTTGACTGACCAATCGCATGACGTTATTTCGGTGAAACGACGTCGTCAACATGAAATGGCGTCACGTCAGTACACAACGTTTAGTATTTATCAACATCTTTTGGTAAAATGATCAGTTGTTCTTTGTTTAATAGCATGTGATATAAAATATCTGACACTCGTTGTCAGTTCATACCATATTTAAATAGACTCGTCCAGGAAATTGGTTAGTAAGCTCGCCAGAGGCTCGCTTACATATACTAACAAAATTCCTGAACTCGTTTAATAAAATATGGTATGAAATGACAACGAGTGTCAGATCCTATATTTCAACTATCGACGACAAGCCCATGCCCAATAATCCGTTTATTTTTCCAGGTTGAAATAAAGATGCATAATATTGTAACGGAAATGAACTAAAACCGAAACGTCATATTTTATGTTGAACGTCTCATAAAAAAAAAATACATTGAACGAATAGATTGAAGGGTTAATGAACAAGAAGCTGTCGGTACGATAAATTAATTTCTAACTGACCGCAACAGGCTGGGCAGAAAATCAGCCGTAACCCTATTCACAAATGAACATGTTATATTTAGAAATTGTAAAGAAACATATATAATATGTTCATTAATTTTGTGGCAAATGATTTAATAACCCTGAATTAAAACTGAAATGCAAACTTATATATCGGTTAGATTAATCAAACTTCAAACGCCATGAAACGTTCATACATTTCAAACACATAAGCGAGTAATATCGAGGCTTGAAAACCAGAAGGTAACAACAGCTGATGATTTCAGACAACAGCTGATGATTTCAGACAACAGCTGATGATTTCAGACAACAGCTGATGTTTTCAGACAACAGCTGATGATTTCAGACAACAGCTGATGATTTCAGTAACCGTTAGTACCTATCGAGGCTTGAAAACCAGAAGGTAACAACAGCTGATGATTTCAGTAACAGTTAGTACCTATCGAGGCTTGAAAACCAGAAGGTAACAACAGCTGATGATTTCAGTAACAGTTAGTACCTATTGAGGCTTGAAAACCAGAAGGTAACAACAGCTGATGATTTCAGTAACAGTTAGTACCTATCGAGGCTTGAAAACCAGAAGGTAACAACAGCTGATGATTTCAGTAACAGTTGTTACCTTCTGGCTTTCAAACCTCGATATTTAAATAAAATTGCTTCTTCAACAACAATGTGCTGCCCACTTGGTGCCCTTGAAATCTTAAATTAAAATTAACTAGTTATTTGTTGTTATTTATATAAAACAGATACACTTTCTGTCTCGGTATATAAGTATGTTTGATATAATATAACGCGATAATTGACTGATTGAGCACTCTCTATTCTTCATACCTGGATGGCGATACTAATTGCACATGATATTTCGTGTCAAGAGAAATATACTCGAAATAAATTGAAAAGCAGCACTAAATTCTGACACAAACGTTATTAATGCTATGTCGCAATAAAGGCTGTATTTAATGTGTGTATTATTATTTCTGTCGATGAATAATTGATCGTGCAGAAAAAGCATTTTGTTTCTGTTTTATGTTCGTAGTTATATCTACATATTGTCGATAGTAGTTCCACAACAATGCACGCATTTGTGTTTATCTTGCACAACAAACACAAACATATTGCTACTATAGATGTTACATGGTCATACGCATTAAACAAACTCGTATAATTATATAAGACGAACTGACACCGCTCGGAAACACCGAAAAGGCCGTATGCGTGATCTTTAACAAAGTGGCGATACTGTGGGATTTTCTCCGATCTGAACACACTGGCAGATGCTTAGAAATGCGGCATCCGGACATTGGATTACATACACTATTCTTATAGGAAACGCATATGTCCAGTACGGTGGCAACAAACCAAACGCAAATTCACAGGATAGGAATCAAACATGGATCGCCTAGGCAAGAAACAAAAGTGCTAGCCCGCCAACCGTAAATTGTATCTCTGAGTCTCCCTTCTTATGACATTGTTTAAGGTAATGGAAGATGGATTATTAGCCTTATATAAGAACGAAAAGCATAGGCAAAGAGTCGCCTATTGGAACACATATTCAGTTATGAAGCGTTTATTCCTGAAACAACGAACATCCTGTTTAACTCGTGCCCATCCGCACCCCGTCAAGACAATCGAGCTGACCTTGTAAAATAGTATTTATTCCATTGAAAATTATACACATAATGCTCGGACCCTAGAATTTGCTTATGGCTTCTTCAAAGCGTATTTCGTAAGAAATAGTATAGACCGCTAAGGGCCAACTCGCATTACAGTGACCGACCCGTTAGTCCAAAAATGTTGAGGAGGTCCGAAGTGGTCTGTGCTATTACTTATATTATACCGAACAAATTTAGTATTGAAGTGTTGTAATAAAATGATAATGTATCAAATTCATAACATAATTATCTTATAATTCCTTTATTTCGTGTTGCTGAACATATTACTTTTTTTTAAAGACAAACTACATTCTGACAGCTTGCAAAGGCTTTGAGTTGAGAAATTTACTGCTCAGAACAGCGGTTACAAACAACAATCATAACGCTGACAGCGTAGAAATACTGTTGGCAAAAAATAAACTAAAAGCATGTGAATTATGAGTGTATTTTTGCTGAAAGGAAACATTAGTTTGATTGAAGTTCAATTTCCCACCGTTAAACTTTATAATTTGGCTTCTTATTCAATAGTATATTACATCATAACGAAAAGTAATTTGCAAGTAAAGAACACATATTTTGTTCCCGCTATTTATCCTATGCAAACGGAATTATATAAATGCCAGTTAACAAGTCAACCTGCATGGCCAAAATAACCAATGAAGCGTAGTAGATAGTCGCACCGATTGTTCGTTCTTCGTAGCCAAAGATCTATTAATATACATGTTTATAGATCTTTGTTCGTATCCTACTGAGTCAAAGTAGATCATACGATGCAAGCTCTCGATTGTCTATAGTACAATTTAAATTGAATAAATTGCAGTAATTTGTTGTCAAAATAATCAGACTGAGAATTGGTAACAAGAAAAAGCACTTTCGCAACGAGTCAAAAATAACCGATGAAGCGCATTAATTTGGTGGTCTTTTTTCAGGACACTTCGGTAAATATTTCGGTTACATAGAAGTAAATAGCAAAAGTAGGGGTGTCATTAGTTTAATGTATTTGTTTTTAATATATTGACCTTTTTACATACTGTAATTGTAATAAATCCCATCATATACACGTTATTATACATATAACATACATTATCATAAATAATTAAAAACGGGTGTGAAATGTTGCTGTTTTGAAGAAGGACCCTTCTGGTTTCGATTTACTAACTAATAGCCAGCAAAGAAAATAAGTAGTTTTCCGCGATACCTGTTTTGGAAATTACCCTCTCAAAAGACCGTTGGCTTCCGCCAAAAGTCTAAAAACGGGAGGGGCACCGACACGAAATAGTTTCCGCTGGCTCCTGACACTATACTATTAAGTCGGCCCGCTAAAATGGCATTTTGAAATTAATTTAAATAACAGACCGTTGACTTTAATATATGGGACGAAGAAACATATTTATGTAAGGTATAGTATTGTTGAATGGTTGATTATCAATTTTTAATTTGCATATGTAAGAGAGACTATTTTGTGATCTGGCGAGGTTTGGCGAGTAAACAGACCGTGCAAGCAAATATTGATTCATTATTGGGCACTTTTACTTCATCATTTATATATTATAGGTACATGCATTACAGTTCTGAAGTTTTTTTTATAGATATTTCCATTATAAAGGTCAATACATTAGGAGTCAATTTTTAATAGTACTGTTAATGCATGTCAGACGAAGGCGTCTGTTACGTCTCGAACATGTATATTAGGTAACTGTTACACTAGATGTGTCAATTGTCACGAGCAATACACTACTTTAATTTTAAACATATTTTGAACAGAACGTGAACTTGACCCTGCTGAGACTCAACTGGCTGATATTGAAAGCTACGGTATATTCGTTAGCATTCGACTGTAATAAAGAACAATGCTTAACTACGAACATAAATTAATGTGAATTGATGGACAGTTTCCTGGCGTGCAGTTTTCTTCACGTTCCTGTATTATGAACAGCGTGGCTACATACAAATTATTGACTCATCCCACGAATATGCGTACAAATACGTAATCCAACTAAACGAACAATGCAATGGTGAGGAATTAACAGTTACAGAAGACATATATCATAGAAAAGCCTCTAGCTTGCGTGAGCGAAATACATTTGCACATGTTTTGAAGTGTATATTATAGTGTTTAGCCCGGTGACCAAATTATTGCAGATTTTATTTACACGATAGTGGTTCACTCTTTTTCAAAACAATATTTCATACGCGTCACATAAATTAAGAAAGTGCATGTTAGACAATATATTTCTTGCATACATGTAAAGGTTGAACTACAAAACACAGATTTTCATCAAAGATGCATGCAGTGCATAATTGGATTTTGCATGTAACGGTGAATTATATTTAAGAACTGTAGAGCATGGCATGGCCGTCTTCAAATTGAACGAATGTAAAACATACTGTTATTATATAATATTCGAAATTTTAATTATTCTATGAAATAATGACACTAATTTGGCTTCTTAGCAATAGGATGTTAATCGACATGTTTGTATATTGTGTTCTAAATTAGTCTGAATAATAGTTGAAGACATTGTGCGACCTTAATATCTTATTTTGTTATTAAATGCACAACTGAAATACCAATAAATTTCAACCGCTCTATCATTTTATCACAACTTAAGAAATAATTGACGGGTAACTGTTGGTTATTGCGGTAATAACCAACTGTTTGGAGTTCCGATGCGTAGGAATTAAACCAGGAGGGCGGTAGCCCGAGTGGTTTGATAACAAGCATCGGAACTCCAAACAGTTGGTTATTACCGAAATAACCAACTGTTACCCTTTAATTATTTCGATTCTAACACGATCTTATATAAAATTCGTATTTTTAAGTCTATGAATGAGAACTATTTGTATCTATACTCCGCTCATTTCCCAAGAATAGAATTCACACGTGCGTTTCAGTGACGTCAATAAATCATAACAAATCAAACTGACTTTATTGATAAACATTGAGCGAATGACGTCATACTTATCGATATAATACAGTGAACATATCATGCTAAAAAGCGCAAATTAAAAGCATATTAACAAAACGTAAACGTTTTTGTGAACTTAAGTATGAAATGTGTATTACAAGTGTGGTTTTATTGTGCTATATAATGCAGAAAATTATTTGTTTGTCAGAATTTGCTATCGCGCGTTTTAAGCACGCGCATTTTACGGAACAATTTCTTCGAATTTCCGGAACTATGTTCAAAACATTAGGCTCCGCCCATTATTTGGTGCAGAATAACCCAGAGTTATTTTCCTTCTTTATCTATGCACCACTAGCCGAGTGCCGTGGTAGAATTGATAATAATCACACTATACAAAATAAACACAGCTTTTCAAACTCTTAAGCAGTTTTCCATAGGCTAAGTCAATACTCAATAATATGGATACCTTATTGAATTTCTTACTTTTTCCTAAACTATGCAAATAACATGTTATTATCTGGCATTAACTGTAATGCTTGATTAGTAAACCATTTCTTGTCATGTTCATGTAAATAACGGTATAAAGTTATCTAATGGCATTGCAGCACAGACATCTTAACACACTCACTATTATTTGTTGTTTTCTGATATTGTTATTCGAGAACGTCTCTATCCTGATGCTTTTAATAGGAACTACATGCACAAATAAATCACTGGTACTTCTTTGTCATTGATGCCATGAATTGGACTTTTTACATATATTTACCCAAAAGCAGGCTTTAGCACATGCAAATCACAGACAAGTCGAAGATCATGTTTGCTTAAGTGCAATATCTGTTTACGTAGTCGATTTCATTCAGTAGCTTTTTATGCATCAATTTGGCAAAAAGAGTTTGGAATGCTTTGATTCCTGTGAACTTCAATGAATTATAATACAGCCTACGCAACTATCGATACTTCTGTCTTCGATTTATGAATTACAAAATGTAAACACATTCTATGTTAAACACATATCGTTTGGCATGGTATTTGATTAGGCACGTTTGACAATATTTATAATTGTAGGTGCTAAGATGTTTAGGATAACAACCGACCGCCAATGGAATATGTTGTTTCACGAAGACAAATCTCGGGAACATAATGTACTAACGATGAGTTCAACAACATTTACAAGGACTTTGGAGTCACGTTGTTACGTATTACGAGTGTGAGTGTTATTTTAATATATTCAACGTTGCAGTGATTTTTTAATTGTATTCATTCTGATGCGTACTATATGTACTAGTACCCAAGTTAAAAAATGCTTAGAGCTGAACGCGAAACTGTTGTGTCTGCTTCACATAAAATACAAATACCTCCATTTGCAAAACTCGATATACAGCTTTTGACATTTAGTGCATTGTGGAAAGATATATAGCAGAATAGCTGGGTGCTGCTTCTGCTCCTTTTTGGTTTCCCCTGCTGCCCATCTAGGCTGGTCAATACAGAAATGTTGATTATCCTTAAAATGCAACATTTTTTTGCAAATATTGAACTACAAATGAATAGACTATGCTCAAAAAACTTAATCACAAGAATTAAACTCATTAAACCCTGGATTTAACAACTTATTAGAAAATGTCAACAAACTGGTCCGGCCCTCCCCCCCCCCCCCCCCCACCCTGCTCTTTTTGAGCAGCACCCTGTACCTTTTTAGAACCTAGATCCTAGAAATTTCCCTAGCATTAGTGATACTATTCACAGCAATCAAGGTTATACATCTTTTGTCGATGTTATATAACATGTTCTAAATCGTCATAGTATAGCGTCAGTTAAAAACTTTAAAAGTTTCAGTTTGAAAAGCAACGCTGATTCTGTCTTCCATTTATGAATACTTGCATGTTTATATATCTTTTTTTGTAAATACAGATCGTTTGACATTTCTGGTAAAGTTCCAGAAACTCTATTCTCGTTGTTAGAAACAGAAAGTGAATGTGTGTGTTTTGCCATAAGTGTAAAAATGAAGTCCCATTAAATACACACGTATTTGTTAAAGACCTCAGACATATGCAACCAAATCATACTAAACATACTTAAACATAGATTCTCGTTTAGTTCATCATTTTATTGATGATTTAATCGATTATTCAATATTTGTACTTTTGGGACGGGGAGTAATACACTGACCTTGATCATGGCGAAATGGGAATCAAAGTACTGAAAGCAATTAATCAGTTTTAATACGTACAAAGTTTGATAAATAGACTACTAGGTAAGTTTTAAATAAAGATCAAGTTTATCATGCTCTGAACAAAACTGTAAAACTCTCTTCAAGGCTTGTGCTTTTCATTTTCTGAGCCTCGCATGATCAACTTGATCTTTGTTCAACACTAACATACAAACCTCTATATAACCTCTATTTTCATGATGTTAGGTGGGAAGAATGAGATACAGCAATCATCTGTCTGTTTTATAGATTATCATGAAATTTAAGTCATGCAGTTTCATGCAATTGGAAACTTAGTTTACTTTACAAACTCTCACACCCGCATATGCAGTAAAATGTCGCAAAATAAATCGTTGGAATTAGTTTATGTTTCTTTTAAACCAGTTTTACAAATATGAGTATGAGACTCTGAGTTTTGGTAAAACGAGTTTTTACAAATAAAGTTGGCTTAAACTTGTACGTTAAAGCATCGTGACTACATATATTTTGATTGTAACATATATGAAAACTCAAAACATGCTATCACTTTGTTACTTATGTGTATTGACGATGAAATCTATTAATTCTCTTATTTCAGATAGGTATCATGTTTGTCCACTGTTTTCATAGAGTATATATGTTTCCTTGTAGTAGAAATTTACCACAATGCAAAGTTATTGTTATTGTTATGCAAGACTTTGTGTGTTTTTTTCGTATTGGCATTATTATATTATTTACATGTGTAATACTGATTATGAGAATAAACAATGCAATTTTTCTCTGTACGTTGAAGTACATCCTCCAATTACGGCAAATGCATCTGACTGAACGTCAAATACTGGTAATAATTAACGTTACACAAAATTTGACGTTGTAACAACAAGAATTAATATATACTACATTAATGTTATGTATTTAAGTCATTATCAATATTTGCACAAGTCAATACGTTCTAAACTTGAGGAGTGCTGTTTCTATGACACAGCGATGAAACTATCGGCTTTAATTTCTCTACATATAAATAACAATGAAGCTGCTGGAACAACACGTGGCGCATTTTTCTTTTTCTGGTGTTTTTGGAAGTGTTGTTTTCAGTTTGTTTACAGCGCAGTGTTTTGCCGTCTGGTTAGAAAATGATTTTATACATTTAGTGCTATCTTTGATTTCCTTTTACTTGCATTTCAGTTGCCTATACCTTTGTTCACTTGTGCGACATATTCTTTAATTTCCCTTTTTCTCACGATATGCGGACTGTTTGACTGCTTGACCATTTTCTTCATACGTCCTAACAGAGGGTTGTTTTTTTCTGCATTTTAAATAGGACTGTCTTTTTATACGTTGCCTTTGATCCCGCTTGTTCTTGAAGTACGACTCTATGTTGTTTTTTTTCGCTGAACTAATCATTTTGAACATCTGAAAGAGTAAATACCCGCAAATTATATTCATGAATTTGACAATGGGATTGACGTTTAAAAACGTAGGGGACATTTTGTGGGGACTAAGTAATTTTATGTTTATAGCAAAATGCACAGTCGGATCGGCGTGAATGTATTTCATTTATAAAATCTGGTTACAATATAATAACATTAAACAGAAATAATATAGTTTAAAGGTAAAACTTATCAGTTACTTTTCCATTTGGACATTTCGTAGTACTTTGCTATTTCGCCTTATTTTTGTAATAAATGACGTTTTTTTACGAAAACAAAAGTCTGCATCACGAACGGAAACGACGTTACTACGCTTACACAACTGTCACAAAACCTGCTGTTATATGTATATGGGGCGTCGTGGGAAAACCGATCTTAATGCATGTGCGTAAAGTGTCGTCCCGGATTAGCCTGTGCAGTCCGCACAGGCTAATGCAGGACGGCACTTTCCGCCGACAGAGGATTTATGTTTAGAAGAGACTTCCATAAAACAGAAAATACCATTAGTCGTTTTCGGGTAATGTCCCATTCAAGTTTCATGTTCTGGCATCTGCGGTCGCAATTATGTTCGGAGTAAGTATTTATCACTGAAATGCGTGGATATCACGCGAACAATTATTGCAGACTATGCAATCACTTTGGAAAGAATGAAATGTACAATAAATATTTATATATGGGGACACTAGACGTGCTGCTGGCTGGCAAGTGTATTGCTTAATGACGTTGTGTAGACCAATACCATTAGTTTCCTTCCAAACCATGTGTGCATTGTTTTCTATATATATACTAAAACGTAGATAGAATCCGAAACTTAGTTGCTGGTTAATACATCATCGATCCTGAATTCAGAAATTCACATGTTTTGAGAAATCACGGATTCACTCCGTTGACATATGAACGAGTTATTATTAGACGTATTTTTTTACTTCTTTTCAGTACTGCCTTTAACTAAATCAGATCGTAGCATTACAGATTTATATGTTTGAAGCATTATTATTTTACAATACTCTAGTAACTATAATATCACTCGAATTTAAAGAAATTGTAACAGTGTTATGATTGGTGTGGTAAAGTAATTGCAATTGAATCAGCGTTAAACTAAAATAAGGATGAGATCGTAATGGGATAATAAATAACAATTTAATAACAAAGAAGTCGTCTGTGATATAAGGTAAATTTGCAAACGATTTGTCAATTGTCACGAGAAATGCACTACTTTAATTTTAAGATATATATTTTGAACAGAACATGAACTTTATTCACGTGCAGAAACTTAACTTGCTGAACTTTAAAAGCCATTGTATATCCGTTAGCATCCGACATTAATGAAGAACATCGCTAAACTACGATAATAAACTAATGTGAATTGATAAACAGTTTCCTGACGTGCAGTTTTCCTCACGTCCCTGTATTATTAATAGCAAGGATACATGAACGTTATGGACTCAAGCCACGCATATGTGTACAAATAAAGCCATCTAAAGTTAGAATGCAATAATGAGGAATTTTCAGTTACAGTAGACATACAACATAGATAACTCTATCTAGCGTGAGGTAAATACATTTGCACAGGATTTGACATGTCGGCTAATGATGGTTGTGATGTTTAGCTCGGTGATCAAATTGTTGCAGGTTTTAGTTTTCGTTACCAAACAATTATGTAAAACGTTCCACTTTATAGATATTGATGCCTTGTAATTCGTACCTCTTTCCAAACGGAAATTATCGTCTTATATTGCTGTCGAATATTGCTGTTGTAAAGTATTTATTCTGGGTACAGAAGATGTCCAAAAATAGATGCCGTGTGTGAAACGTTTAACGGAGTCTTATTAATTCGTTATGATTTGACGTTCTACAACGGACACATGTGGAAACCATTAATAAGGAAAACATAGGTCCGTTTCACTACCTGGTGTATCATTTTATTCTCAAAATAATAATTTTATGTGTGCTCGGCACATAAATGTTAAAACTGCATTTTTACAATACAGTGTTCAATAACACAAAGATGTGCAAAATTTGACTGTTTTATTACGTTATAGACAGCAACCATTGGCTTGAATATATATTTATATTGGAAAAAAACAAAAGAAATAGCAATTTTTTAAATTAGTTCAAGCAATGTTTCATAACATTGTTGTATAGTTATGCACTATAGACATGGTCCATGTCCAGTCGTGTTTAATGATATGAGATTTTGTTGCTGAGAACAACACAGAACGTAATTGTTAGGCCACATGTGTTGTGCACAAATGAAAACTTTTCATTTTATATGATTAAATATTGCAGGTTTACAAATTAACGCGAACATTGTCAAAATATGTTTGACGAACATTTCAAAGATGAATTACACAAAGTGAGTGCTTCAAATACACTTGATAGTTAATGTCTGCCCAAGGACAGCATAATATTTTTTAATGCACTGTTCTTTAGATGATTATTTTCCCGAACAAAAGACTATGCCAATGTTGCACAAAACCAGATTGACAGAAGAAAGCATTGTATCATTGATAACTTCTTTATACGCTTACATCCTTGAAAATCAAAATATTAGCAGAAAATAGTATGCTCATATATTAGCTAACTACTAATTAACACCGTAATGTAGAATAACAAGACGGCATGGGTTTAAGGTGACATTTCATTCAAACAAACGGTCCTTATCTGATGATATAGTACATGTCACTTGTTATCTTTTTATTATTAGTGCATTTTTGCTACATGCATGCACTTGGCGCTTGTTTAGATGATTCCGGAGAATGCACGCTTTAAACTACATGCTGTTTGTATTCACCATAACAGGTGTGGTAAATTGACATAACATATTAGAATCTACATTAAGTATAAGCATGATTGATAATCTCTAGTTTCGTATAAATCCCTAAAGCGACTCTCTATTTTCAAATTGCTCTACAGTTGACATCGACAGATTTAAATGAAATACATGATGGTGAGTAATATTGCATGAACTGTGAAGCATCGCGTGGCATTCTCCAAAGTGTACAAGTGCAGGACCAATAGTAAGAATATAAAGTTTGCAATCTTAACGAGTTTGTGCAATAATGACAATAAATTGGATATTGATCTATAAAGTAACATTCAAATAATTATATAGTATGTTGTCCATTAGTCTAAGTATATATTGAAAGCATTGTGTGACCACAATGTTGTTACGCATGTCTAGATATTATGTATTTGTATGCAATTGTTTCTACAACATAAATATAAATACATGTCTTCATTTCAGTATTTGAAACAGTAGTCACATGTTTCCTAGTTAGCGATACAACTTGATCCCAACTTTGTACATATATTCATTTCCATATTAAAAAACAGATTGTATTCTTTATTTGTGTGCACTATGCAAACATTAGATTGTGCTTTATTTCTAGTTCAATGGTTTTATTTAAAGAACTAAAACCGGTATTCCAAAAATCTTCGTATCTTGATATTGTTGAAAATAAAAAGCATAGGGATATACTCGCTAAATTGCGTTTGTCATAACACAAATTATTTATTGAGACAGGAAGACATCAGAACAAAGACAGAGATCAACGTAAATGTGTGTTATGCAATCTTAATGACATCGAAGATGAATACCACTTTGTATTAAAATGTCCATACTATTCAGAGCGCAGAACAAAACTTATTCCAAAATATTATAGGTCCCGTCCAAATATGTTCAAGTTTATCGAGCCTTTAAATAGTACAAACAAAATAGTTCTTAGAAAACTAGCTATTTCTTGTTTAAAATGCTTTAAAATAAGAGAACAGTCGTATATATCTAGGATAAATTGATTATTTTTTACACAAATCAAAACAAATATATATATTATTATATTGTAATTGTTCACATATGTATTGATGTTGTCATTTTGATAATGCAAATGCTAACCTCCATCCATGTGGCACTTTCACGCCAAGCATGTATACTGCATGTTTTTGTACTTGTTATTGACTGATGTATATGTTTGTATTGCATACGCATGTATTGTATATACTCATGTTAATGACGATGAGCTGTTCTATGCTTAAGTCGAAATAAACTATTCTGTTCTGTTCTGTTCAATAAAATTGTGTACGCTTACACAATTAGTCATGATATAATGGTATAATGGTAAAATACTGATAATATATAATTATTATAAATACATTTTTTTCACGAGCACGACATTGTCATCGGCATTTTATTTCCATAGAATAATTAGCGTTGAATGATTGATGGTTTTTTTAACTTGAACTTTCCACACGTGCATGTTCTCTGCATATGATTGACGTCATGCACTCAATGACCAGGGCCCACGCCGATAGCTAAAAGCATCCTGTCCTACCGAGCCGTCATGCACTGAAGGACCACAGGGCCTACGCAGATAGCTAAAAGCATCCTGTCCTAACGAGCATCTGTAGAGATATATGGTACACAATGCTCAATATTGAGAGAGACAATACATTTCCTGCGCATTGGATATGCTTGACAATTACGGGTTTGATGTTGAGCATGATGACCGGGTTCTTGAACGTTTAGTACTGTGAAAACTTGAGATTTATGTAAAATGCAAACAAGATTTTATTTCTACCTGTTTACTTCCAATATGTTATTTGTATATATCAGTCGATCAATATTTCATTTTAATAACTACGCTACCTGTATAAACGTTAAGCATATTCATTACACGAACATTAAGTACGAAACCTCCCGACTGTGCAAACGTGTGATATTTGCCTTGTAAAGATGATATATAAAATAAATTAAAACAATATCCAGTACAACCCCGATTCAATTGAAGATAAGATCGACATGACGAAACCTGGACAAGCCATCGGGAAATCATCGCACGCTTGGTTTCCCGTTCGCTATTCAATTCCTAGACGGTACAATCCGTTATTTAACTAAAATATAAGTCAATTCATATGTAATATAAGTACGTTATTAGTTGAATCAGTCTTATTTGTATGTTTAATGGTTTAGATCAATAACTGGTGCTGAATTCTGAACAAATATTTTTTTCCGTTGGCGATTAACTCACGTCCTTCAACATCTACTGTACGCCCATAGTTATCTGTGCGGTCAATCACGAGATCAGATCGAGAAGATGTGGAGTTGTGCGAGTACTTATCGCAAAGAGATCATATTTGGTCGCAAGATCCAGAAGAGATCTGGATGACTCGGTTGAAGTCGAGGTTATATAGGGATCGTGAATAATGTTGTATACGTATAAGCAATGCTAATACACATTATGGTATAGTACAAATACAATGGAATACGTACTGATCTTTCCTTAAAAAGATCGCACGATTGTTATTGCAAAGGATCGGTATATCGCACACTTTCATTATAACTGTCCATATCTAACCGAGTACTAAGTCAGCGATGCCTTGCATCTCCCAATTCAACATTCTGTTTATGCTACAGTAACACATCTTGTTATTCTTTATTAAGCCTTCTTATTGCACTGGAATAAATATAAAAGACGTCGTGTGTATTTAAAGACAATCGGTATAGATAATACGTATCATTACCATAACATTTGGAAAAAAACAAGTATTTTATTGTGTTGTACATTGGTCACAGTCTAGAAATTACATATAATTGCTTTAACATCTCTAGATTGTGTTTGTATGTTCGTGTAAAAGAAATGCTTATTTTTAATGACAGGAAATGCTACATAAATGAATTCAATAATGCATTCCGACAGAAATTGTGCTGAATTCATTACAAATGCGGATCTTGTTTATAATTAATTGGATACCGCTTTTTTTATTTTTTCGATATCGAGACACATCATTGGTAAATGTGTCATTATTTTCATAACAGCGCTATAGATATTGATCAAAGACTTACTTCAGTATAACCTTGTTTGACATAACAAGGACAACTATGCTTAAGCAATGTCTGAACTCCCTTCAGCTTAGCAATTATTGTATAATAACGATGCTTCATTGCATTTCTTACAAAACGTCTACCAACTAATACATTAGAGCTAAAATTAGATAATTTCTGATAATATGGTGATATATACATGTTTTTTGTATTAATATGGTGTACTCATAGCTGTCTTTATTTCTTGTTTCCCAAAGGAACAATATTCATAACATGTCATTCAGTGTTGTTAACTGTAAATCTTGAGCAGTTTAACTTAATAAAAAAAATACAATAAGTGAAAGTATGTGAAGGTTGTTTTAGCGTCAATAAAGGCACCACATTTTCGAATTTTCCATAGAACTGCAGAATACCTTTGCCAGTGTTATTGTTTTGTATTGACATGTGAGAAAATTCATTTAAATAACCTTCAAAAACAACTGTTTATGACAATAAATTACTGTGATTTAGTAATGTACTGAATAAAAGCAAATACATGTTTAAAACAATACACTGTAATAAACATTAATCTGTGCTCACTAATTTGTGACTCACATGACACACACAATAACATTTGATTGGAAATAACGTTTATCCCATCATCAGGCGTGCATTGACGAAATAAAAGGTGTTCGTGACGTCATTTTATGTTTATCGTAATAGTAACTGTGTTTTCTTTCGTTAATTTTCAAAATAAAGACAGAACATGTTATGATAAATGTATTAATGTAAGTGTTGAATAATGATAAGTTAATTTGCTCGGCACGAAAACGCGAACCACTCGCATATACTCATGGTGAAGGTTTTCTAAGCCTCGCTAAATAAACTTATCTTGATTCAACACCAACTTAGTATTCTCTATCTCTTGTGCGCAAATACGATTAACTTCATGATTATAGCTGATGATGCAGTTAAGCTTTTATGTTAAAGACATATATTTGATAATGTATTGAATGCCATGAATTCTATGAATGGAACGTCCTTACAAATATTTGAATAAGCTATCACAAATAAAAATCACAGACACGTCAAATAAATTTCATTGTTGCTTTAGTGCCATATCTGTTTACATATTCGATTTCATTCAGTAGCTTTCTATACATCTATTTGGCAAGTTCGGAATACTTTGTTCTTGTCAGCATTAGAGCTTTCTAAACTTCAGTAAAATAATTACATCCCACGCATGTATCGATATTCTATCTTCCATATATTAATTATTAAAGGGCACTATTTATATATTTTTCAATACAGATGTTTGGTCTTGCATTATATCTAGTATGTTGGACAATATCAAGAAAGCCTAGCAAATAAGATATGTTGTTTCACGAAGACACATTTCGGGTAAATAATGTAACACTTATTAATTAAGATTCTCTTGTCAAAGGGCTATTTTGAAAAACACTTATTAATTATTTAATCAAGCAAATTGCAAGCTTATTTCAAGCCTTTAATAAGAAGCCATACGTAGTATACACAGCCTCTAATTGTTCTAATATTGTTTCATTTTGGTTGTGACCATTCAAATATATTTTATATGTGCATACAGCTTGACCCAATGCTCGATGGTGTAAACCTTAATCAGGTACATACGACTTTAGATGGTTTCTTCGTAATTAGAGATTACACGTTCATTGTCAAGGAAAAGAACATCTTTTCTAAAGATTATTTTATAAATCTTTTTTAGTAAAATAAATCATTGACCTATTAATTAAATAGTGATGGACAATAATTGAAAGTTATCGCTCTAAAAATGGCCATCGATGTTATGACAATTCCCATTCATTCCGAAAATCAATTAGCGATCAAATATTTTCATTTCGCAATCGATTTAATTGAGGAAGACGGTATTTCCAACGCTTTCTCTAAATTAATATTAATAATAAAATAATATTTGAAAGCAAGCAACGATGTGTTTAATTTAATTGGCGTATTATCTCACCTTTTCCTACGTTTATAGCGTGTTTATTGGTAAGTGTAGCACAACTTGTAATTGACTTTAAAAACATTCGGTGTGTTACACTACTCAGTAAGCCTTTATTTCTTTTGCAACGAATGTAGGTTCCGAAGGATTGTGTGCTTGTATGTAATATATAATGATAATGATATCACTGTGTATGCTTATATGTGTCAAAACAATTTAAATGATATAATCTGTTATTTGGTTATTTTAGTTCCGACAGGTTATCATAACATACCATGATGCAGATCCATATTGGAAATTATTCATGAAGTCATATATATAATTAGTTGTTATTATAGAGAATACTATGTTAGTGTTGAATACAGATGAGTTTATTTAGCTAGGCCTAGAAAAGCTAAACCGCCAGCCTTGGCGAGTGTTTTAGGTATTTGTGCCGAGCAAATAAACGTATCTGTTTTCAACACTTACCTGATATTCTATTTATCCCATCATTTTCTGTATTTATTTTCAAAATAAACGAAAGAAAATTGCTGAATTACAAACAAAAAACATCAAACGACGTCGCGAAACTAAACAATATGACGTCATTATAATGCGCGTGTAAGCTGTCTTCAACATGGTGGAATACAACTAAGTTTATCCCACGGGGTGTTATTTCGTCAATGCAGGCGTGATGATGGGATAAAAGACAATCGTTTATAGCAAAGGAATGAACAGTGATTCTATAGTATGTTGTGTGTGTTGTGTTTCTATAAGAATATATATTGTAGCTGAAACAGAAAACACATAGTCGATTAATCCTTGCATATTGCATTAAAACAATGCAGTACTTATTTATTGTAATGGATTTTTTCATATTATAAAGACATCCTAATTTTACATTATTTTCACTGTTTTTGATAACCGACAACGAAATATTTCCAGTTACATATGTTACCTCGGCCTGACAAACGTTTATATTTTGCTGTGATTCTGCTGTTATGTCCCTTATTTCACAAGACGGAATGCATTGAAGTAAGAACACTCTTAGGATATTAACGCCGAAAAAAAATATTCCAAATACATATCCCGATGTATATTATAACAACTTATGCGAATAACATTTTAGCAATACAAACACAAAAAAGTACGTTATTACATGAATGACCTGGAAAAAAGTAGCATAATACTAAACTGTAAAAGCACTACCTCATTACCAACGTTATCGGTTCTACCCATTTGATCGCAAGGTAATGTCTGACATATTTATTCACACTCTGAATGAACCGGCATTGTTTAGAACTCCTTTGTTTAAACAGCAACCATTCAAATGCTCAGTTAAATTTCAGTATACATTGTCATTAAACCAATGTGAGGATGACGCAACTAATAATATGTGCCCATTTATAGTTCTCGCCCCAGTTGCTCAAAACTTTAAGAGCCAATTAAGCTAACAGTCGTTAGAATTTGGATTACGATATTTAGGCAAATTAAACATAAGAATATTTATCTGTGAGTTTATTCTATATAAGTTGTTTAGTTGAATTAATTTTAACATGCTGGATTAGCAAGTTGCGTCTTATGTTAATTTTATATGCATCTAAAGTTAACATGCTGTTAGGTTAATTGGCCGTTAAGGTTTAAGCAACTGGAGCCTGACCATTAATTATATATGCAAACTTCTGTTATGCAAATTTAATATTATGAATTTCGCAGACAAATGCATGGCCACCATTAGAAATAAAACATCTAACAATACACGGTTACGTTGTCATGTATCATAATAGTGGTCACCGGAAACCTGCAGTGATGTTCAGGGCATGCCAAATAATCATTGCGGAGGAGTTTTGCATTGTGCCGTTACACCCTATCATCATGCGTTTCTCAACAGAAACATTCCCTGCATTCTTGTACCAGCATTGTAATTTACTTGTGAGGTTAAAAAACAATGCTTTTGAACAGACGGAATTTCGACCAAAGACATTTTTTGCTTTGAAAATACTTTCTCATGTTTAGCATATTCTCTGGGTTATTGTTGGCATTCTGACAGTTAAATGGGATTAACTGTCGGTTCGTAATGATGTATAAAATGTTTAACGTGGCTCACGGGGCATAAATGTTTATCCAGATCGGATCATATATAATTCCATTTAAAGAGTAGCTCAGCACAAGCAAAACCCATCACATATTTTGTATCAATAAAAGCAGAGACATTTCACTTTTGTATGGTTAATGTTTGCGTCGTATGTCTTCTACATACATGATGTATGTATATAATAAATGATTTATGCTTAATTAAAAACAAAGCATATAAAGGCGTACGTTTCAATCCTGAGAATCTCATGATAGACGTGAAAGAAGTGCCATTGTTGATCATGTCATTTACAGACAATGGTCCTAAAGTTGACAGTGAACAGATCAAATTCATTGCTTCCTTACAGTACCCGAAATCAAAGGCAGAACTTGAAATAGTTCTTGGCATGGTGAAGTACCTGCAAATTTTTCACCACATGTGGTTGATATTTAACGCAGTTTACGTTCGTAAAGAAAGGCGTGGAATTCATATTTTACCAGCTACAAATTGACGAATTACATAGAATGAAAGAATTAGTGACACAAAGCCCAGTACTTACCAACATATTTTGAAAATAAGAAGCATGTTACTCTTAAATGCGATGCCAGTAGACATGGTGTTGAAACAGACTATAGACACTGGTTGGTCGGAAACAAGGAAAGGTTGTCACAACTTTATAATTGAATTTTTTCAATCACAGAGACAAGCTGTCAACAGTTGATGGTTTGATATTTCGGGGACTTACAATGTTGATTCTTAAACAGTCACGTGCACACTTGATTGAAAGAGTTAATGTTGGTCACACGGTGTAGACAAAACAATTAGAAGGGCCAAAGATGTATTTTTTCTGGCCTGAAAGGAATCGGTCACCTCTCCGTTAAAACTAGCCAAACACGCACCCTCTCCGTTACTGTACCTGTCACTCTCCGTTAAATCAGGATGTTTGGATGTAGGGAGGTATCGATCAACACAGAAAAACGGAAGTTATGACGTAAGTTGCTTAAAAATTTATGGCGCATGGAACATTAGCATCTTTAAGCTTCGAAACAGCATGTTTGTTTTTTGAACAAATGCAATACGGAACTTAAACGAAAGAAAACAATTTCAGACAGTCGTCAACCCCACATATTTACATTTGAGGTTTGTGTATATATGTGTATCGATTTCTGTCAATTCCTGTTGGGTGCATTCTCAACTGATATTTCATTAGTAATAATCGCAAAAAAAGATAAAAACTGTCTTAAATGTGTAAAAAACAAATGAAATTAGTATCACCCCGGCACCGGTATCCTCTCTGTTACTTCATTTTTTGTGGTACCTGTGTCCTCTCCGTGTATGGTACCTGCAACCTTTCCGTTATAGTTCATTAATACACGAGTTCTTATGTATACAGTACGGCTGTTGATAGGGAGATGTTTCTTTTTTTAAATCCGTTTCAACTCAAGATATGTAGAACTCTTCCACTTCGGTGATCAATTAAAACAATACACGCGATTTTCAGTAAAAATACTGAAATGAAAATTATTACAGTGACATTTACCTTCAAAAACATAAGAAAATGAACATTATTATTAAAAGAAAATATAATTTAAAGTATAAGCATTGAGAATATGTCAGCTTTTTAAAAAACTAATCGATTAAAGTTTGACAAAGTAAAAGATTATGTATTTTTCAAATTACAATTTCCGCTTTAGGTACAATTTCACAATATCTATAAGAGGTATTGACTTTAAACTCAAAATACTTGATCACAGTTATGAACCGATTCTGTATACAAGTTAAGGTAAGTATGTCAAGGATTTTGGTGGAGTTTTTGCCCTTTTTTGCAACTTAGAATTTTAGGTCAAATTGTTCAATATCCATAAGAGGTATAGACTTAAAATTCAACAAACTTCATCACAGTGATTAACCTATTCTATAAACAATATGCCAGAGTACTATTAAATACGAGGAAGTCGAGTGTCCATCACCCGAAGGCTCTTTTTCTATAATTTTCTAATTGCAATAATATGCTGATGACATCGTTAAGAAAAATTAAATACAATGCCAAAAATTTGTATTTTGATACACGGGGTTCCTGTAGGATTTGAACTCACGCCTAGAAAATTTATCACCTCAATGAAATCTTTCTCACGCTACAGTACACTTGTAAATAGTGTGCATGCACATAGCGGCACTTCATGTAAATTTAATTTATATCGATTTAAATACTACTTATAATTTTCCCGCGCCCGCGCAAAGTGTCACGGTGACCACTTTTAATAATTATAAAAGACAACATTTTACTGTTTGGTTATACAAACGAGACCTATGTGTTAAGCAATCATTGAATAAATACTTCTTGAAATAAAATTGTATTTTTCAGAAAATAACTTTCCGTATTAGCCGTCGATACATCCCCTTTAAATTACATTGCAGTACCCAAATAACCAACAATTTTGAATACAATTCAATAAGAGTTGATGACGTAAAAGCTCGTCTTCAAATTGAAAACAATTCAATTTCAGAAAGGCCAGCAAACAGTTAGACATTATGTTCAATGCCATACATTTGTATGAAAGAAATTATATAATGCAAAATGTATATGTTTTATATGTTTTGTTTTGTAGCGAAAGTATCAATAAAAGCTGTGGCGACGGAGAGGGTACCGGTTCCTCATACGGAGAGGTTACCAGTACCTGCCTATTCTGTGTCGTGGCCTAAGTTTATGGCATTTATACCATTTGTTCTACTAATTGTGCTATCGGTAACAACACACATCCATAGTGGAATCATTTTTTAACTAAGTTTGGTCCATAAAACACCGGCTTTTAATTAAACAAAGGAAATTACGACAGAAAACATCACTGAAATTAGCAATGTCAGTCAGAGTTTACAACTGTTTTTCGCTATTTCTAGAAAACGTACTGTTTTATGGAGTAAAATCCATGATACATAAGCAGTCCAATGTCCAAGATGTTCCGTGAAACAAATAAAACTCGAATTTTAGCGATAAACAAACTATTATATTAACGTGAAATTGACCTACTGGTAGTTTCCGTGTTGATTTTTAGCGGAGGGGGACATGTACCGTAACGGAGAGGGTGCGTTTTTGGTTAGTTTTAACGGAGAGGAGACCGATTCGTTTTAACACCGTGTAGTTGATTCCTACAGCAGACATTTTGAGATAGCCAATTATCAAACGGTCATACAGAAAGTGCGTGCATATTTCAGTAGATTTGGTGTGCCAGATGTATTAATCAGTGCTACCGGAAGTCAATACACATCACAAGCATTTCTTCATTTCGCACATAAGTAGAATTTCACATGCAAAACAAGTTCTCCCCCAAGAACACAGTCAAATGGTTTGGCTGAAGTCATAGGCAAGACATCCTTTTCAAGGCAAAAGAAGCCAAGACTGACCCATATATTGCAATTCTTCAGTACAGAAAAACTCCATTGCAAGACATAGGATTTTCATCCGCATATTCAGTCTTTGTTAGTATGTGTTGTAGAGCAATACTTAGCTTTTATTAGAATGCTAGAATAAAATATATAACTTCACACCTGTATTGTTACTAAGTCACTTGACTATATACATGTGTATACAAAAGACCTACAACACTACAACATACGATATTATAACAATATACTTGTCGTTTTAAGCGATACTTAAATACTGGATGAACTTTGAAAGCCATTGGATTTCCGTTTCCATCTATCTGACATTAAGAACAAAGCTTAACTATAATCATAATTTTGTTTGATTTGTCAGGCGGTTTTCTGACGTGCAGTTTTCCACACGTTACTGTATTATTAATATCAATAATGCATGAACGTTATGGACTCAACCCACGCATGTAGGTACAAATACGTGTTCTGACTATATTTAGAACAACACAATGAGGAATTAACAGTTATATAAGACATATATCATAGATAATTCTTTATCTTGCGTGAGGTAAACACATTTGCACAGGATTTGACATGTCGGGTAATTATGTGTGTGATGTTTAGTCCGGTAACCAAATGGTGGAAGGTTTTAGGTTTTGTGACCAATCACTTATGTAATTATTGTTTTAAATCGTTCCACTCTATGTATTGATAGTTTGCTATATTTTTAATAGAGCGCGTAAGGGATATTGATGGTTTGTAAACCGTTACTGTTTGAAATCTAAATTATCGTCATAAATTTATGTCTAATACAGATAATTATTCTGTGTATAGAAGATGCCCAACATAAATTCAGTGTGTGCACTGTTTCAAAGTTGAGATGAACAAAGTCTTATTAATTACTTATGATTTGGCGTTGTATGACGGGCAATTGTGGAAGCAAATAATGATAGAAAACATAGGTCCATTTTACTACCTATGTGTATTACTTTTATCCTCAGAATAATGACTTCATGTATAATTATCATATAAATGGTTAGATTTCATTTTGACAATACAGTTTTGAATAAACGTGAAACACAATGATATGTGCAGTGCACAATATGCTTCTGTTCCTCCACCTTGAAAACAACAGTTGCTATAAGAATATGGCTTTAGCTCTTCTTTATATTGAACAAACAAAAACACGTTTTTACTTTTTTGAAATTAGTTCAACGAATGTTTCTTACGGTAAACATAAAATCAAAGCTGAATGTCAATTATTACATAAAGTGCTATAGGAATGTATGGATTTCCAGTCGTGACTAGGAAAATATGTTTTTGTTGGTGCAAACAACTCCGAACGTAATTTTATGCCACATGTTCCATGTGTTGTGCACAAATAAAGACTTTTTATTTATTAATTAAACACCGCATCTTAATATATTATTGCGAATATTTCAAAGACGAATCACAATTGAGTTTCTGAAATACATTAAATACTTTATATTTGCCAAATTATTGCGTAGTATTAAACAATATTCGATCAACTGTTCTTAACATTATATTTTGTTTTCAAAAACAAAAATCAGATTGACATAATAAAACGTCCTATCATTAATAAGTTCTCTATACACGTGTTTTCCCTTTCGCTACTAAATCGCTACACGATACAAATCCGGCATTTTACCTACACCATATAGAAATACGGATGTGTTTAACTTGTTGCATACTATTAAATGTGTATCCCCATTGGCTTATGACCGAAAACTCGGTGCTTAATGCTGAACAAATCATTCTTTATATTTTTGTAGCTCACGTCCGTAAATATCTAATGTACGTCGTTATCTATATGTTGTTCGGTCGACCTCTCTAGATCGAGAAGAGATGGAAATGTGCGAGTAAATATCGCGAAGGGATGTTGCAGTTTATGATGCTAGGAAGATCAGATTGACTGGGTTGATGTTATTCTCATATAAATATAAAAATATAAACAAAGCAAAACTCCAGATGCGACAGCAGGAGAGAACTCTTATTAGCAGCCCGAGGTCTTTTATTTATGGCAAGAGACCAATTGCCAAAAACTATACACAGGACATCACAAAAACACCTAACAAACACAAAACACACATGAATAAAACTTGGGTCACCTCCTTGAAACGGTCAATGCAAAGTATTTCGGGGTGTATGTGCGCACGAACATCACACTTGGCCTAGAATTATTCACAAAACATGTAAGTGTAAATAAAAATTAACCTCATAGCATCGCAATTCAAATTAAACAGCAATAAAAGAGAATTTTATTCAATTTAATTACCATTTAATTACTCAATGGCCAGATGCAAACCAGAGCAGCAGAATTGCAACTTTTTGAACATATACAATGTAAATGGAATACGAACTGAGCTTTCCTTACAAAGATCGCACGATTGTTATTGCAAAGTACCGGATTACTGAAAATTGAAATCGTATACTTTAATTGCCCATATCTGATCGAGCACTCTGTCGGCAATGCCTTTATACTCCCAATTTAACATTCTGTTCTATGCTACAAAAACATACCTTGTTTACCTTTATTGTGCCATTTAATGCACTTGAATATAAAACGGCGTTGTGTGGATTTATAGACTCGGTATATATAATACGTATCGTGACCATACCATTTGGCAAAATAAATATACACTTATTTTATTTTGTTGCAAATTAGCCACAGTCTTGACATTACACACAGTTGCATTACAATCTCCTGATCGTTAATAACAGGAAAGGCAACATGAATGCATTCGATAAGACACTCCGCCAGAAGTTGTATTGCATTCATTCAAAAATATGTGGATCTTTTTCATAATTAATTCGATACCGCTGTTTTATTATTTGTTCGATGTCGAAGCATCTAATTAGTAAATGTGTCATTATTATCAAAACAGCGCCATAGATGTTGATCACAGTTTTACTTCATTATATCCCTGTTTAACATAATGAGGAGTGCTACGCAAACTGTTAAACAATTTGTTGAACTCCCTTCAGCTAAGCAATTATTGCATAATAACGATGTTGTATTGCATTTCTTACAAAGCGTTAATGTGCTAATAGCTAAGAGATAACAAATGGATAAAGTATTTTCTGTTAAAATGGTTTGCTGTTATAACCTCATGTATTGTGTATTAATATGTAGTATGCATGAGAGTTTGTAGTTGTTGTTTTTTTCCCAAACAAACAGTGTTTATAACATGTCATTTACTGTTGTTAACTGTAAATCTTGAGTTGTTAATCTAATAAAATCAATAAGTGAAAGTATTTATGGATTATTTTCGATTCAATAAAAGCACCACATTGAGTTAAGATTGAATAAACTTCTCGTGTGCGCTAATACGATTCATTGCATGATCAGAGCTGATGGTACAGCTAGGCTTTTGTGTTAAAGACATGTATTCTAAAACCATGCCTTGAATGCCATGAATTCTATGAATGGGATGTCCTTACAAATATTTGCTTATGAAAGGCTATCACACATGCAAATCACAGACACGCCATATAAAGTTCACTATAGCTTGAATGTTATACCTGTTTACATAGTCGATTTCATTTAATAACTTTATATACATCTATTTGGCAAGTTCGGAATGTTTGGTTCTTGTCAGCATTGGAGCTATTTGAACTTCAGTAAAATAATTACATCCCACGCGTTTATCGATATTCTATCTTCCATATATGAATTATTAAAGGGCTCTATTAATTTTTTTAAATACATATATTTCGGTTGTGTATTAGATCTTGTATGTTGGACACTATTTAGGACTGCAGAGGCACGCTTCGGCATGAAGACATGACCGACTAACACACGACATATGTTGTTTTCACGAAGACATATCTCGGATTAAATTATGTAACACTTATAAATTAAGATTCTCTTTCCCAGGGTTAACTTTAATGCTTCTAATGTTTTATCTAATCAAGGTGATTGCAAGCTGATTTCAAGCCGTTGATAAAAACCCGCAACTAACAGCTTTTGGTATTTAAGCGCAGTATCATGAGCCTCAATCAATTATACCAAAAATCTTCTTACAGCAGTATATTACAAGTACTTTATTAAAACACATTTGTTGTAACTTTCTCTGGATTTTGCTTTTTGCTATGCGAACTAGAAATAATAAATGTTATTTGTTTTATATACATATTAGTATTATAAACTGTGTATATATGTACATATGTTAGAAGGTGTCATGTGACTATTATTATTATTCATTGGATCATGTTACGAAAAACATGTATATGTTTAAGTAACGAAATAAATATGTTGAATCTTGAATCTTGAATCTATATTCATTCGGATTTCGATACTTAAAGGGATTATGTCAACGAAAAATTGGCTTTCTACTGCACTATAAATGATATAATATGATAGAAATGAGCTATACTAAATCATTTGCATTGGATAAATAATACATAATACAATACACAATGCGATATTTGATAAAAACAAATAAGCACAAACGTTTGAAAAAGTACAACCCCAAGATGGTATCGAACTCACGACTTAGTAGCCAAACGAAGAAATAACAGTAGGCAGCGCTTTAACAAACTGCGCTATTCTGCTTGATAATGCATCGTATGCAACCTATGGTTATCCAAAATACTATAAATTTTGGCGTCAAAATTTAAACATGAAAAGGGCCAAACAAACACGACTCTAATTACACATTGATTTTTATCTCAGAATCCTTACACTCTTTTCCCTTTATATATACATTGTTTTAACTGCCATCATGTGCCAGTATTAATATATTAAATTCAGATGTTTGTAAGAAAGTGCCCCTATTGGGGCGCTTTTCGATGGCATTGTCCCTTAATCACCACAATATGCCATCTGCCATTATAGATGTATCATTTTGCAAAAATAATGACGTGTGTGGATGTTGATGAGTGTTCGAGTTGACATATCCATGTATTCAATACATATTTGCTCTTACCTTTTATATGTCCACACTTAATCTAGTACATAAGGCGATGATTCGCTTTTAACAGTCTGAAATATACTACTCCGTTAACAAAGTAATTATATATGTGAACGTGTTTATGACCTACACAATAAATGTAATTTATTTTATCAATAAACAGAACATATATTTGTATGTTTCTGTACACCATTAATCATGTTTACACATTTATGGTAGCTCATAGTGCTATTTAACTGTATTTAAACTCCGGTTGTCCATACAGATATGTGCTTACATAGAGAGTATCTTCTAAATGTTCTCATATCGGTACACAATGGTTGTGTCACTTTTAATGCACCTTATATGTGCATACAGCTTCATTTAATGCACGCTTGTGTCAACCTTAATAAAGTATAATTGACTGTATATGGTTTCTCCGTAATTGGCGATTACACGTTCATTTTCAATAGAACAAGAAAATCTGATGAAAGTATTTTCTTATGAATATTGTATGAATATTTTGTAGTAAAATAATTCACTGACCTATTAATTAACTCTTGATTGTCTATTATTGAAAGGTATTGCGGTATGAATGGCCAACGGTGGTATAACAAGTATCCTATTCATTCTGAAACTTAATTGCCGATCGAATATTTTTATTTCGCTATGGTCTTAATCGAGAAATATATATAGTATTGTCATTACCCTCTCTAAAATAGTAGCGATTCAATAAGCCTTTATTCATCAACGAATATAGGTTCCGAAGGATTGTGTGTTTTTATTTAATCAACGCATATATTAAACGGATAATGATAGTGATATCACGGTGTATGCGTTTTTGTTTCCAAATTGTTTTAATGACATAATCTGTTGAATGTTTATTTTAGTTCCGACAGGTTATCTTGCCTACCAACCTGTAGATCAATATTGGCAGTTATTCATGAAGTCATACATGTAATAAGTTGCTGTGTTTTTAATATGTTAAAAACACATTTTCTGATTTAAACAACAACAACAAAAATTGGACGATCGTCTACGAAATGAATGAACAGTAATCATACAGTATATTGTGAGTGCATTTTTTTTTATAGTATAAGAATATGTATTGCAGCTGAAATAGAAAACAAATAGTCGTTCAGCAGCATTCTTATTTATGGTTATGGATATTTGTTTGTTAAAAAGACAACCAATTATTGACATTGTTTACAATTACCGACAACGAAATATAACCTTTTTTATATGTTGCCTCTGTCCATCAAAAGTATATTTTCTGCACTAATACTGCTGTTAACTCCCTTATGTCACGAAATGGAATGCATTGAAGTAACACAAAAACTCAAAAAATATAAACGCCACCTTAAAATATTCCTCAAAATATTTATATTAATATTTAATATTTTAAACAACTGAGGAAAGCATTTTTTAGGCAATAACAACAAATATGTGATAAATGACCTGGTATTGTTCGATTGTATGAAACTGTCACTGTTGAATAATTACATGGTAATTGAATGCGGTTATTTATAACTTCGTTAAATAGTCGTTTTGTTCCGTTTAGTTAACCGGATAATTATTGACCGTTCCCAATACGAACTCATGCATATATATTTTTTTAAAGATGATACCATAGCGCAATTTCGATATAGTATAGTTTACGTAAAGAGCCTGTTCCAATTTTAGGTGGGCCTCACATTCGTTTTGTTTATCAGTTTATTTTTTATTCATTTATTTTTATTATTCTGTTTCATATTGCTATCAGTAAAGTTTGCTTTACATAATAACATTATACAACAAATGTAAAGATAAAGGGTGTAATTTTAATTTAAACATTATGTGGCTTAATAGACATAGGCGACTTATCGTATGATTAATATGAAAACTGCACACGAACAAGTGTTTCTTATTAAAAAAAAAGCAAAATCATTTTAGCGGGATTCGAACCGGGGAACCGGGGAACCGGGTACTCCTAGTCGGAAGTCAAGTTATCATACCACTAGATCAAAAACACGATTGATAATGTTCACCCAACTTTAAGCGATAGGATTAACCTGGCACTGATGAATATCCCGTTTAAATCCGTTAATGTTCGTAGTCTAAATTCAGATAGTAAATACCACGGACTGATACTGATACGGTAGGCGTACTTATGTTAGCGCTGTACTTTCAATAGCGCGTTTTGCGCTATGACGAGTGCGCTTATTCAGGTACACGGAAATATAAGTACGAAAATTCGTGTCGTTTTCTGCTTAGACGGAACTGTGTTTACCTTTTAATGTGTTATATACAGTTTGAAACATCATTTGTGTTGTTTCTTATTGTAACTGTATCTATTTTGATATTCTAAACTGTATTTAATACAAATTTGAATGTTTAAAAAAAAAATTACAAAGGCGATAAAAAAACAAGTTGACTCGCTAAATGTAGGAACCGAATTCTGTGTCAGTTAGTAGTTTAGGCGGAACTTACACAAATGCCCTACGTCAACCAACATAAAAGCAGAAATCAAGGTAACTTGAAAGTCAGCAATTGTTTTAAAATAGATGTTCTTCTATGCAATGTATTAATAATAACCTGTGTAAATGCATTTCAGGAATGGCTTAAAAGGCATGGCATACAGAGTGACGACATCATGCTAAATACGCATCTTCTCGACTTGGTCCGCCTCCACAAGCCATCGCCATCTTATTAGTTCGACAAGGTCATTAGAAGCCATGGTCACGAGGTTCTGCGAATTCCACTTTATCATCCCGAAGAGACGCCATTGAGTTGACATGGGATCAACTGAAATCAATAGTTCGTCAGCGTAACCTTACATTCAGTTTAGTAATGATAACATATGTTTAACTTTATATAATTTAATAGTGTACATGTATATATATTTAATAATTGAGTAAATAAAGATTTCCAATGCAACTAAACGTATTTACGTTTCTTTTTTCTTTTTTCAGGATTATATGTTGACCTAACCCGCTGCTGCCTTCGCTGCAATCGGTCTCAACAGATGGCGCCATGCATGCGACCATGTGGAAAAGTCCGATGAAAAAAGCAAAATATATACTGCATGCGAGTGTAGTACCACTGAGACCGCGAGTGAATGCGAATGAGCTATTCTGTTACCTTTATCGCTATTATAAATTTAATTAACTTGAAAAAAATGCCTACAGTAAAAATGAATATACAAAGTTGAAAAGAAATTCCCAGTATTCACGTGTATATAAAATACATCCATCAAATAGAGTTTCAAACGACATTGTAAAAAAAAAGCTGTCCTCGAACCCGTGACTTTCGGTCGATGAGACCTGCATTCATCCACTGGACAAACACATTGCGTGACAAATGTAATACCAGTGTTTATCTTTATCCCTATGACGGGAGCCAATGTTTTTATTTATGCCATCGTGTTTCCTTACGGACATTGTCGAATGATGGGCGAAAATTAATGAGGGCACGTTCACCCAAATGCATATTATGAAATTCTTCCCTGAATTACTAAACTATTAAGTAATTACCAACGTTACCGGATCTACCCATTTTATCGCCTGGTATTTAAATAATATTATTATTCACACTCTGAATTAACCCGTCATTGTTTAGAACTCCTCCGCGATGATCGTTAAATTAAAAGCTTCGTTAAAACAACATACCTTTGAATACTCAATTGACTTTCAGTACACAATGTCATTAAACCAATGGGAGAATGACGCAACTGATCATGTGTGCGTGTGTGTGTGCACTGTATTTTATTGATAGTTATGACTATTACTTATATCCGCGCAGTTCATGTAAGGCAAATATAATGAATTTCGAAGACAGTGCATTATAATATTATAAAGATACAATCACAATACACGGGTACATGTACTTTTTCATGCAGACATTATAATGGTAGTCAGTGAATACCACGATGACGCTAAATGCGTGTAACTAGTGCTGTTCAGGGTATGACAAATAATCATTGCGGGGGAGTTTGGCATTATTGCGTTCACACCCAAACCGTATGCGTTTTTCAACTGAAATATTCGTTATTTTATAACAGCTTTGTAATTTACTTGTGAGGTTAAAAAACAACGATTTCAAACAGACGGGATTTCGACCGAAGACATGATTAGCTTTAGAATACTGCTTCGTTTTTAGCATATCATCTGTGTTTGGCATTCTTACAGTTAAATGAGTTTAACTGTCGGTTCGTCACCATGTATCAAATGTGTAACGTGGCGCATAGGGTATAAACATTTTCCTAGATGGGATCATCACTAATTCAATTCAAGGAATTCTATCTGCACGTCAAGCCCATCACATAATGTTTTCAGTGAAAGCCGTATCAGTTCTTTTGTGTAACTTAAAGGCGAATGTTTACGTCGTATACCTTTTAAAATCTGTTCATTCAAGGTATATTATTAAAGCTAAAATAAAAACAAAAAGGGCAATACTTGTAAGCAAATTACTGATCTTGTGTATCATGTATTCTTCCAATACAATAATATGCATACGTCCATATACACGTTGAAATAACATTAAAACAGGTTCTGAAAACCCTGCAATCACATATCATTCTTCTCCCTATAACATCTCGGCTTCTTGGTATTGCATTTTCTTCTCATATGCTTAAATTCATTGTTCGACTTTCATCAAAGACTTAACATTCCGAAAAGGCATTTTTAAATGTACTGTGTATGATATTTTAACTGAAAACTCGACTGAAAATTGACATATCTCGTAAACTGTGTTGAGTCAACAGACCATGCAACAGATCATATTTGCTATTGGAAATCTTACTTTGATCATGATTATATAATAAAAACTCAGTATATATTTTGGGCCGAAATAGTTTTAAATATTTTTTTCCAACTTATAAACACCTGATTCAAGGTTTGAGGTCAATTGTTATATTGCCGTGGTTGGTGTAAACGTACATACGTTAAAGTCATCATTTGTAAAGGGAAGCACGAGATTTGCCAATTGTAACGAGCTTTCAAATAGCTTATTTTCAACCAACCAAATGTACATGGGCTTGTCGTTTTAGATGATTCTTAAAAACTGGCTGAAAGTTCAAAGGCATTGGATATCCGTTTCCATCCAACTGTAATGAAGAGCAATGTCTATCAACGATCACAAACTAACTTGAATTGATAGAGAGTTTCCTGAGTTTTCTTCATGTCCCTGTTTATGAATAGCAAGAATGCATGAAAATTATGGACTCAACCCACGCACATGAGTATAAATACGTATTCTAACTAAATTTAGAACACCACAATGAGGAATTAACAGGTTAAGTAGACATCATAGATAATTCTTTATCTAGCGTGAGTAAAAATTATTTGCACAGGATTTGACGTGTCGGCTAATTATGGTTTTGATGTTTAGCCTAGTGACCATATTGTTCAAGATTTTAGTTTTCGTGACTAATCGATTAGGATATTGATGGTTTGTAATTCGCACCTGTTTCAAAACGGAAATAATCAACAATTGCTGTCTTATATTGTGGTTGACAGATATTTATTCTGTGTACAGAAGGTGTCCAAAAATAGATTCCGTGCGTGCATAGTGTAACAGTTGGGACATAATTGGTTATGATTTGACTTTCTAACACGGACACTTGTGGAAACCGTTACTAACGAAAACAAAAGTCCGTTTCGTTACCTAGTTTATTTCTCAAAATAATGACCTAATGTATAAAGAATTGAAAATCTCTTTTCGGCGCTTCATCAATGTATGAAGGTCAGTTTTTTGTACATAATGCCGAAAGTACAAATCAGATACAAAACAAACTAACCTTCATACATCGATGTAGCGCCGGAAAGAACAGAACAGAACAGAACAGAATATTTTATTCAGTTACTTGAACATATATACATGTTCCTCATAACATGATCCAATGCATAACAATTATAAACACATGACAACGTATAATATATGTACATATATACACACTTTATAACAGAAGAATTTTAACAAACACGTAGTTAATAATTCAATAATTCTATATGAATATCAAACAGTAGATATATAGTAAATTACAACGTAGTTTATAAACAAGATTCACTCCCCGAGGAGGGACTTATAAGTTATAGACGAAAAAGTACGAAAGAAGAATGACAAATTTGTACAAAAGAAAACAACAAATGAGTAGTTATTGGACGAAATTGATCATAATTTTTCGTCTGTTAAAAGCATGGTATGTATATTTACAAAGGTTTAATATAGTTTTATAGCTTTTAGATTTAAATAAATTTATAAATTTGGCCATACTGGGCTTAGTATAATAATATTTACTAATATATTTTTTACGAATATCTATATACAGTGGGCATATACATATAAAATGGTACTCGTCCTCAATATCATTTTTATTACAAAAAGTACAATATCTGTTACAATGTTCGATTCTGTTATTACCATGACGTCCTGTTTCGATTTTTAATTGGTGAGATGACAATCTCAATGTGGATAATACAATGCGATATCTTAGTGGAACTTTATCAAGGTAACATTCAAATTCATAGTCAGTTTTAAACAATTTATACGTGCACATAGATCTACTAATATTTATGGCTGTATACCACGATTGTTTGAATTGATCGTGTAGTCTTTGTTTAAATTCTATATGGAAACTTTTCTCGTTAACTGAATGCGGTGTAATCCAAACATATGAAAATCCATTGCTATCTAACAGAGATTTAACATCAGTTAGCCAGTTAGATTTGCCTTTGTTAAAATCATCTAGCAACGCTTGGTACAACCGATTAATAATAATATTGTGACTATTTAATAACTTTAGCCAGTATTTTATTATGCGTGTGTGTCTATTGATATGAAGTGGGAATCGGCCAAGTTCACCGTATATTGCCATTGTACATGTAGATTGTTTAACTTTAAGAAGATTTTTACAAAATTTCAAATGAATTCGCTCTACAAGAGCCTTCCAATTCTTGTCATTACAATTATAATGACAATGGTGTGTATACTTTAAATTTTACCATAGCAGGGAAAACTAAGTTGGGATTTTTTGGGGCAATGCGCGCATCAATACATTGAAGTATAATTCGTAGGCTCGGCCACTTTCACTGCAGCAGCGTTCTGTACATGTCATTCATAAGACGCGATATGGTGGTATCTTAAATAATAGTTATATAATTTACTTTTGATTTACTTTTGTTTTTGGTTTACATCTTGTAAGAGGGTGTTAACAAGGTGTTTTATTATCCTTAATACGTATCAAAAGGCATACATATTTAAACGCGTTCCTGTTTAGATTTACGACTGTAGGCTAAACGAGTTGAAAGTTGTTTTTCAGGTTGTTGCAATTTTATAAAAGCCCGTATACATGTGTGGTTTGAACCGTAGTGCATGCGTTAAGTATGCTAAACTAATTAATGCTTAGTTTTATATTTGAAACGCAATGTCTCATATGTATTTTTTATTTATTTCTTAAAACTACCCGTTTGGCCATCGATGTTAGTCAATGAATACACCCCATATAGCGTGCATTTAAGCGAGTGTTACGAAAGAAAATAGTTCAACACGATTTTTTTATAAACTTTGTGTGGACTCGTTTTGTGTTAGAAAATTCGGCAAAGGATAAATGGCAGTGTGGATATAAAATCAAGACGAGAAAAAGATAAACGAGTTTTATTATTTACTATTGACTAAAATATATAATCTATGAAATTGTGTGACATCGGCCAAATGTATCAATTTCTCGAATACACTTTGTCAATTATCTGTAATTTTGTTGTTTTTTTCACTGAAAATGTAAAAGTATACCATATTGTCATAGATGTACCGAAATCTTAGTAGTCATTTACTATTGTGATAACTGGTAACGCAAACATAGACCTAGGTAGCTTTTGACACCAGATACGTTATGATCTTAAGTTTTAAAATTTAAATGCTCTTAGTCTTAGAACTATCAGACTATGTTTGTATCAATATGTGACAGACATTTAAAAGGTCAATTTTTATGCATCTCATTTGCATAGAATTGTGAACATGAAAACTATTGTAATTGGTTTAGTCAAAGCTAAATGATATTTCTTTCAATTCTTCAAACTTGTTTTGCTTCATCTGCTGATGAAACTCCAGGCACCGATTGACAAACTGGATGGCCATGATATACTACGCTCAGTAGCGCAATGTGAATGAATAAATGTTCGAGACAATGTACAGGTGAATTTTGTTTAAATCATCCTGGGCATTGGCCAACGTGAGCCTACTTCGAGGAGTGTTTTGAGCTTAGCATCTAGCGTGTCATATGCATACTTGAAACTGTGATTTTTACAATGTTAAATGGGGCATTCATCTCTCAGAGATGACAATTTAATGCAGCTCGCACATTTTTCGAGATGTTCTTATGGTATTCTGGTAGTACTTTATTTATGTATTCTTTTTTGAAAATGCCATGATTAATGTGAATAAATATGTTAACCTATATTTCTAACATATGTTTTTGTTTTGTGAAAGCAATACATGGAAACAATAATAAAAAGTAGTCCATTATGAATAGTATTAAGATAACCGGCTTCATTGAAAAATAAAAGCCTGTCACTTCATTCATTTCAGCCAATCAGAACACTGTTAAATGATAAAACCAAAGTTGTAATTATTTGAATGTTCAAATTGCGTAATGCCAATACTGCCAATACTGTTTTGTATAAAGGTTAAACATAATGATGTGTGCAGTGCAAAATATGTTTTTGTTCTTCGTTATTGACAACAACAATTTGTTTAAGAAAATGGCTAGAACACAAGCTTATATTGAACAAATAGTAAAAAATCGGTGTTACTATTTGTAAATAAGTTCAACCAATGTCTCATGACATAAAATTTGAAGCTGAAGTAAATTGTGGCATAACGTACTGTGGGGATATTCCATTCCCAGTCGAATCTCGGGAAATAAGTTTTTGTTGGGGCAAACAACTTAGAACGTAAATTTATGCCACATATCCCATGAGTTGTTCACAAATGGAACCTTGCTTTTATTTAATATTATTTAACATTGCATCTTAAACATACTAACGCGAAATTGGTCCAAATCCACACAAAGTGAGTGTCTAAAATATATTTGATATTGTATTATGCCCAATTACTGCATTTATTTTTAAATATTATTCGATGAACTGTTTTTAACATTATATGTTTTGAAAACAAAAGACTAAGTCAATGTTGCACAAAGCCAGATTGACAGAATATAATTAGTCCTCTATATACTTCAATCCCTAAAAAAAAATAGCAGATATTGGTATGATCACGTATTTGCTAAATAATGGACACTGTAATGCAACACAACCACATAAAATGGCAATACAGTTAGGTGGCATTGCTATCAGATACCGGTCCTTATCTGTTAATATACATTTAACTAGTTCCCCTAATATTGTCATTCGTATTGTTTTTGTTAAATACATGTATTTATTCAGAGAATACAAAGAAATTCACGATTTTAGCCACAAAATTCTTGCACTTAATATAACAGGTGTATTCAAATGACATACATGTAACGGATTAGAATCTATATTACGTATCCGCATGATACGTTGGGACATTTAAACGAAATTTAATGGCGATTATTAATATTGCATGAACTGTGAAGCATGGCGTGGCATTCTATCAAAGGAAGGAGCGCAGGACCAGCAGTAAGAATATAATGTTAAATGTTTGCAATCTTAAATATACTGTGTAATACTGACACTACTTTGGCTATGTAGCTATAGGACTTTGATGTGCACCAACATATATGTTATGCTGTCATTAAGTCGGGATATTGACATTGCATAAGCATTTTAATAGGGAAGGGGTATGCATTCATAATCGTATAAACGCAATGCCTAATCACCGGCGTAGTAATATCTGAGTGTCCTATTTAAATGCAAATTATATTTCGACAAGAATATTTACATGAACTAAGATGTCTTATACTGTTAAATGCTACTCTTTTTTGCATGTATTATTAACGTTTGATTAAATGTCTTTTTATAATTAATACGTGAACATGAAAATTTTTTCCAGTTCTGCTTCTACAATAATCAATTTGACATTTTGTTCACTTTTGCTGGATAGGATTCTATCATGCAAGGTCTACAAGTGTTATTATTAAACAAAGCCAGTTCGCTAGTATATAATGTGTACATGTTATGGTATTTTAGGTAAACATTACTTTTCTTAAAAGCGACCACAGAAAATCTTCATGAAGTAGCATCGGTTCACGAACGTAGCTTTAATATGGAATTGATTTCACATTGATGTGTCTATTTGCTAGATGCATGTAGATCGTCTAATTTATTGTGCATTTATATCACAGTTAATAATGATGAATTGTTCAACATGTACAATAAAAAAATACATTTTGAGATTTATATTAAAACATTATCCTTTCTAAGACAAGTTATGCCAAGGCAAAGCAAAGAGCTTAGATATGCCCGTGTGGATGCTATTAATCGATGACCTAGCTAACACGTCATCACTTGTTTAGTGATGTAATTTGTGGATTATTTTGAATTTGTATCGCCGAGTGAAGATTTGGATACTTTAGTGTGGATTTAAAGCATTTAAAAGCATGAAAGTCTCCATCTGTTGAGTTTATAATTAAACAGGATTATCCAGGATCTGTTAAACTCTTAGCCTAGGAATTGGGTGATTTGAAAGTGTCAGAACTCAACTGTGGTACTGTAAAGAAGTATTCCTGATGTGGATTTACTGTAGTCTTACTAACAAAGCACGTCTTATTTTATACTAAAATTTCTAAAGCATTAATATTGTTTGGTGCTTGTTGGCTATAACGGCCGAAATAGCAGTTCTTCTTGATGCCACAAGTATGTTTGCAAATGTTTAATTACTTTTTTAGTTTGTAGCGATACCGTATGATTTATGCATGGAAAATAAAAATGTTATGACTTATAATGTTTACATTAAATTTCATTTGTCGCAGCAAATTCAATGTAAAATAAGGAGAAAATGACATTTTTGTAGAGAACTATTTTATTAATCGTAGTTTGCATTCTTTTTGTGAAATTCGGTTACAAGGGGCGGTACTTCGCTGTTCCGATAAGAAAACTGGTGTGTGTGATATTTCTCTGAGAATGGCAATAAAATGCATAAATAATAGCAATATAAAAGAATGCTATGAAATCATCCCAAATATAATGTAAATATAAGGATTGAAATTAAGTTTGGTTGGGTTCATGCGATTATGAACGCAATGGTCAAACTGGCAAATTATCCATGAAGCGCTAGCGCGCATCATGGATTTGACAGTTTGACCAGATATCTAGATATTATGTGCGACTCTAATGTCGTTACTCACATGTATGTCTAGATATTATGTTTTCATCATTGTGCGACTCTTATGTCGTTACTTACATATATGTCTAGATATTATGTTGTATGCCACTATACTTACATGTAGGTCTAGATATTATGTTTTATGCCACAATATTTACATGAACAAATGAACTACTTATGCATTTCTGAATGTATCGTTTTGTTGCAAAAGACGTCACATGTTGAATAAGCTATAATATTGCTATTTAAGGAAACAAACGAGAACGGATTGCTTATTTGTGTTCAACTATTAGACTATTTTTTATGTAAAAGGTCTAATAACATTATCATAATATAATACATTCAGATATACGCAGAAAATATTCCACGAACATGACATTGTCATCGTTAATTTGTTTCCAAAGAACAATGTATGTTCAATGATTGACGGTTTTCTCACATGCACATTTCACACGAGCATTTGCACTGCATATGACTGACGTCATGCACAGATTGACCATGGCCCACGCCGAGAGCTAAAATACATGTATCATGTCTTTACGAGTGGCTGTAAAGATATATGGTGCAAACTGCTCAATATTGCGTGCGACAATACATTTGCTGCGCATTTGGACATGCTTGATAATTACAGGTTTAATTTTAGCACGCTGGTCGGGTTCTAGCAGATTTAGAACTGTGTACACTGGAGATTTATGCGAAATGAAAACACAATTTCCTACCTGTTTACTTCCATTATGCTATCTTAATATATATCAGTCGATTAATATTTCATTTCAATTACAAGGATACATACAGGTTAATCATATCGTTACATGAACATAAACTACTATAAACCCTGATATACAAACGTGTGAGATGTGCAAAGTAAAGATGACATATAAACTAAAATAATATCCAGTAAAGCCCCAATTCCACGGAAGATCAGATAGGCATGATAAAGCTCGAACCAGCGACCGGCAAATGGCTAGTCGCGTTCGCTCTGTTTCCCGTTCGTTATTCAATATGTACACGATACAATTCGTTGTTTTTATACAATTTAAAGCATTTCATATATAATATACGTACTTTACTAGTTGCAGAAGTCTTAGTTTGTATATTCTGCAATCAATAAATCAACAACTTGTGCAAAATTCTGATCATTTGGTTCTATTTTCCGTTAGTGACCAACTCACGTCATCCAACATCTGCTGTACTCCCGTATCTGGTTGGTTAATAACGAGAACAGAACGGAAGAGGTAGAGTTGTGCGAATAGCAATGGATCTTGCAGGTGAGATGAACAAGTAGAGATCTGGATGACTGGGATTAAGTCTTAATCATATAGGTGTCGTGAATATTGCTGTACACGTATACACAGTGATTTTCAGATTTTTCACAATGTTCAAATTCCTTGTTTTTTAAACACTTTCCCTTGTTTCCAGTGGCCACCTTGGAATAATATAACAAATCTATGAATGAAGCTAGTCAGAAAAAAGCTCTCTTGACTCAAGCCATGAACATCATATATAATGATTTTATTGCTCATAATAAAATCATTTCATAGCTTTATAAATGAACTAACCAGTACACTTGAATAATGTTAACATATGTTAGCAAATAACAAGAGTTGTCTCATGACAACATGCTTGACAATTCATTCCGCTTTGATAATATATATATTCTGTCAGTGACCTTAACTAATGACCCCGAAGATCTTTGTGAAATATCAATCGATTATCTGTAGTAGTTACAGAGATACATATTTGCACCCAAACCTTAACATTAATATTTCTAAGAACAAAAAGAGGCATAATTCTGCTAAAATGCTGGCCATATTTATGGGCCTTATATTATTACCCTGAAGACACGTGTGAAGTTTCAGCTGAATATTTGTAGTACTTACAACCTCTTAACCTCAATTTTCTCTTGCACACAAACCTTAACCTGACCTTTCTAAGTATAAAACGGGTATTATTCTGCTAAAATGCTGGTCACAGTTATTAGCCTTGGCCAGTGAACGTATATAATGACCCTGAACACGTGTGAAGTTTTAATTGCATATCTGTAGTAGATATGGAGTTGGTACATGCAAACTTAAACCTGAAGTTGTTGAAGTACCCAAAGGGGCATAATTCTGCTAAATTGCAGGTAACATTTATAGACCTTCGTCTATGACCTAACAAAATGACCCCGAAAACATGTGTGCAGTTTCAATTAAATAATTTGTAGTAGTTACAGACATATATACGTGTTGCACCTTAACCAGAACATTACGGCACCGCCGACGAACGGGTAAGAAGTATAGCTCGGACTATTCGATAAAGACTGAAATATAATTAACCTTGGAAATGTACTGCCTCCTTCTTTGACATCTTTTTGCTCTTCTTATCACTTCACCATATCCAGTATGCTCATAGTGTCACTGCAATAAACATACTCATTTTAAACATCTGATTACTATAAAATCTTGCACAATCAGGTTTATTCTATATGTACAACATTTACCTAACTGAAAATCTAAGTAATTTAAAAATGTGCATATATTCTTTTTTTACCCGACAAAGATGTGCCAGTATTACTAAGGGTTCACAAATAAAACTTTCCATTTGTTGTTTCAGCATTGTTTCTTACATGAGGCGCTTAAATTATATATATGTGCATCTCTATATGAATGAAATTACAATACATCAATTTAGATATTGTTTAAGTTGGTTACTTAAGATAATTTAATACTAATAAAATCAACAGCACTTTCCTACAATAGCAATGAGTAAACAACTGTAATCAAAATTATGGTAATATCTCATTTTCAGAGCATAAAAATCAAACCTGTAGTAGTGTTGTTGTCCTAGCAAGCATGTTTTATGATATTCTGCTGACCAAGACTGTGATAATGTGCTTTATCTGTTCTGTTTCTGTTGAAAGAAGCACAGTGTTAATTTTATATGAACAAATAATGTCTTATAGATGAAATAAGTATCCCAGGTTGATAAGTCTTGATTTAAAAATACTTTAGTACTGTGTAAAATATATTTCTGTTTCAGGTTACATGTCCAAATAAACTAGGGTAGGTAAGTGCATAGGATTTTTTAATTTAATAAATGGTCAACGTAAAGATTCTAAAACTGAATGAATATTCAAAACACTGCAGTAATATAGTTTAACAAGTAGATGCTATCAAAACAAAACACTAATTAAACCACACAAAAAAAAACCAACATTTCGTTATTTAAACAAATCTGACAAAAACTCAATAAAATGTTCTAGGGTCAGGACATTTTTAGGGCAGGTTGGGTAACCTGAAACCAATATGATTACGCCTAACAAGAATACTCAAGTTCCACTGCTAAAAATAATTCAGTTGTGGTTGTTAACTGTGTTTTTTTTAGAGGATTTTTTGAAGGGTCTCATCTGTCATAACCAAAGGTTAGCGTATTTTTTCGAATTGCAAAGGTATCCTTGTTACCAAATAAAAAAAATCACAATAACATTTCATACTAGTAAGAATCTGCTTTATTGTAAGTTGAAAGCAAAAATGGTAATCATTTAATATTTAACAGACATGAAGATAAATCTGTGATGGTATGGACTTGGTAACTATGGAGGACTTATTGTGCAGTGACCCGGTAAGCTCAGTGGGAAGAGCACTTGCCGGGTCTCGGGTTTGAGTCCAGGACTGGTTGTTCAATTTTCTCACCCTGTGAGTGTGACATTTGTTACCCAACAAGGGGTGGTGCTAATACCAATGCCTCTGATACAACGCAGATTGTACCAAGTAAATCTCCAAATTTCAATATAAAATCCATTTTAAGAAGAGGAAAGTGTTGCGGTACTAAGATAAACTATATTCAAGGGGGCACTCACCTTTTAACCGAGTCTCTTGCTCAAGCGCACGCACGCGTGTACGCACGCGCGTTTAATACGTTGAACAGTTACTTGGTACGAATAATGACAATTGAGTAGAGGATATAAATATATGTATTATAATAGACATTATTGTATAGTACAGATACAATATGAATGGAATTCTAACTGAGCTTTCCTTACAAATATAGCATGTTTTTTATTGCAATGGATCGTATTACTGAAATTGCACCCTTTTATTGTAAATGTTCATATCTGATCGAGCACTCAGTCGGCGATGTCATGCATCCCCCAATTCACCAATCGTGTTAGGTTATAGTAACATGGCTTGTTATTCGGTATAAGGCCTTCTTGACGCACTTGAATATGCGTAAAACGGAGTTACGTGTATTTACAGACAACCAGTATATATTATACGTATCATTACCATACCATTTGGAATAATACATCACATGTATTTTATTTTTTTGCTTATTGGCCACGGTCTGGACATTACACATTTTCTCATTAAAAACACCAGATCGCTTTTGCTCGTGTTGAAGTAATGTTTATTTTTGAATGACAGGAACTGCTACTTAAAAGCAAACACAACTGAGCATCGATCTAAAGCTAGTGAACATACATTACATTGCTTTCAATCCAATTATGATGACTTTTTTACTATATGCTGATACCGAGACACGTTCCTCCACATCACTAAGTGTAATATTGTAATAACAGCCACCTAGATATTGATAAAAGTTTCACTTCATTAAAGCCTTGTTTATATAACAAGGACAACTGTACAAACTGTAAAACAATTTCCTGAACTCCCTTTAGCTAAGCAATTATTGCAAAATAACGATGGCTCATTGCATCTCTTATAAACTGTTAACGTGCTGATATTCAAGAGATAAAAATGGATACAGGATTTTCTGATAATATGGTTTCCTGTGATATATACATGTATTTTGTATTAAAATATTGCACGCATGTGAGCTTTTACTCTTTTTTTCCCGAAAACAGCGATATTTAGAACAGTTTATTTACTGCTGTTAACTGCAGATCTCGATCGAATAAAAACCAATGAATGAAATTGAATATGCTTTGTTTTCACTTAAATAAAGTCGCCTCATCTTTGAATATCGTAGAACAACAGACATACCTTTGCGAACTAAAAGGCATGTGCTGTTTTCTGGTATTGTAATGCGAAAAAGTCCCTATAATTAATTTATTTATATAAATAAAATGTTGGTCATGTGTTGCATGTATTAAAAATAATAACGGATGTAATGAAAATGTTCAGTATTGATTGTGTACTTTGTTTTGTGTTTTTCAGACCCACGATGATGGATCTTCTTGTTGAATGGTTAAACATGCAAGTACACATTATTATCTTTGAATATTTGTTAACCATCTGTGAACATTGTTAGACATTGAAGAGCATTGTGTTGCAGTTCTTTAAAGAGACAGTATATGTATACATGTGTGCTTTACTTTTGCATGCCAAATCAGCTTGTTGGTGTTGTAAACTCACATGTGTATGAGCATGCGTATTTAATTACTCTCACTTTATGACAAAACTGATGAAGTTATTGCCTGGATTTTATTTAAAAAGTTTCTGTGTGCCTTCAAGCACATTTAGCCTGTTGTAAACATAATGTTGTAAATTTTATTTTGATTCATTCATTTTAAGAGTCAATTCTGTAATGTTTCTTATTAGTGGATCCGTTTTAAGCTCCATATTTCTCTTAAAATTCCTAAAAAAAATAACATTTAGACTATTCACTTGTCTGATGTGCAAATAATCTTGATCTTTAAAATTGTGTGAAAATGTGATATTGTAATCATATTGTTATTGATATTCTGGTTAAAATTGCTTTAATAAATAGTAGGATAGTATCGACTGTGTTGCTTCACAATATACGCTTCACAATATAACTAATTCCTAAATATGACAAGTGTCCAACCACACAAAAACGCTTCGTGAGAACAAAGTTTCGTACCCTGTTTTACATGAAAAAATCTCATTAAAGGTGCATGATTCACAGTCAGGATGATGAATGTAATTTTCTCTGCAAATTATTTCAGAATACTGTTTCTTGGTGTTTGCACATCATATAATTAGGAGAACTTGACTAATTGCTCAGTAAACAAGATAATAATAAACAAGAGCTGTTTGTAAAACAGGCATGCCTCTTTGGGTCCAAAACAGCCTCTGTAGAAAATTGCAAGGATGAAAGTAAAATGAAACAATTTGTTGGTGTACTTTTGGTCAGTTTGACCAAATGACAAAACAATCAATAGGGATCTACTTGTAGTCATAACCCACCTATGTACTAAATTTTACAAACCCATGCCAAAGGGTTCCATGGACAATGTTTTACAACTATTGGTCAATTTGACATTTTACCCAAGGACTCCATTATTAACAGGGGTCCTTTACTTGTCATGACCAACCTAACTACCAAGTTTGACGAGCCTACGCTCAAGGGCTGCAAAGTTATTGCCTGGACAAGCTTTCATTGAACTAAGAATTATTGGGTGTTTTCTTCAATCAGATTTTATAGTAACAGGGCTTTCATTAACTTTTGAAAACTGTAAGTTTGAACTTCCTGGCCTCTAACTTTGCTAATAATATTTGGACGTTTTGACAGTATTGCGCTACGGAAGTCCTTAGCATTTCAGAAATGTGAATATTATGAGCATTTCAGAAATGTGTATATCAAGTATAAAATTCAAGGTTTTAAGGCCAGTTGACTGTTCTTTTTCATCAAGTGCTTATATGCCAATCTATTCAGTGAAAGAGGTATACATTTAGAAATATTTCTAAATTTATCTTCTAACTTGTTCATCCTTACATGATGGAACTTCCTTGGCTGCAATTTTGGAAGTTCTACAACTTCCATGGCTGCAATTTTGGAAGTTCTGTGACAAAAACTGAGAGAAATTACTCCCAAACTACCCTTAATGGAAGCCCTGTAGTCTGTTTGACATTGACCTTTCACCCAAGGATCCAAAGCTTTAAGAACCTAGACCAAAGGGTAGTGAAGTTATTGCCTGGACAAGTTTTAACAATAATTGGGCATTCTTTGTTAATCGTTTGGTCAGTTTGACCCACAGACTCCAAAATAAATATGGATCCTCGACTAATCATAACCAACCTAGCAACCAAGTGTCAAGAACCCTGGCCTAAGTGCTTTGTAGTTATCGCTCAGACAAGGTTTTATCTACTGACATACACATGGACCGACATTTGCAAAATAATATACCCCTCCTTTTCGAAGGGGAGCATAATTAATAATAACAACATCTTAATAGATATGTTTATGTTTATTGACAAAAGACAACTGTCATAAGAATGTTCATTTACTTAAAAGTGTGTGCAGAGTATTAACAAGTAATAATTGTGTCAGTGCCAATATCGCTAAAGCTCCTTAGTTTAAAGTTGAGTTATATTCCTAAAACCTGCATTAAAAGCCATAAGTTTATGTCTGTTTCAATACACTTTGCTATGAAATTAATTTTTTTAAGGAACTAGGAAATTATATAGGAAAGTACCAAATTGAAAATACTGATTTTGAAACATACATTTTAAATTTGACTAATTTCAGTTAAAAATTTTCTTAAGATACGTATTGAAATGGATACCGAACGGTGGAAGAAACAATTTATACATACACAAACTTAAAGTTCTTTGTTTCCAATTTCTAACAAACTGTGCATGTTAATAGATTTTGGCCAATTAATCCATAAAAGCATTTGGACCAAATGGATCATAAACGTAAATATTGAACATCTGTTCTATTTTTTGGAAAAAATGGCATAAATGCCCTTCACAAAATGTCTATTCCCGAAGTCAATAAGCATAAACTTAATCTTTTATCAGCATGAATATCTAGCAGCTAGTTTCACAATTCTATATGCCCGGGGTAACTAGGTAATGTTGATTTTAAAGAGACTTGTTCACAGATGTTTGCATATTTTGAAGTAGGCCATTAAATGTCTTAATTTCACGGATTTAAATATCGGAACTAAATAGCTCAAGTATAATAACAAGAAAAGGATTTTTTTAACGACAAGACAAAAAGGTCCCACCGAGGTTTGAACCCAGGACCTCCGGATTAAAAGGCTGTCGCCGTAACCACTTGGCCAGTCCAATTTCTATATTTATCCCTAAATCATAAGTGACCCACGTGTTGTCAACAATTTTAACGAAAACAACACCAACACTCCAAATTATTCATCGTTTAGCATTACCAACGCTTTATAATTGTATCAATTTCAACTGATGATTACTCATAAACAAACCGCTATTTACACTATATTTTTATGTCCAAAGTGTTATTTCGCTCCCTTATATACACTGCTCTTTTATTTTTGGAATAAACAAAAAGTTGAAAAAATGTAAATTTGCCTATCTGTGAACAGGTCCCTTTAACAACTTAGTTTAGAACTACATTCAACAATATATCTATATTGCTGTTTTTTTCATAAATTAACATTTTTTGTAAATGTCATGTGTCTTAAATCGAAATTGAATCAAAACAATCAAATCAAAAACAAATCAAAACAAGAACAACATTATTCTCATTGATATACATGATATAGTCGATATAGTCAATATATATACATAAGTTGAAGTGCACACATTTCATTAATAGAAAAGTAAAAATGTAATACATAGACAACTGTATATATTTGGTCAAAAACAATATGGAAGGTAATAAATACATTTAACAACAAACTACAACTTGGTACATTATTCATATAACGGTGAAAATGGTTGCATATGAAACAAAAGTAACAAAAACCGTCAAAAGAAATTAAGTAAATTCTATTTAATAGAACCCGTATAAGAAATAGATTGGATTACAACTAGAAAAAGTATATTTCGCACATATAATGCAGTAAATTACTACAATTAATTCTAAAATATTCTCTCGTATTACATGTGCACATCTATCCATAATTGTCTTGCGTAGTATGTCTTCTTCGTAAGCTCTAATAATTTCATCATATTAAGAACATGCTCTGACAATGGTAGTTCATCATTGTGAAAGTAATTTCTTTATTGAACCCTGTTGTAAGTTTATCATTATTACTGCTGCACAAGTTATTGAAGGCTGGAAATATTGGTTATTGATATTAAGAAGGACCTATACAAGAGGGCTGGGCCTAATGGACCTCGGTCGCTCACATGAGTTTAATAAATAATACTGGATAAACCTTGTAAACATTTGAAAGCATGTTTCATTTAAAGGAAACTGTTGGACCACTGACAACCATATTTTAAGCAATACAAATAATTTGAAAGGACTTTTGTAGACAGTCACCCAACAAACAGTTCAGTGAAATAATTTTGAAATACAAGAAGTTTTCAACATAGCCAGTTAAGGAAAACTTTTACAGCCCTGGCCGCAATGTCAAAATAATTTGAAAGAATTTTGAGAGGGTCATGCATGGAACATTAATTACCTTGAAATCCAGTCAGCACTTACAAAAAATATCAAGTTAATAGCTTACATGCTTTTGAAGATATGAAGGAAAAACTGAAAATGTGGACAGAAGGACGGACAGACAGGGTAAATTACTATAGGGTACCCGCAAAACCTTGTGGGGCCCTAATTGAAATGTGTTAAATGATCCAGTCAGTTGAAGTTGTCCATCTAAGGTGCAGAAGTCATTCAAGTTTGCATAGTACTTTTGAAGTAGACTTACTGCATACTCTAACACTGGTGTTACTGTAGCATAGTTGTTGTGCTGAAATAATCATCAAGAAGGAAATTGCATAACTAACTTGTATTAGGAATAATATTTAAGTTGAATCGTGATCTTCGTTGCCTCACCACTGTAATGAACATCTTCAATGTTTGCTTTTTACTAGGTAAGTATTTGAAAGAAATTTTTTTAATGTAAACAGGGACTATGCTAAATATACAGTTTAACAACCAATACAGTCCTTAGCATGGACCAGGCATAATTTCCTCATGCAGTAATAACATAAATATGCATACTCCAAAAAGACAACCTGAAATCTATAACAATTTCTCCACATGAATAATTGATCATAATCCGTACGCCTGATGTACATTCTGTCAACAATCAAGACATCTTTGTTGGAAAATATTTGTCAACATTATGTCACTAAAGTGTCTGAATGTTTGTTGTCATCAAGACACGCAAATTCATGTTCATTAAAATAATTAAACAGTGCTTAATGGACCTTGAAATAAATAAGAAAATAACCACTGAATCATATGATTTATGTCAGTAAGATCTTGTTTACTTCTTATTTGAGAAGTTTCGTGCAATGCTTTCAGACATGAAATTAGTTTAGCAATAAACTGATTGTACACATGGTGGCCACTGAAATTCTGAAGAAATAAATCCCTGTCTTCCTGATTTTCTTTGACCAGAATGTGATTTTTCCTGATATTGTTTGTCAAATTGCCATTCTAATTTGTGCATATCGGTGACAGTGTTGAATAATATCTTAGATTTTATATTTCATTTTTCATCTGTCTGTGGAATTGATTCCTAGGACTATGGTCAGATTTCCTGAATTTTCAGATTTTTCACAATGTTCAAATTCCTTGTTTTTTAAACACTTTCCCTTGTTTCCAGTGGCCACCTTGGAATAATATAACAAATCTATGAATGAAGCTAGTCAGGAAAAAGCTCTCTTGACTCAAGCCATGAACATCATATATAATGATTTTATTGCTCATAATAAAATCATTTCATAGCTTTATAAATGAACTAACCAGTACACTTGAATAATGTTAACATATGTTAGCAAATAACAAGAGTTGTCTCATGACAACATGCTTGACAATTCATTCCGCTTTGATAATATATATATTCTGTCAGTGACCTTAACTAATGACCCCGAAGATCTTTTTGAAATATCAATCGATTATCTGTAGTAGTTACAGAGATACATATTTGCACCCAAACCTTAACATTAATATTTCTAAGTACAAAAAGAGGCATAATTCTGCTAAAATGCTGGCCATATTTATGGGCCTTATATTATTACCCTGAAGACACGTGTGAAGTTTCAGCTGAATATTTGTAGTACTTACAACCTCTTAACCTCAATTTTCTCTTGCACACAAACCTTAACCTGACCTTTCTAAGTATAAAACGGGTATTATTCTGCTAAAATGCTGGTCACAGTTATTAGCCTTGGCCAGTGAACGTATATAATGACCCTGAACACATGTGTGAAGTTTTAATTGCATGTCTGTAGAAGATATGGAGTTGGTACATGCAAACTTAAACCTGAAGTTGTTGAAGTACCCAAAGGGGCATAATTCTGCTAAATTGCAGGTAACATTTATAGACCTTCGTCTATGACCTAACAAAATGACCCCGAAAACATGTGTGCAGTTTCAATTAAATAATTTGTAGTAGTTACAGACATATATACGTGTTGCACCTTAACCAGAACATTACGGCACCGCTGACGAAAGGGTAAGAAGTATAGCTCGGACTATTCGATGAAGACTGAAATATAATTAACCTTGGAAATGTACTGCCTCCTTCTTTGACATCTTTTTGCTCTTCTTATCACTTCACCACAACCAGTATGCTCATAGTGTCACTGCAATAAACATACTCATTTTAAACATCTGATTACTATAAAATCTTGCACAATCAGGTTTATTCTATATGTACAACATTTACCTAACTGAAAGTCTAAGTAATTTAAAAATGTGCATATATTCTTTTTTTACTCGACAAAGATGTGCCAGTATAACTAAGGGTTCACAAATAAAACATTCCATTTGTTGTTTCAGCATTGTTTCTTACATGAGGCGCTTAAATTATATATATGTGCATCTCTATATGAATGAAATTACAATACATCAATTAGATATTGTTTAAGTTGGTTACTTAAGATAATTTAATACTAATAAAATCAACAGCACATTCCTACAATAGCAATGAGTAAACAACTGTAATCAAAATTATGGTAATATCTCATTTTCAGAGCATAAAAATCAAACATGTAGTAGTGTTGTTGTCTTAGCAAGCATGTTTTATGATATTCTGCTGACCAAGACTGTGATAATGTTGCTTTATCTGTTCTGTTTCTGTTGAAAGAAGCACAGTGTTAATTTTATATGAACAAATAATGTCTTATAGATGAAATAAGTATCCCAGGTTGATAAGTCATGATTTAAAAATACTTTAATACTGTGTAAAATATATTTCTGTTTCATGTTACATGAACAAATAAACTAGGGTAGGTAAGCGCATAGGTTTTTTAATTTAATAAATGGTCAACGTAAAGATTCTAAAACTGAATGAATATTCAAACCACTGCAGTAATATAGTTTAACAAGTAGATGCTATCAAAACAAAACACTAATTAAACCACACAAAAAAACAACAACATTTAGTTATTTTTTAAAAATCTGACAAAAACTCAATAAAATGTTCTAGGGTCAGGGCATTTTTAGGGCAGGTTGGGTAACCTGAAACCAATATGTTTGCGCCTAACAAGAATACTCAAGTTCTACTTCTAAAAATAATTCAGTTGTGGTTGTTAACTGTGTTTTTTTTTGAAGGGTCTCATTTGTCATAACCAAAGGTTAGCGTATTTTTTCGAATTGCAAAGGTATCCTTGTTACCAAATAAAAAAAATCACAATAACATTTCATACTAGTAAGATTCTGCTTTATTGTAAGTTGGAAGCAAAAATGGTAATCATTTAATATTTAACAGACATGAAGATAAATCTGTGATGGTATGGACTTGGTAACTATGGAGGACTTATTGTGTAGTGACCCGGTAAGCTCAGTGGGAAGAGCACTTGCCGGGTCTCGGGTTTGAGTCCAGGACTGGTTGTTCAATTTTCTCACCCTGTGAGTGTGACATTTGTTACCCAACAAGGGGTGGTGCTAATACCAATGCCTCTGATACAACGCAGATTGTACCAATTAAATCTCCAAATTTCAATAAAAAATACATTTTAAGAAGAGGAAATTGTTGCCGTACTAAGATAAAATATATTCAAGGGGGCACTCACCTTTTAACCGAGTCTCTTGCTTAAGCCACAAAGTGGCATCATAATTTCCTCTTCCTGTGACAGAATCAATGAAAAGTCGAATAATGATCAAATATAATTAAATCTTAAGTGTTTGTTATCATTATGACTTTAAAGTTTAAATTAAGACAAACAATGTCTGGAAAACCCTCGGGTCCGAAAAATACTCGTGACTCCTCCTCAGTATATTCGCATATAACGTTGGAGTGGCATAAAAAGAAAAGCATGTGTAACGTACATATATTTAAATTAATACATTTCAAATAACAAAATAATAACTAAGTAATTTATAAGATATACTAACGTAAAAACCTCGTGACTTGTTTATTCTACTTACTTGTTGTTGTTGTTGTAGTATATAAGCTGGATGAGACACTATTCCTGATTGGTCAGTTCTAGGTATCGGATCCAATCAAATCATTTTCGCGGGTAACCCTTGGCAACCCGCTTTTTGTGCAGTATTTCTTGTGTATTTTCCGTCGGCAGATTTGCAAAGTTCCGCGCTTTTTAGGTTCCGCTTTTTGTGCAGTGTTGATTGCGCAATTGTTCCGTTGGGAGAATTGCAAAGTTCCGCGCTTTTTAGATTATGCTTTCTAGCCGTCGGAACAAATGTCCCGAAAAATGCTATTTAATTTAGTATCTTTCTGTCCGTCGGAAAAAGTTAAAAGTTCCGCGATTTTTAGATTTCGAATTCTACCCGTCGGAACAAATGTCCCGAAAATTGTTAAGTAAAATTAGTATCTTTCTGTCCGTCGGAAAATGTTGATTCCCGAAATTCCGACGGCTGCTATATGCTTATATTAGCGTAGTTATTTTGCGGAATATGAAAGTTCCGCAAAATGAAAATCTCCGAAAGCTCGATCGTTACTATATATTTTAATGCAATTTAGAGGGGATCCCAACCGGCTTTCCATAGATAACACAAAAATACAGCTTTGTGAATAAATGAAAAGGATTTGAAATGAGTGTTACTTGATTTAAATACTTTTTTGAAACAGTAGATCGGAGTCAATATTGAGGTAAAATTAAAATTTGCATATTCTCTTTCGCAGTACTCAGAGATTATTGTATGTTTACGGGAAATAGTGTACTCTCGCGCGTTTAATACGTTGAACAGTCACTTGGCACGAATAATGACAATTGAGTAGAGGATATAAATATATGTATTATAATAAACATTATTGTATAGTACAGATACAATATGAATGGAATTCTAACTGAGCTTTCCTTACAAATATAGCATGTTTTTTATTGCAAACGATCGTATTACTGAAATTGCACCCTTTTATTGTAAATGTTCATATCTGATCGAGCACTCAGTCGGCGATGTCATGCATCCCCCAATTCACCAATCGTGTTAGGTTATAGTAACATGGCTTGTTATTCTGTATAAGGCCTTCTTGACGCACTTGAATATACGTAAAACGGAGTTACGTGTATTTACAGACAACCAGTATATATTATACGTATCATTACCATACCATTTGGAATAATATGTCACATGTATTTTATTTTTTTGCTTATTGGCCACGGTCTGGACATTACACATTTTCTCATTAAAAACACCAGATCGCTTTTGCTCGTGTTGAAGTAATGTTTATTTTTGAATGACAGGAAATGCTACTTAAAAGCAAACACAACTGAGCATGGATCTAAAGCTAGTGAACATACATTACATTGCTTTCAATCCAATTATGATGACTTTTTTACTATATGCTGATACCGAGACACGTTCCTCCACATCACTAAGTATAATATTGTAATAACAGCCACCTAGATATTGATAAAAGTTTCACTTCATTAAAGCCTTGTTTATATAACAAGGACAACTGTACAAACTGTAAAACAATTTCCTGAACTCCCTTTAGCTAAGCAATTATTGCAAAATAACGATGGCTCATTGCATCTCTTATAAATGTTAACGTGCTGATATTCAAGAGATAAAAATGGATACAGGATTTTCTGATAATATGGTTTCCTGTGATATATACATGTATTTTTTATTAAAATATTGCACGCATGTGAGCTTTTACTCGTTTTTTCCTGAAAACAGCGATATTTAGAACAGTTTATTTACTGCTGTTAACTGCAGATCTCGATCGAATAAAAACCAATGAATGAAATTGAATATGCTTTGTTTTCACTTAAATAAAGTCGCCTCATCTTTGAATATCGTAGAACAACAGACATACCTTTGCGAACTAAAAGGCATGTGCTGTTTTCTGGTATTGTAATGCGTTAAAGTCCCTATAATTAACCTTTAAACAACTACTTTATATGCCCATAAATCACTGTGATTTAAGTATGAATTGAATAAAATATGAATGCTTAAAACAATAAATTGTAATGAAATCGATAAAAAATCAATAACTTTTCATGTGAGCAATTGCTATTTATTTCATGATCAGATCTGATGATACAGATAGGCTTTTCTGTTAATGACGTGTATGCTGATACCATAATGCCCTGAATGCCATGAATTATATCAATACAAATATTTGCTCAAGAATAGACTGTCACACTTGCAAATCAAAGATACGTCCAATAACGTTCATTGTGGCTCAAGTGCCATATCTGTTTACATAGTCGATTTCATTCAGTAGTTTCTGTATATCAATTTGGTAAATCGAGTTCGGAAGGCTTTGGTTCTTGTCAGCATTGGAGATAGTTGAACTGCAGTAACATGATTACATCCCACGCATTTATCTATAGTTTTATCTTTCGTATAGGAATTATTAAAGGGCAATTCTTGTCTTTGTTTACATAAAAATAATTCGGCATGGAATTTGATCTAGTATGTGGACAATATGTAGTTCTTAAGACGCTTAAATTGTTAGGTTTTGACCGACGAACAAATGGCATATGTTGTTTTACGAAGACAAGTCATGGGTAAATAACGTAACTCTGGAAACACTTGTCAAAGGCTAAATTTGCATGTTACTTCTTAAGAGTATTCATTAAATATTTAATAAAGATGATTGCAAGCTGATTTCAAGTCTTTGGCTGAGTACCGTAGAAGCCACAATAGACAAGTAAACAGCGTTTGACATTTAAACAGAGTCATAGTACTATATGTATGTGCAAAAATAAATAATAAATAATGTCATCTTATAACAAGATATTTATTTGGATCCTGATACTGAATCTCCACATTATGTCGTTAGTCAACTATTAGCCGCATCAGGTTGCATCACTCCTGTATAGACGTTGATTTCTTTTCCGAATCGACATATCTATGTAACAAATAAATGTGTTCTTACCTTTTTATATTTCCACACTATTACATTAGCCAATGATTCAATTTAACCACTAACTGATACAATATACATTTATCACTAAACAGAACATACAATTAAACAGCTACTCGTATATAAACTCCGCCTGTGCAAACAGATACGTGCTAACACATTTTGGTTGTGACAATTCAAATACGCCTAATATGTCTAGAAGGCTTCCGGGATAAAACATTCACCGTGGAAGCGTAATTTGCGATTACATGTTCGTTTTTGAATGTGAAAACAATGTTAGTACTTTTAACAACTACCACATTCATTCTGTAAATCAATTTCTGATCGAATATTATATTTCGCAAAGGACTTGAGAAAAACAGTTTTAATCGTTTCTTGAAAAAAATTCTAATATTTGAAAACAAAACACGATCTATACAAAGCAATTGCCGTATGATCTGGTCTATACATGACGCAAATTGGATTGTATCTACATGTATGTATTCAGCGTGTTTGTTGATTTGGGTAACCATAACTATTCGTTGATTTTACAGGTTTGTGTGACAAATGCGATATTTTCAGCTATTCAGTACCCTTACCGTTCTTTTGCAATGAATGTTGTTTCCACACGATTGTCTATATTGTAATTAGGCTAATTCGTTTCATTAACACAACTATTATATAGTACACAAAACATTATTTCAACTACCATTTTGTCATATGGCGAATGCAATACTGAATTTAAAAAATGCATATATTATCAAATATCAAATTATTGTTTGTTGTCATATATTATATTATACGATGGTTTTTTCTTAAAGTTCGTGAACAATGCTGAAATTATTATTTTGTGTAATAAAAGTGTACATCACATTACACCATTACAAAGAACATTTATTTTTCTACATGTAACTATGACAACAAACAATAATTTGATATTTGATAATATATGCATTTTTTAAATTCAGTATTGCATTCGCCATATGACAAAATGGTAGTTGAAATAATGTTTTGTGTACTATATAATAGTTGTGTTAACAAAATGTATAGAACATGTACGACTTTACAGCTTATACGCAATATAAAATGTGAGACTTACAGAGCAGATTGACGTCTCCATAGCGTCAAATTGGAACATTAATTTGCGAATTAATCTCCCCCAGTTAATTCGTTCATGTTCTGGTAATGTTGTTTCATATAAATATATTTTAGATATAACAGCCATGTAGAGAGTTCTATAATGTGGTAAAATGCGTGTCACTGCAAATCTCTTTTACAATGCGCAACACTATACATTTCATGAATTCACAAATAGTGCATATGGTATGTTACAAATTCATAAACACAGTAAAATCACTAGATATCAGTGTGTCAGCAACTATTTGGTGCAGTTTAGTTGTTCCTCTGACAAGTGTTTATACAGTCTTTACCGTCCCTGTCATGTCATAAGCTACACAATGTTTAATTCATTCTACTGTTCCGTCTTTGATATCATTTCTATGCTTTGGTGGGCACGCTCTGTATCATAGTTATTTTGCTTATATAGTTATTTTTGACAATAGTGCATGATAATGTCCAAACTTTAAGTAAATAATGCTAGAAAGTCACAAAATAAAACCATATAACAATAATATCAAACAGCCCAAATTTATGGATTAAACTTAGTTGTATCTATCAACACACGGGGCAAAAAACCGAGAATACCTGTGAAATTTTGCAATATTTCTGCAAGCCATGAGAACGTAAGAGCAAAACGCGAACTTTGTGAATTACATAATTCTGAAATTGTTTAGAAGATGGTATACTGTGTTTTTGAAGTCAACACTTGACATAGGACGCACAACTGCAGTCAAACGTTGTATCAAAATTATCAATCTAGAGGCGAGCAGACACGTAGTTCCTGCTTTTTTAAATGGAAGACGAGAACATTCCAAAGAAATTATAGAAATAGGAAATGTGAATCTCAGAGTCCATTTTCATCTAACTCTGTAATCGTCAGGATAAAGAAGGTAACCATCCGTTTCTGTATATATATTAAAAAGCTTAATGCCAATACGAAAAATGACAGTTATGCCATACATAATGTTGAAGACACTTTCAGGATCACGATACCTTTCGAAATTAGATCACAAATCTGGATAGCATTAGAGAAAAACGATAAGAAAAAGACGGTATTTCAAGAAGGAGGTATTGGATTTTACCAATGTATCGGTTTACCTTTCGGCCTCTGCAATGCATCTGCAACGTGCCAATTGTTAATGAAATGTTGTATGGGTGATTTAAATCTAAGAGACTGTAGTATTTACTTGGCTGACATTATTATTTTCTCAAAAGAGGTGAATTCAATGATTTCAAGACTTTATCAAGTATTTTCTTGTTTGGCAGCAAACAAATTAAAAATCAAACCATCAAATGGTCACCTTACTTTGGTCACGTGGTATCAACAAATGGCATAGGAGCAGATCCTGTCCAGATAAAAGCAGCGAAGAATTGGCCCACGCCGAAATCTGTGAAAGAAGTTCTCAAATTGCTCGGCTTTGTTGGGTATATATCAAAGTGCTTGTAAATATAGCCATACCATTGAATGATCTGCTGATTGGACACCCTACTAAACAGAACACTCAGAAAAAAAGCAAAAACAACCAGGATAGTCTCTTTCAATGGGGACCCGAACAAGAAACTGCTTTTGATTAATTGAAAAAACAAATGACCAATCAACTGATCTTAGACTATGTGGATTATAGTTTACCATTTATTCTGCAAACGGATGCCTCATTTAACAGAGTAGAAGCTGTGCTGTATCAACGCCAACACGGACACTAACAGCTCATGGCTTATGAAACCGATCACTGAAACCATCAGAAAAACATTATTTGGCACACAAATATTTTACGACTACCTTTACGGTACTCAATGTGGAAGCATCACGGACAACAATCCAATCACTTAATCCTTACAACGGTAAAGTTGGACGCTACAGGACATCGCTGGCTGGCAGCATTCGCCATATATAATTTCAGGCCGCGTTATAGAGTTGGGAAAAAGAACGCTGATGCGGATGGGTTAAGCAGGCTGACAATACAACCGGAAACAATAGTGTGATAACAACTGCTATGACTGCAGATATTTAACAGGTACCCTTTTTTCTGTACATCTGTACCAGAAAATGCATCCCCTGAGTCATGCGAACACGTACCTGACCATGTTCGTCAGATATATGCTTTGAGTTTTAACAAAGGGCGAAAGTCACAGCTTCAGTATCCAGTACTTTCCCAAGTCATATGTCATTTACAAGAAGACACAAGACCTTATACATCACAAACTGCTTCAGACACTAGTAATGGTGTCTTCAAATATAAGAGACACAGGACCACTCTCAAATTGAAAGGAGTTGTGCATATAAAACAACAATTTGTAGGCAAGAATACAGACAAATAGTTCTACAGCTTACACGATGACTCGGCCACCAATGGTGCGATCAGACATTATCCTTGTTCAAGCAAAGGTGCTTTTAGCCAGGAATGGAGGCGTTTATTAAAAACATGATCTGTAAATAAACCTTGATGTATCAGAAGTAAAAACACCAGACGAAGTTATTTCACTTATAATATTTCAACGTCATCACTAATGGAACTTATCTGTATTGATTTATGTTAAGTTTGGAGAAATTAAAGGTGGGCATAAACATATTTTAGCGCTAAAAGATCATTGTACGCGCAAAGCTCGGGTATTTCCAAGGCAAATCAGACGGAAAGTACAGCGAAAGTTTTGTTTGAGAAATTTTGTGTTCACTATGGTTTTCCTGATCGTCTGCATAGTGATCAAAGTGCAGCTCTGTGCCTGGACGTAAAAGCGAATTATGTAAGATAGCTGGCATTGAAGTTAGATCATAATGATAAAATGCTGAATTTAATTTATAGTTGTGTTTCTTAAAGAAATGAAATTGCATATACACTGTACATATGTTTTGTATGATAATTGCAATATTTATAATTGTCATAGACAATTATTAAAAATATATTTTACTATTTACTATGTTGTCCATTTTGTATACTGCTATTCGGATATTCGTAACGAAAGTCAATTGTTTATCGCTGCGTTTTATTTTATTTTTTGTACACAAGAATAAAAAATGTTAGGACGACATTTTTGAAAGAAGGGTGGATATGTCATAGGTGGATTTTATACAGAATTAAGTAAATGTATATAATTATCAAAATAGTGTGTTTGTTGTTATATTAGCCCTAAAAAATATATTCTACTATTTAAAGTATTACACGTTAAGGCATATTTAATAGTCAGTGCAGTGTTTAGTTATGATGTTGAATAGTTATAATTAGTTCTTGGTTTTAAGTAAACTGTAACCTTAGATTTTATAGAAAATAGTAGTTAATATATATGTATTTGTGTTTATTTATTGCTGTTCTTTTCAGAACCAATTAATCGATCGACATAGATTGATTAACATTCATATCTGCAATGGTGTTTATTCGTCGCCCTAACCCTATATGGGCGTAGCTAGGTCGGCAACATTTAATTTCCAAATAACTTTTTTTTTGTATGTTGTGTTGAAGGGTTTGTTTGGTTTCACCAGGTCTTCACGGCTACCACGCTGGATATCAGTTTGTAAACTTAATTATGAAGTTGTTTCTTTCCTATGTTAAAGCAATCGTTTTGAAGACATACACATGTACATAATCAGGTAAAGCATATGCATCTAGAATCAAAAGTTTGCATGCAATGCGTGTATGCAGTTGTTGAGCACATGACGGATATTATTTCTGCTACAAATCTGCATTTTTGTGCAAAAATACTCCGGACCATATATACATTTCTATAGTATTTGTTAAATGAAAAACTTATCCACTCATGCTTCTAGCGATCGTATAAGTTACTGCTACCCTGAGTCACAAACACATGTTAATGATTGTGCTAAAGCAATTGTCAACGGAACAAACAACAACGCATTTATCCATGAGACATTCTGAGAAGGGCTGATTCATTAATGACGGAATGGAAATATCTATAAATGCATGGATTTCTCAAACATATGTAATTTTGTTCTACCGCTGCTCGCTATATTATAAGTATAGCAAACATATAAATTGATAAAGAAAGCAAATGTACTATCATTGTCCTCAGTCCTGACTTTATGACATACTAAAATATTATTATACTATGTTCCCTACATACAATAGCGTTAGCACATGCTTACGCGTCGAAGACTGAAGATCTCCAGAATGTGTTGTAATAGACCGCATTTGTTGTTGTTTTTTTGTTACATCCACATATTTGCAACATACACAATTTACAGAGATTACCAACGCTAATGCTCAACTGCAAATGTCGCTTGCTTTGTAACGTAGTTTATCCACGTGTGTAAAAAGTAAGTGCGTATTGAACTAAGTGTTAACCTACATTATTCACCAATAGTATTCATCACTATCATTGCACTGATTTAAACAAGTTCAAAGTATACAGTATGTAATTTGAAGGCTTTTTTTTTCAAAGACAAAGCGCACATTCTTTCAAGTAATTTAACGTCTTAAGTTGAGTTGTGTTATATTTCTGCATCAATAGCGTTAATACTATGAGCATATAGTGATATACTGAGTTTATGCGAATAAGCATTTTACTGTTCAACCATAACCAATGTTAGAAACATCAGCACGTCCTGTACAGTAACGTATTACAACGTGACCCATATGTACGGGATTCGATTTTTAACGTGGAAGAGGTGCAGGATATACAGTATGAAAATATTATGTCATTCAAATTATGAACTTTTTTCAGTTGATCAAGCACACCAACACATCGTTAAGGTCGCGGTGGCGTAGTGGATATGGTGTCCGCCTAGCGATCGGGAGGTCCCGGGTTCGATCCCCACTCCGGGAGCGTTCTCACGATCTCCCACAAAGACACCAAGTACTGGTTCTACCCAGGAAACGGACTCGAGAGTGTCTCTATAAGCCTAAGGCTTTCGATGCAATCGAGCTTAAATAAATAGGTTTACACACCAACACATCCACAAAAACCTTAACATGTCACAAAATAGATCTGTCCATTGTTCTCACGTGAATTTCACGAACGTGTAAGCTGACTTCAACTTTAAGATAAATCAATGTCACCGCCTTAGTATTACTTAGATTGTGTAGCTGTTCCACCAACTCAAAATGAAAACTTTGTAACTCTGTGTTACCTCCGCCAAGTAGGTTATGCTATTTTGCGGAGTTTGTTAGTTAGCACTTATGCGCAAAATGTTATGAATGCAATAGCGTGAAATATTCTGGGAATGTTTCAACTGAGTCAATGAACAAATGTTTGTGTGATCAGAAAAACTGTCTTGCACAACGCATTGGGAATGAATTATAGCTCGCCAACATTAAACTAACTCTGACCTTTATGCATTAATATGTTAAAATACCGTTACAATGAATATACTAGTTTCCGTACTGCAATTGAGTAAAATACATAAAACAATATCCCACTAAAATGATGCTATTGTGTCATTAAACTCGTGAAACACGTGCACTTACAAAACCAAGTATGAATATAGGAAACAATTCAAGCGCGTAATTTATGCTAATAGAGTTCACGAGTATCAGGTAAATGTTGGCGAGCTATACTTTGGCGGTGGTATGTGTTCTGCTAGTTGCATACACATGTATGCGTTTTGACGATGACATCTGGACATTTTCTGATTCAGAAATATTGGACGATTGTCATGCAAACGAATGGACAGTGTTTGAACAGTCGTTCTGTGTTGCCTGTTTTTATAATATATATTTTAGTTGAAATGGACAACTAATAGTCGATCAATCTTTGCTGATTGCCACAAAAACTATGCAACGCAAAAATGTATTGTAGTTCAATTTTTGTGTTATCATTACTCCATATTATTTACATTCTATAATGGTTTTAATAACCGTCAAAGGACCAGTTTTATACGTTTATACGTTGTCTCTGCACGTTAAAGTAATTCTTCCAATAACGGTAAAATCATTTGTCTTGCCTATATTCGCTTAATGGCTAGCTTGACAGTGATGCGAGTTCGTAGGCCAAATATTTAATGAATTAGTCTTCTTTTAAATGTATTTAGATATAACAGATCCTAATGGTCTTATGTTCCATTACGAAGTGCACATACATGTTTGTTATTTCCAAATGCCATAAAACCTGCTACTACACTTGAGCCAGTCTATTGTAATTAAATGTCATGTTTTATGTTTTGTCATCTGCGGTCCTAATTATGTTCGGATTAGTTATGCTTTACTAAAATGCTTGGCTATCATGCGAACAATCCATGCAGACTGTACGATCAATATCTACGCCTCGAAATATTCAAGATATACGTACGTACATATTGTTTTCTACGTGTTAAATCATGTTTGTATTTTCGTTTCTGTGATGTATGCTAAATCGAACCTCTTAATATAAACACTAGACGTATTAGTGTTTTGCTAGTGTATCGGCTGTTTAATTAACGTTAAAAAAAAACAAAAGAATATTTGCATCATACCACAATGTCGGTTTTGCCTGTAATGAGTCTAGGAATATAAATATATTGTTTATAACTAATTGGTACTGACGTTAGCAAATCACATGTTTTAAGAAATCATGGAGACATTTTGGTGATCTTTCAATGGGATAGTATAAGGAATAATGTTGCTTAAATATGTTGGCTACTTTTAAGTACTTGCAACTATATTGTAGTAGTGAAGATAAATATGTTTTAAGGATAATAATTTAAAATATATATAATTAGAAGACATTAACACTGTATTACTAGGTGACTTTGTAAATTAATCAATATTAAACCAACTTTGATCTAAAGCCAAAATTTTAGATGAGAGTGAAATGGAGTCATTAATATCAATTTTACATTTAAAGTATACGTCTTGTGTCTTAATAAATGTGTTTCGATTGCCCCTTAGTTTCGGTTACGTAAATAGCGATTATTGATTATTCTCGCATTTCACATATAACTTGCGAAATATATTAGCTGCAGTGCTTTTCCTGTCAATATGTATTTTGCTATTCAACCGACTGAAATACACCGCAGCCAATACCATGTTTATGCGTGATAATAATTTTGTAATAAAGCCAGTACGTAACATTTAAATGAGATCGTGCAAAAGTAACATTTAGTGGAAAACGTAGAGAAAATTGTGACGTCTTGAAATTACATTTGCGACACTTATAAATGTTTCAGAACAAAAACGTGAATCATAAATAAATTTAATTGCAAACATATATTTTATAATGAACAGGTTACTAAAGTTTTTTTCTTCTGTAGTCTAAAATTAATAAATAAAATATATATGAACGATGTATATATTATATAAAACCATGACTGTGCTACTTTGGCATTTGTTCGAAACAGATTAATTGTATCTCTCGTGGTTGAACATGAGGCTGTTTGTACTGTTTCCAACTCTGTCCTGTCCCTTTTGGCTGATGATAGTACCTCCAAGGTATTGACGATGTTGGCACATCAATTGTGTATAAAATATATTGATATTAAACGTTCAAGATCAAATCGATAGCTACCCAAAAATACTGGAAATCGCTTGCTTTACACTTCAATGACACATTCATATGATTGACAACCATAATTATTTGTTTTATTTGAGTGGAATACCTTGTTTTCCTTGTATGTGTTGGCATTAAAGTATTGCTTTATAAGTTTATTATAACGTCGGTGTTAACGACAACGCCAGTACGTATGATGGCAAAATCAATATACATGCCAAAACAATAGCCATTAATATAAATGTATGGACATATAAAACATAAGTTTACAGTTTCTTTAGGTTGTTACAGTGGGTCAATTTTAATATGTTTTTCACTTGATATGTGCATTGTCAACGCTACGTGAAAATAATTAAAACGTATGGAATGTCCTTATGGTTTGTCTCTTGTTTGCCGATGTATGGGTTATGCATCGTATGAAATGCGGTATAAACATGAATGCTATTTTAAGGTTTGACAACAATTCTGCACCAGGGGTAATAGGAAGATGGAGGTAAAGAGCATGAACTACAGCTTTAACGACTTATGACATGTTAAACGTCTCAAAGTATAGCTATGGAATATATTAAATGGTTAATGAACAAATAACGTTGTTGGCATGAAAAAGCAATTTCTTATTTACAATACAAACAAAGTACTCTAGGCATTACATCAGATTATACAACGAAAAATGAATGATATTTTACATTATAAAGAAACAGATATATTGCCGGTCTGTGTGGTAAATAAATAAATGATCCTGAATAAGCACTATAGTGCAATTTAATTTGTTTATCGGCTTGATTGAGCAAACGTATTCTGAAAAGGTCCGCAGCACATAAGCAGATACTATTTAGAAAGTGCTACATCAATATAAAGGAATTCTACAATTAATATAAATTGGTTATATTTCTTTTTCTATATCAAACTGATATACTTTTTGTTTGGTACATAACAAACCTCGTTCTGGTATTATTTTACTCGATAATTGACTCAGCACTTTCATAACTTCGTGCCATGTTAACGAGCGTTTTTCTTTTACTCACGCAATAGTGTGGCGAGACGAATTTCACATGATATTGCGTGCTGAGACAAGTATAGTCGGAAATAAATCGACAAGCACCAATAAATTCTGACAAAAACTTTATTGATGGTACGTCACATTAATGGCTTTAAATATATGTGTGCATTATCCATTCCATTTATGAATATTTGATATTGTTTGAGAGCAGCTCATAATTTGCTCTTCTGTTAAAGGTCGTAGCAAGTTAAGTTTACATCTTGTACTTATTTGTTTTCCACTTACCAAACAATAAACGCGTCTGTGTTTCTTGCAAAACGGAAACAATAATATACTTCTCTCAATGATATGAAAGCGCAATGAACATTCCACTTTGCATACTACGAAATTTCTTTCTATTTAAAATGAACCCAACGTTATTAAAATTAATACGGATTTTTTTTTTCTTTTGAGCACATAATTACGGTGCCCCTAAAATGACAGCACACGTTCGTTTTTTTTTTCGTAATTACGAACTGTATTTCGTAAAACAAGTAATAATACTTGGAACAAAAGTAATTTTATTTTATGCAAAAGCAATACTAGTTCGTATTTACGAAATATTATTGTATATAAAGGTAATATTATTTCGTTTAAACGTAATATTAGTTCGTTGTTACTTATACGAAATAGATTTCGTATAAAAGAAATATCACAACGTTTAAAAGAAACAATCTTACGTTTTAACGAAATAATATTACTTCACACGAAATAATATTAGGTTATTACGAAATGATATTTCGTTTAAACGAAATGATATTACGTGTTTACGAAATAGTATTACGTTTTTACGAAGTACATTTTGTTTTTACGAAATAATATTGCGTTTTTTATAAATACATTATATTTGGTCGATATTATTTTATTTTATTTTCGTTTTGTAAATATGTATTGTACCCATCACCGTTCACAGTTGTGCATGATCTGCAGTTACACCAATATATACAGAATGCATTTCAAAATATACATAGGACGAGTACATAGCATATAACCTTCTATAAATGTACAATTGTTACTTTAGTAAATAATTACACACTAGACTGTATTGCTTGACAACGTTTAATTCTGCAACGTTAAACTTAATAGAATATATTGTTTGGTTCTTATTACAACTGTAACTAAACGGTTAAAGAAATCAAAAGTGCAATTTGTCATTGGGATTTATATTGCTGGCAATGTGTAAAAGATATTCCACTTCATTCTAAAGCACAACTTATAAATAATAAATCGCGTGTCACATTAAATTTGATCCATATTGCTTGTGCACGAGCTATTATTGAGGGCGGTGTCTCGTGATAGACATATTTTTTAACTAACGCTATTGCAATAAAAATCTAACCAATGTGTGTTTATCCATCAAGCGATTTTACAACTGAACTAACACTAGAAGGCAAGCCGTAGGAGTGGATTAACCTTGGGGTAAGGATGCTTTGATGTTGCAATTCTTTTGAAAAAAAAGTAATATTACAAGCCACACAAACACCACATTTCATATAGCAGGTGGTAGACGTTCATCTAGGGGGTAAACACGATTTGACAAATCCGTCATGTTTGAAGTTCATTGTTATGCTTGCAGATTTCTTGAAAGTGATCGGATTGGCAAGTTCCGAGTTAAATGTTGACTTCCAGTTTGTAATCATCCCAAGTACAAAATGCAATAATTACAGATATTTGGCGCCAATACACACAACAATGAGTGGTTGAATAAAACATATTAGATTGTTCTTGCATGTATACATTTTTCGATTTTGCGAAAATGTCACGTAAGCAATTCCCACCAGTAAGACTAATATGTGGATCTAAACGAGAAAACTGTAGTTTTTCTTCGAAGAAATTTATCTCGTGTGTCGTGTTGTGTCGTATTCACATGTTTGCTTTCGATCGGTTCCCTTATTAAGAGCCATAACCAAATCACCAACCATAAAAAAGTGTATACCAGTAAATCATAGCTATAGTAAGTGCCATATTTGTATTATGTTACAAAAGTCAAACCAATACGATTGGGTCATTTAATTAAGCGACCATTTGCGATTATTGGAATTACAAATTATCTTGCATTTAGTGCATATCACTGTATGCAGGATACTACCAGGATCAAACCGTTAATCAACATACAAATACATAGAATTGTTTCTTGTTAAATTCACTACTGACTAAGTTTGCATTTCTATTCATTTTTTTGATAAAATAGATTTGTTCTATATTCCAAACCGATTCTTAACTAAAATATTTAAAGCCACTTTAATTTAACAATTATAATTATATTTATGCAAATAGAAGTTTCAATTAACGCGAAACATATATACATACATATATAAAGCAATATGAAAATTTACAGACATAAACCAAAATCGTAATAATGCTCATACATATAGTATACATTATCTTGAGAAAGTAGTTCCTTTATATTTTCAGTTTTGGCCGCAGTGATTGAGTTTTTTGCAATAATTATTGTGTTTCGCATGTTTATTTGCATTATCACAGTGTACCAATATACGTAAATTAATCGCACAAAAATACGATCAATGTTACTACTCTTTTGTTTTTTGATACAGAAGAGGCAATTATTTGTAATTTGTTGTGAAAACTCACTTCGTTCAATACTGATATCCCGACATGAAAGTGTAACAATAAATGGAAACAGTAAGTGCTTACATATGTACATTAAGACAATTAAATACACACATATGGGCATATCATATCTAATAACTTCTTTTACAAACCGACACGTTTAAGTAGTATACTTCTGCTATAAGGGCAGCAATTTACTTGCGATAAATTGGAACATTACAAATATTTAAAGAATGACATTTAGATTTTCTATTAAGTATTGCCGTTTAGCATATCGCAATTTGTATTTCACCGCTGTGTTTACATTTTGGTTAATATATTCAAGAACCCTGAATCGTGCGTGAATAGATTATCCCGCCTGAACACTTCGCTTAGTTTGCATAACAATGCAGGATTATTTCGGCCACGTGCAGTAGCGACACAAACAGCGCGACATCCGCCGAGCCACATTCCTGCTGTGATAAAATTTGTATCTAAATCCCTTTAAATTACCTAACATCAAAGGTGTAATTCATGATTGAATGGGGCTTGAGTTGTAAGAAGGATATAAGGATGGGACATGGCGGACTAGACACTACTGAACACGAACAGATGTCTTTAAGCTTCACGCTTAGTTTATCATATCAATCCAGTAAAGTTGCTAACAGTCGCTCATCGAAATTTCCTATACGCAGACCGATATTAACATCGATTTGTACATAATATATTTGCTGCTGTGATCAACTGAAATACAAATATTTGTCACATAGATGGGAGATTCCTTTATCCTCCGACAATGTGGAATTACGGACTCGCAAAAGAACTGTTAAAATGAATTAACATCGGCAACCAATAAACTCATAAAGTGAATCGGCGTATCTGTTAAACGTGGGTGGGTAGAACACACGGAGCCGCATGTCACCAAAGCTAGTTGGATTCTCAATACCTCTCCTGGAACCCACAAAGTTAACTTCGCAACGTTTAACATTAGGAAATAAATATTCGTTTCATTTATGTCGACAGTCGCACAGCACCTGTTCGGAACAAAATCATTGTTTACAAATAGTGTAACATGCAGAGTTGATTTAAAATCTGTTTTGGACTCAGTTTAATTGGATTTACACGACGACGCCACTGTTGCTAATCTGCAATATAATCGTGGGAGATGAATATAGGAACTTTAATTATTTCAATAACTGCATTACTTTGTTTACAAATGACACACGTACTGGCAGCCAGAGAAAAGTCAAAAGGCTGTAAGTCTGGAAAATGTAAATTTAAACTTAACAACAGACTACGAATATTAAGAGATCTTTCAAAAACATTTTATCCTGGAACTAAACTTGTTGATATTAAGCTCAAATCACTTCATAACCGAAGGTTGGATGGACAGTTTGGGACTTTGCACACGGATGACTCTGTGGGATACGAGATTCCAAAATTTGGTAAGATAACATATACGTGTTATTTAATCTTAATCATTTGTTATCATTGAATCATTGCCAAAAAGTTACCTTCTGAAATTAATATAGCATATACTCCATACATTCGTTATTAATTTGGACTAATTGGTTCTAGGAAGAAACCTTGGTATTTATTTCCTGATTATGTTATTTTCATTTAATGTGAGTTGTTTTTAGAATAAAATTGTTTAATGTAGTGCATAGCTATATGGGGCTTGAACTTTGGAACGTCACGATAAAGTACATAATGAACGCGGGCTTGGTAATTGGTCACGACTCACTGCTTTTTCTGTACCTCGATGTAAGATGACAGTGATGAAGGGTATACAATGGAAACATCGGTGAATATGTTTTATTAATATATTTTATCTGAAAAAAATGCTTTAGTTTAAATAAAGGATACATTTTAAAATGTGATCGATTTTAGTAAACGTATATTCATTGTGTTTGTTATGGCATTTATTTCGTATTATCAATTTAACTATCAAGCTAAGAAGGTTGCTTTAAAATGTAGATTAATCGGGTTTCTTTATTGCAAGTTCTGAAGCAAACCGTATACCGTGATGGTTTTTGTCTCCGAAATGTCATTAAGTATGGGTTTGAACCCGAACGATTGTTGAATATTGGTTCTTTGTGTATAGGATAGAATTCAGAAAGATCCCATATCACTATGCATTGAAACTGGAAACCTGATTTTCTAGAAGCTCATTTAGTACGCGTTGGTTCACTTGTTCTCAGCTACTTTTTACTAGTAATTGCAGATACAATTGATTTCATGAAAATCACATTCAGTATTGGCAATGATTGAAGTTAACGGAGTGCACCACCGTTAAATGTCATAGGCCGCATTCCGTGGGCTCTTTACTAACGCGCCGATCGTCAAAAGGAAATCCAATTATGTTTGATTAATTATATTCTCGATTGGCCGGAATGTAATGATGATTGGCCGATTTTGTTCATGTACATGCGTTTATTGCGGGAATTAGAGCGTGTATTACCATAAAGTAAAATTACAAACATGATTATGGTAAAAAGCAGAATAATTCCATATAGTATAATGAATAAACATATGTGATTATAAATTTAACTTCTGAGTGATGTAAATTACATATAACAATACGAGCACTTTCTTTTATTAATAATTATTCTTAATGTCTTGCCTGCAAAGTGTTTATATAATTGTATACTTGAGTTTTATTGTTTCGACTCTATACTGTTTTAAACGCATATGTTTGCATTCGTCCTTTTGTAATTAACCGACGTTACGCGGCACGAACAGTCCAAATAATGATGATACGCATACACTAATCAAAACTATTTAGGTTGACAGAAAATCAAACATCAATAAAATATTATGTTACATTCTGTTACTCATCATCCCGTCATGAGCACATTGGTCTTACGCGGAATAAGTATAAGCATTTTAAGTCGAAGTCTCTAATTAGAGGATATAGTTATAAGAAATTAAAGTCACCTTTTAGGTTTTGTATCTCGTTTATAAAGTTACACGAGTTTGCAATCAGGAAAGCACTATTACAGTTATTGTTTACGCAGAAATTGCAATTACCTTTATATCAGTATACGTCATCTCTTAACATGAAGAGAAACACAATTGGAGAGTGTGGTCATGTCTTTTGATTAATGACATATGAAATCAGTGAATTATTTTTGTATCTGGAACTGAATTAGTGTAAACGATTGTAAACGGTTGAAAATAAACAAATATGCGGACGTTGTTATGTCTACAGAACATAATACACGATATTTCATTTAGCTTGTGTATAAGGCAGATATTTTAAATTTTAAATTTAGTTTCTGTCCGATCAGTGGGAGGAAATAAAAATAAAGATTATTAAAACGTTTTTTTTCGTCTTACACATGACGATACTAACAATTATTCAATGCAACGTTTGTTATATAAAATGCTCCAACGTGATTTACGTTGAATTAATATATGTTAACTGTGTGTTTTACTGTATAACTGTATTTCGCATGTCATGCGAAAATTGCATATTATAATCAGATAATGTATGAATAGGAGCACAACTGATAGTTTTATGTCCCACGGTAACAATATATTAGGACACACACATGTAAAGATCTTACGCTAGTTTTGGGGTATTTAAGATTGAAAGATAATGGCCTGCATTGACTTTGGAATGATACATTACATACCTGGTCTGGAAATGTCGAATATAGTGTAAGGCACATGCATAAGTTTAATAAATGCTTAAAAAGTGCCTAACAATGTGAACGAAGTCAAACTATTCCCTTTTTATTTTGGACACTTTCCGAAACTAATTTTATAATTATCAGTCATTGTAATTTGATGAGATGTTGAAGTTTTGTTTTTTATTTTAGAGCTATGTGTTATCTCAATTTATTTTGATGACCTTCAGTATGACTTATGTATTTTTCATAACCAATTTCATAACCGCATACTTTAACCCACGTGTTACATAACGGAATGTAAATGCGACAGCGCCGGCGTTCTAGCATCGATTGTATGAGAAATAATTAAACTATAATTACTAGGTTGTCACTCTTTAATAAAAGGCAATTGTTGAAATATATAGAAATCTGTGAAGCTGGAAATGCATTGTTCGACCATATCTCGATCTTTAACATACATCAGTAAGTTGTTAATGATGTGAACCGCGGAAAATAGTACATTGGCACGGGGGCGATCCTTCTGTGAGGAACAAAACGGCGCTTGCCTATTTTAAGAGCAACTGTTGCGTTTGAAAAGCAATATTACGTCTGAATAACTAATGGTGTCTAGAAACATAACTGTAAAGGTGTTCATACTGTGCAGCCACGTATGGATAGAACGCCATATTTGGCCAACGAACATGCGTAGGTAGGAGAAATATAATCGAATTTCGACCTATGAATCGCAAAAATTGAATCTGGCAACTATAAATATACACAAAATACAGTTAAAAAATACGTCATTTGAAATTTAATAACCCCGCCAGGCATATTCTAGGAAAGCCTATACAGAATCCAGAGCACTATGTCAAATAATTGCCAGCTTGCAACACAAATACAGGAATTCTGGCTTCGTATGATGAAGGTACTTTCCCCAAAGTCAGCGCTGTGTTTTTCGCCATCACTTTCTTATGCATTTCCCAATCCACAAACTAAAATGTATGTCCGTAAATGGAGAAAAAAAATACTGTGGCTTCAAGTAGTTCAAGTAGCTCAACCATTTAAATTATCATTGTCTAAGAGCTGCGAAAAGCCTTCAGACAAACATTTAAGTTATCATTGTCTAAGAGCTACGAAACGTCTTCAGGCACAAAAAGGAAACATGTCCTTCAGTGATTAACTTTTCAATGTTAGATATGAACGTAAAGTTGTTTGTATATATAGAACTTAAATAACATCATTAAGGTATTTGTTCGATCATATAAAAGAATAATTTTCTGCCTGCATGCTTAAGAGCCTTATCGATTGAATGAATAAAACTGACAGGTAAATATTCCGAACAACCGCCTCTTTTACAGCGTGTATGTACGATTGTTGATGATACTTATTTTACACATTCAGATGAACGTGATAAAATAACTTCAAATCAGATTGTAAATCATACACAATACAAAGGAAACACTAAAAAACATATGTCGACTCTTGCGTTGTTTATAAGTGTTGTGTAACCTAAAATAACTGTCTTGTAAGTGTATACACATGTAATGGAGGTGACGCTGTAGAGTCAAAAACTATTACGTCATTACAAAACTAGCAAATTATGCCTTTTTACAGCAATGGTACTTCTTAACTGTTCTTCCATTTTAAATCGAAGTGTACGGTAATTAACGTTAGTGGGTATTTTAATACATGCAACAATGTAGGTTGTTAGATCGTAGAAACACGCTTTTAGTACAGTGACTTGAAATACGATTGTTTGAAAGTCTTTATATAATGTTTTTACATTGATGTTTTGAATGTAATATTCACTAACACATTTTAAGCAATGTTGTACATATTTCATTCCTTAAGGTAGAAAGCCCCTAATTGGACTATTTTCAGACCTTGACTTTCTTATTATCTTTGATCATTAAATATATTATGAGACTAAACATTGAAATATAAACAAAAACTAACCACATGTTTTGACAAAAATGCGATTTTTGTTATAACCTCTCATTTTTCTACTTCAACCTAAAATGTTGATGGGGTACACTTACAAAAATGACTGACATATTATCAAAATGTATTTTATTTATTCCTGAATAGCATTAATTCATACATTCAAGATGTATCTTATGGAAAAGTATAACAAAACATAAGTACTAAAGTTGACCAACAATACTTATGACATTAAATTTGGCTAAGCATATGATAAAAAACAACAGATTTCATTACAGTAAAAATACGCCAAACACCAAATATTTTTACTTTTATTTCATAGCATGTCAAAATCAGTAACACCAAAATATAATATAACCGTACCTGAGAGGAAAAAGGTATAAATTGACATAGGTTCACCACAGAAATCTCAAGGTATAATATTTGGAGTGAAGCAACCTTATGTTATAAAAAAAAAAGAAAATTATGAAAAATAAGACAAGTAAAAAAGCAAATATTTTCCTGCTATGTTAAAATTGTTTTTTCTCTTCTAATTATAATCTAATAGCAGTATCGATATTAAATAAATTATTTTTGCATTAATGTTAAAGAAATAGTGTTTTGTGTAAACATTTTAAATACAAATGTAACTAGCCGAGGTTCACATATCCTTGGTTACCAAAAAATAATAAACATTTTTTATAAGTGTGTGTTTCAAAAAATTCAATTGACATTTTCATTACCTTGGGTTAACAAGAGTTTCAAAGCACTGGCAAATCTGTGTGATAACTGCATCGAGACTCTTCTTGGAGCTTGTGACTATTGGTACAATGTCACTGATTTTGGATAAAAAGGTGTCTTTTAGACCATTCTCATTATTTTGCCATTACATAATTTTCAGATGTTTTTTACAGCGGTAGAGCTCGTCAAAATTCCTCAGTGGAACAGGTCCAAGTTTACACAATGAACAGTATTTTAAATTATCCAACAGAACACCAAACTCGATCACCCGACGTCTCGCTCTCCACCCATCTCGACTGACTATTATTCCAAGTTTTTGGTGTGAATGAATGTTATTTCACAGCAAGGAGCACGTATCTCCTTCACGCAGATATGTTTTTATATACGAATAATTATGTTCAATAATACTAGTAATCCTTGGACGTTTATTTATAACTTTTTTAACTTTAGTGTAATTAAATACACCAGACATATCGCGAAACTGTCATGATTAAATGTAAACAGAAATTCCCAACAATGACATCATTTAAATGTATTCCCCATGCCAGAGTACCTTGTATTTGCTCAAACTACATTTTTACTTTCATCTTTAGACACAAATAAGCATTTTTTTTACACATTGAATTGAAAATAACTAAACATTCGAAAAGTTATGTTTATTTCGCGAAAATAATTTCAGTTTTGGATCAGATCGATTAGATTTACGGTTAGTGGCGAATGAGCCGAAGTTAACCGATATTTCGCGAGTATTTCCGAAGTCATTAGGACCTTTATACCTTAAATATGGTCATATACAATAAAACTGAAATGATTACATTACATTTGTGCAGATTTTGATTTTTTCGTGTATATTCTAATAAATGAATAGAGATGTATAAGCCTGTAGAATTATACACCATGTTTTAAACGTAAGTGTGCGCTGTACTATATTTAATCAGCACTTACTACAACATTGTGATGGTTTTCTTATTTTTAACTCGACTATTCAAAGAATAGGTGAGCTATCCTACTACCCCCGGCGTCGGCGTCGGCGTCCGCGTCTGAATTGGTTAAAGTTTTTATTCAAAAGTCTTGTAACTTCAAAACTACATAAAGTTATTCACTTGAAACTTGGAATATACCTTTGTCATCATTTCGAGTATCAGGGGCAACATTCCCCATAACGCTGTTTTGACAGAGTTATGCCCCTTTTTCACATAGATTTTCTTGTTAAAGTTTATTCAGAAGTTGTGTAAATTCAATACTACATAGGCTTTTCACTTGAAACTTTGAACTTTGTCATCAACTCTAGTATCAGGAGCAATATTATCCATAACTCTATTTCGTATTTTGACAGAGTTATGCCCCCCTTTCACTTAGATTTTCTGTTTAAAGTTTATATTCACAAGTTTGGTAACTTCAAAACTACGTGAGTTATTCACCTGAAACTTAGAGCTAACCTTTGTCATCAACTTTAGTATCAGGGGCAACATTACCCATAATTCTGTTTTGTACTTTGACAGAGTAATGTTTCGAAATCGATTTATTATATCTGCAAATGTTTACTGGGAAAACCAAGCAATCAGTGACACTTCGATTTAGTCACCTACTACCTATGAATGAATCCAACTAAATGCCTTCGATTGTCTTGTTGTTCTGTACAGAGTTGTCCATGATTTGTCCATACCAATATCAAACGAGATCATTACACATAATATTTATTCAAGGTTCTCAGCCCATCAATAGTTTTTAGCAGCAAATGTCAAGTACGATTGTTGACGTTTGACTTATTGTAATTCAAACTTTATTGTTTAAAACATGGCAGTGTTCATTCTCATTAAAAACTACGTCATCTTGCTATTTAAGTTATGTTACCCGAAGGAACAGTGTTGCGCCCATTTTTACCCACCTTGTCTAATTTGCTACACTCCTTCGTACTGTTAGTGTTAATATGTATTATAGAGCGTAGACGATTTCTCACGAGAATTCGTAGTTCTTAATTACCAAACAGGCAGGCATAACAAAAATAAAACATAATAAAAGTTCGTAGATTATTTGACATTTCATAGACACTTACACAGTGTTGAACTTTATAAAAATAACAACCCAATAGCAAAGCCATTTGGCATTTATTAATTAACAATACAAATGCATTCAATGAAATATTAGTAAATGCCGTTCTGTAGTAAGACATATTAGTTGTAATAGAAGTGTGGTAGTTGTGATACATGCAGTAGTAGTAGTAGTAGAAATAGTAGTAGTAGAAGCAGTAGTAGTAGTAGTAGCAGTAGAAGTACCAGTAATAGTAGTACCAGTAGTAGTAGTATCGTTATTACTCTAAGTTTTTTGACATTCTAAGTTTTCGAACACCCTCTATAGCATAAGTATTTTTGTAACTCTTTATTTTCGGTCAGTCAGCTTTACACTTATAATTTATCATGATGGTTTAAAGTAGGGTTTAAGAATCAAAATCTGTTGATTTTTTTGTCGTTTGTTTTGTTTGTGTTGTTTTGTAAAATTACATTCAAGGTTCTTTTATGCAAAACGTAATTAATTTAAAGTTTTAAAACCATGCACACATTATAAATTATCCTGCGTGTAAAACTTGTATTAATGCAATTTCCATACATAGAATTTTAAAACGCACTGTCACAACATGAACCCAAAATAAAATCTCCCCGAATTTTGTGACACCCTTAAAATGTTCCCTAGAACACTAATTCATGTATGCTCTATCAATCGCGCATGCGTTGTTCAGTAGTATCGATCAATGCTTTTTAACACCGATCACGTGCTGTGCGTGTTACCCGCTTTCAGATACAAGCTGCTGGACGATAGCCCCAGTTCAGACACAACAAAGACTTTATAAGTCAGAGTGACACTGTTGCTATGTAACACCTACTATCGTCGTGCATATTTTGGATACCTGGCTAAAGGGTGATGTCACGCTGTTTCCCTCAGTAGTTTTAAGAGGTGTCATTATTAATGCTTTGTGTTTGTAACGCCTACTTTTGCTTGTTCAAATTGGGTAATAATACCCAAAGGTGCTAAAACCGCATTATAGCATTATTAAACAGAATATAATAAATTGAACGAAAACATAATATTATAAATTAAAAACCGATTGTTCAAAACAAACAAAAAACACGACATATACGGACGTAATTGAAATAATTTCCCTTTGTCTCTAGATATTCGGACACCCAAAATTGTGAAATATTTTAAGCCTCTTAACTTTCGGACACGAAACAAATTATTTTTAAGTGTCCGAAAACTTAGAGTATTTACGGTAGTAGTAGTAGTAGTAGAAGTAAAAGTAACAGTAGAAGTAACAGTGTTAGTGTTAGTAGTAGTAGGAGGGGTAGTGATAATAATAATAATAGTAGTAGTAGTAGTAGTAGTGGTAGTAGTAGTAGTAGTAGTAGTAGTAGTAGTAGTAGTAGTAGTAGTAGTAGTAGTAGTAGTAGTAGTAGTAGTAGTAGTAGTAGTAGGAGTAGTAGTAGTAGTAATAGTAGTAGTAGTAGTAGTAGTAGAAGTTGAAGTAGTAGTAGTAGTAGTAATAATAGTAGTAGCAGTAGTAGTAGTAGTTCTAGTAGTAGTAGTAGTAGTAGTAGTAGTAGTAGTAGTAGTTGTTGTTGTTGTAGTAATAGTCGTAGCAGTAGTAGTAGTAGTAGTGGTGGTAGTAGTAGTAGTAGTGGTGGTGGTAGTAGTAGTGGTAGAAGAAGAAGTAGTAGTAGTAGTATTAGTAGTAGTAGCAGTAGTAGTAGTAGTAGTAGTAGTAGTAGTAGTAGTAGTAGTAGTAGTTGTTGTTGTTGTTGTTGTTGTGGTGGCGGTAGTAGTAGCAGCAGCAGCAGTAGTTGTCTTAGTTGCAGTAGTATAGCAGCCAGTAGTAGTAGAAGTAGTCAGTAGTAGTCATAGTAGCATTACCCGTGACAGTAGTAGTGGTAGTAGTTGTAATAGATGTTGCTGTTATAGATGTAGTATACAGCAATGTGTGCAGAATTTTAAGCAATGTCCAATTTTACTAAATGTGTACTGTCGATACTGCAATTATTCCATCTGTGACTCACGTCTACCTTTATTTGCCGTTTACGTCGACATTAAGGCAGATAAATTGATAAGAGTTACAAATATGAAGCAAGTCTCGTGGGCTTTTTAAGATAGACATGAAGTTTACAGATTATGTACCGTGGCTTTTCTTGATCGACCTGATGGCTGCTTTACAAAACAAGCGTAATTGAACATATCTTGAGATGTAATGAAATTAACATATGCTCCAGACGCCGTTTGATAAAATGTCCCTAGACATTGTGATGCCCAATCCATTCGACAATGAGAGTATTTGGTAAATTGGAGCTGCAAACATGATTCATTAGTTTGCAGCGTCGATAGTCAATGAAACAGTCGCTGGTATGCAAATAACCGTTCACGTTCGACGAGGCAGAATCGTGTGACATTTTACGTACATTTGATTCACGATATAAATACGGTGACGTTACATTGATAAACACAATAAGCAACCCAGACATTTTAAACTGATCATCAACATGCATCCGCAATTTACAGAAACTCTATTAATTTATGGGAAAATATAATTATAGGAGTTTTATGAAAAAGATCCTCAAGCGAATCTCAAACCATCAATACGAAATTCAATTGCGCCCTTGAACAGGCATTATATGTTTTATTGTTTTAATTGATTTGACTCCCTGCTGTGGAAACACAAATTCGTTTGCATTAGAATTTACGCCTTGTGTGTCTGGGGGGCATTGCCAGTATAAAAGTAAAGCAATAAATAAAGCACAGTCTTATTTGTTTAGGGAAACGAGATAAAAATAGTATCATATTGATGTATGTGTCAGGTTAAAAACGTAAATTGAAACAATAAAGATGTATATGAATCGTACCAAGATTGCAATTTACACGACATGTTTTCGCCGTTGATTTGCTTACTTCTACGCTCGGTCGTATTCCTTGAACAGCAAGACATAATTACAACTTTACTTTGAACTTAATTGCATGTAATGAGCAAACGTACAATAATGTATATATCGATTGCTTTACAAAAATTATACGGTCCGATTGTTCTTTATAATCTAGGCTTTATTTGTAACTTCATGTCATAGATGAATTATGAAAACAATTGTTTCAATATGCGGGTTAAGAACAAAGTATTTTATACTTCAATAATATTTATAAAACGACATGACTAAGTTATAATTTCCTTAATACTGTATAGCAAATATGTGTTAAAATATTTCATTTGTTTCACCAAATCGAAATGAATGTTTAGTTTGTGTTATATGTAAAACATATTCCTGTAACATTATCCTTAACGATGGTGTGTATAAATATATGAATACTTTGTTAAGGCATATGTGTTTTCTATTGTTTAGTACTATATAATATAACAAAATTTCGATTGTGTATTTGCTGGATACGATTTGATGTTTCTAAAAATCAAATAATAATAACAACTTTTGAACTATAAGAGTATATTTTTTAATTATTTCATGCAGAAAAATCAAAGTTAAAAGTCAAAAAATGAATAAAAACTAATCTATATGCTAATACTCATACGCTCGTACATATGTACATGTCAATATATACAGCACCGACATACATAATAGGATTTTCACTAACAGGTCTTTACTAATGCATTGTTTCAATGTTCCAGTGTGCGGTCCATCTGATGACAACGCAGAATTACTGGCATGCCCCACACCAGACAAATTGGGTCGGATCCATTGTATTGACTATTTCTCGCTCTGTGACCGCAAAATACACTGCCCCAATGGCGAGGACGAGGATTCCACGATGTGTTTATTTCACACAGCGGTTAGTGAACCTTGATACGATTACGGTGCAGTAAAGTTGATTAGGAGAAGCTCGTTTTCGAATGATGTAAAATCGTTTTACAAGTCGATTGCTATTTGTTTTCATTTCAATATGTTTAACCAAACTTTATGACATTTTCTTTTTAAATGGATACATAGTATATTATTCCGACAGATCAGCACGTAATTCCATTATAATAATGTATTATATTCGAGTCCAGTTGTTTAAGACCCCAGATTTCAGACCCATAAGACAATTGCGGACATATTTATGTGTTAAATATTGCATAAAATAAATATTTTTGTAACGCTTGACTTCTTTTATTGTAAAGAATTCCAAACGATACAGTGCTCTTTTACTTAAGAGTAATATGTTCGTGCATATGAAATATTATATCATGCATTAACCAGTTCGTATTTTAACGTGACAACACAGGACTGGTTATTTGTTTTTACGATTATAGCATGCTTTCGAAATAAATTTTGTTCAAACTCATTCGATTTTAACTTGAATACATTTACACTGTGTATGGATATATATCGTTTGATTTAAATCTCTTAAACTAGTTTATATATTATTGTAAATGACATTGCACATAATAAATGTATAGGCTGATTTAGGATATTTCCCTCAATGTTTCCCTTAATTTACAATGAAACGTGTTAGTGTTGCCATATAACAATCTAGAGGTCTCAAGTTGTTGATTTGCATGCGGACTAATGACTCTAGTTAACATGTCATGGAATGTGTTTGCGATTTAATGAGTTTTCTAGGGAGCGGTTCTGACAGTTCAGATATATAGACAGCCGAGTATTGGCAGTTGCATGCCTGTTAGTAATTTGTGAAACTAGTGTCTTTGTTAGTTATTGCCAACATATTCTTGCAAATGCATATAAATAATTAGTAGCAACTGAATATATATTTCTACATCATGGATTGTTTTATTTATGGAAAGTATCAGTTATGCGTGAGGCAATGGGCTATTATTTAATGTTTTGCATGGCTCTAAATGTTTTTTTATGAACAGGGGTCTTGAATTGTTTCATGTCTTGAGAGGTTTGTGACATATTAAGTCGTTAATTCCAGCCAGGAATGAGAGGATTGGATCCGAATGAAACTATTTACATATGTACAAATGGGTACATACAAGACGAACCTAGACAAGACTGGATTGCCTTTATTAAGAGACATATATTATATTGATGCAATCGGACTTCAGTACACGATCTTCTTAATGCGTAGCGTATTTTAGGAGCTGATTTTATTAAGATTGATGTTCATATCACAATGTATCATAACCGTTTATGTACATTGTTTCGTTTCCAGACCCATCAGTACATGGATAAAATGATGAGCATGATATCCCGAATGAACCGCGAGACCCAAGAGACGCTTCAGACAGTGCTGGCGAAGGTGCAGCCCCGAGAGCCCAGCTATCTCAACTACAACATTGAGAAGTGACAGTCGCCACGAGATATGGAGGACATGGTGCAATGAGGTTTGAGTTCACATGCGAGAATTCAAGTGATACTAACTCTTTATATGTTTTATCTTGTTATATTTGTATTTTTAATAACTCAATTAACAGCATTGCGTTCAATGCATACATTTGTTTTTGACTGAGTTTGATGTTTCAACTTGTATCAACTGTTTGAATGGTATTACATTCCAACGACATACAACCGCTTGCAACCAGCAAGCAAAGGTGTTGTTCAAATGAATAGCCAGTCTGAATGGATATTAAATAAATTTTAAACGTGCAATATAATGTGTATACAATGTTCTATGTTATAGTTGTTTATAGCATTTGATAAACATTACTATTTTATTAAAATACATCCGTGTAAAAAAAAATCAAAAATCTTATCCAAGTCAGAAAATATATTGACAATACTCTCAGTTTGAACATAATTATGTGTCTAAATAATACAGAACATATCGGATTTGACTTAAAAAATTATTAGGGTTTGTTTATATACTTTTTAATTAGGAATGTTCTCTTTAACATAAGCCTTTGTGAATTAATGTAGATATATATTCTGTTTCAACAATAGTGCTTAATTAATCAAGTGTATTTCCTTTTATCACAGTTTAATATCCGGTACACGTGTTATCAACATTTTAAACGAAATACTGTTTGACAATCGTTTGATATATGTAAAGACATAATGTTGCCATTGCATGTCGAAACGCATAGATCTGAATCCAGCGAATTAATCAAGAAGAATGTTCCTACCTTTATTATAATTATTATATAACTGATGTGATATTGCAACACTGTGTAGATCTTATCACAAATGTGAGAATATGTATGTTTGTGGACATCTTGTGGAACACAGTCTGCTGATTGTATCTTCTAAAATTGTTGCAAATCTATTAAAATAAATTATTTCTAAACAAAAGTGTTCTTATATGTTGTCTTTCATAATTTATTTATAACACCATTGTATAACGTTTCAACAGCGCAAGTGTTCCATATGCAATGGCGCAGGCTTTAACGACAATAGCTTTGTTTGAAAATAGCGTTACGTGTGTTTGTTGTTTATTTTGTTGTTGTTTTTTTAATTGATAAAGACGTACTCAACATTTTTAATAATATTCGTCAAAATTCATTCACTCTCAGAAGAATAAAAAGATATTGTACAATTAATACATTAAGTAATATTAAATGTAAACTAGTATACATGTGATACGTGTATACATCGCAATATATCTACTGAACTTAACAACGTCAGGTCACGACATCTGGGGAAAATCAAATGTGTAGATTATACCTCACATATTTATAAAGTAACTAGTAAATATTTCAACAGCTACTTTATTCGTACATACGTGCAACTATTACTAACAACTCGAAAATAATGCAATCAGGCGTAATAGTGTGTTTGCATCTAGTTAAATGTTTAATCAAACTATGCATACCTGGGAGATATTTTACGCCGTAAATTTTAAATGGTACTTAGCTGTAATGTGTCGAATGTGAGATCGACAGAGAAGCATTACTCTTGTCAGCAGTTAATGCATCATCACAAGTGAATTCTAGAAAAAAATCATAACTTACTGTATTTGATTGGGTTTGTCTTAGGCGATATTTGAAATGTCAATTTCGTTAAACACATGAAAAAGACAATTGCTACACAAATAGCGGTGGTAATCAGCCCTTTACATATTATTTGATTAATCAAAGTAAAAAGCCACTGTTTAATCAAATGATCATGACTAAATGTGCCTTTTTTTATTGTTTTTAATGATTGTCTTGCCAACTTAGATATTTATTGTTGAAAGTCCCGTTATGTAACATGGATCATACATGGTTCATACACATGCAATCTCACAACATCGAAGCACTTTTAAAGCACTTTCAAGCGAGAAAAGATATAATAAGCCTTTTTGTTTGCATTTTTAACTTTTCGTAAGGTTGGACTTAAAGTTTTGCTGTTTAAAAAATAGCAAAACTTTAAGTCCAACCTTACGAAAAGTTAAAAAGGCAAACAAAAAGGCTTATTATATCTTTTCTGTTAAAACTGTGTGTTAGTTGTTCCACTTATTTTGACTTGATACTCATTAAAAACATTTTCAACCAACCTTTAAGTATTTAGTGGGAGACAGTCTTTGATTAATTTTTGGAGGGAATATGATAAAACAATACAGTTGTTTTAGCTATTTGTATGCAAGTTTCAAGCATTTCAAATTCCCTAAGCGTACAGAAAAAGTTTGAAATCACTCGCAGTCCATTCTATGCACTTTTCAAGGAGAAGATTGAAATTCAAGCACTTTCAATGATTCTTATTAATCGTATCCAGGCGTCTTCATCACGCCATGACTATGTTCGATTATTTGACTAAACCATTCATCAGGCTATCACTATACGCATGTATTAATAAACAAATACGCGCAGTCAAATCGATATTATATCAAAATCAATGATATAATATCAATAAATACATTATACAAGGAGAATTTATGAATGCGCAGTTTGGCCACGAATCACATTTTACAAATAGACTGTAAATATGGCATTCGATTGACATTTAGTGTTCACTTGTCAGTACTTAGGGGCCCTCATCTGTCACCTCTGTCAAAACAGGCCTCGAGGGATGCGTGGGACATTCTAGAGATATGTGATCCAAAAGCAACGCATTACCATGCAGACCTCCGCTGCTGCAATTTTGTACTTCTATTCAAGACGCATTGGACAGCGTTGTTGGAGTAGAAATATTGTTTGAATTCATCACATTACAAGCAATGGCCGAGTTAGTTTGTAACATTGTAGCACAATGTTGCATAAATATACGAAACCTAAGAAAGTTTTCAATTTAAAAACTACGTATCGATATTAAATAAAGGCTGCAAAATCAACATATCTCAAAAGTTATCTGCAATGTATTGACGCGCAAATTATTCCCTCGCCAAACAATGTTTTTCATCAGCGAATTGTCGATTATGCACAAATTGCGTTTAGGCTATCGATTAAGGATCGAATGTTTCGTTTTAATCTTAGAAGAAGTCATTCCGTCTGCGTGTGATGTTTTAACTAACATTTAGTCGACCGTGTGCATTGCATTAAATTTCAGCTATGTGTTGTGGTAGTTTGAACCTCGATATGAGATGCAGTCAACTAGCCACGTTGAGTTCAGAACTTATCTTTATACAATATGTACAAAATTATAATGAATTGTGTAGCTGTCGTCTGTACAACTACACAGTTTGTGTGGTATATACAATGGGCAATTGCACCGATTGCTAAGGTATTATTTTGAAGTATGTGAAAGATGTTATTACTTATTTCGGTTATTTACTTTGTAAATAGGCGTGTTTGTCTGTTGGACGTTTGTGTGAAGTTTTTCAGGCTACTTTAATGTATTATTATGTTTACACGCTTAATGCACTAAGCACAAGTGTTGTTAAAACACTATTATACGTGTAGTCTGTCCAGAACATGTGCATGTACATTCCCGTTATTTTAACTGTGATTTCTGATATTATACATAAGATATTTATCCGAGAAATGTTTGAGTTAACATTGTCAAGATTGAACGATTCATGCGCTATATCTGGGTGAACATGATCTTTTCCCTAGCGCCCTTAAGCAATGAATTATTCGCATCACACACGACAGCTAGAATGAAATCTTACGCTTCAACTAAAGTTTCACAAAAAAATAGAGCAAGGTGTCATATGAAGCATAGAATGAGGAAACATAAGTTGAAAACTTTTTACATGTGTGTGTGTAGTGTTATTCCCAATAGAAAAACCAAACTAAAGTCTTAACGCATTCAAACGTTTAACGATTAAATTGATTTTCCGATATTGCATGTGACTTAAAACAGTAAATGTCATTTTTTATTTAACAACGATGAAACGGAATACTAGATTGGTGTGTTTCTGAAGTGAATTTATTTGACTTATTTCCAAAAGGCTTTCTTGAAATCGGCAATATATCCAAGTACAGAGAAGCACTAATTCAATATTTGCTCCGAAACTAGACAGAGAAATGACATCACCTTGTGATCACGTATTGTGTTTGACTTCATTATTGTAAGCTGGCTTTCAAACAACATTTACAATTTATGTGATTTAAATGTATTGCTGAAGTTGCAAGTGTGGATATATAAGAGCGCACGTCCTTTATTATTTTAATGACATGTTTTTACATACTCAGTGTTGTAATAAATAAGGTGACCGACTTTAGATCGAACGGTAGTAGAGTTGGATCACAGTATCACTTTCAAATGGTAGTTCATAGAGACACCAAGTTCTGCCTAGGAAACGTATTAATAAGTGGTTAAAAATTGTACGAAAGCATTTTTCATGGAGATTCACAGCTTATTAAATGATATAATAAAAATGCATAGACGCATTAGAAAAAATCACATCTTACCTAAAATGACGTCATATGCTATTTGTTATTGTTTCGGGATTATATTGCACCTCAGTCAAAGGTCAGCCACAGAACTGATATATAACTAGTCTGCTGCCGTCTCAGTAATTATTTTACATGCACGATACACATTGTGCTTGTAAAAGGCGTGGAGTCTCTGGCAATATGTCTTTACTTATGTTACTTCCAATGATTGTAACAACAACAAAAGAAGTGATCAATAATTTGTTCTAATTTTATGACATGCTGTGCCTTCGTATCATACCCAAATACATGAATACAAGTATAAACCGGAATAGGTATATAGTTTTTATGAACCAAACTATTAAAGGGACTTGTTAACAGATTTTTTCATTTTTGAAATATGTCATTAACTGTCTTAACTTTACAGATTTTTTCGGAACTGAAGACCTCTAAAGTATAATAACAAAAAAAGGATTAACAACAGAGAAGAAAAAAAGTTGCTCCCCCAGGGGTTCAAACCTCGGACCTCCGAATCAAAAGGCTATCATCTTAACCACTCGCTCATTCCGGTTTCGTTATTTTTTCTTGCATTTTTGACTTTATGTAAGTGATCCACGTGTTGTCAACAATTTTAACGAAAACAACAGAAACACTCAAAATTATTTCATCGTTTAGCGTTACAAACGCTTTATACTTTTATCAATTTCAACAGACGATTATAAACAAATAAACATATGTCCGTAGTGTCATATCTCCCTAGTAATCACTGTTCTTTTATTTTTGGAATTTTGACAAAAACTTGGAAAATTGTCAATTCGTCAATCTGTGAACAGGTCCTTTTAATAAGTATGCGATATTATGTTACAAAAGAAATCTATTCAAATCTCAGATATTTATTAACTTACAAATGATTACAAATGATTGCCTGTATTATTTGATAATATTGTATGAACGTAACACAGACACGATCTTTAAACAAAGACAAATAATTACATTTGCTGTAGATGTGGGTGGTAATTGAATTTTCTACAATGCCGCTGAATACGTGGGGGTTGTAAATGACACCAAACGTGGCATTTATAGCAACGAGAACAAACAGAAATAACAAAGGGCTCCGTTAATTTAAGTTTAATGACTACTGTGTTTTTTCTTTCAATATTGACTGGTCTGTGACATAACGAGTACATCGCAACAGTTAGCATAGAAACCTTGTGCAACGTTTACGATATGTGTCTTATTTTAGTATTACTTCTTATTTTGTTTTTGCTATTTGTGTACATATATGTTTAGCAAAGAACAGAAAAAGTAAAACAATTATTAAGTTCTAGTAATACATGTATCTGAAATACAGTGGTGAAATGGATTTTTTTATTTATCTTATGTTTAGACCCATGCATAACTTTAAAATATTACATTGCAAATGTTGTTTTTTTTAGATGCATATACTGCAATCAAAGTTTTAAACACAAAATATGTGCTTCGTTCAAATCAACTCTGTGAACACATTAAGTGCTACTTTCCGCAGTATTTCATGAAAAGTATTAAATCTAAAGTTTCAACATCTTAAGTAAGAATGACCATAATATGAACACTCCACTAAAACACACAAACACGTTTATTATTGTCTTTTGCAGATTTTCTGAAATGAATTTGCAACCAATATACATATTTAGAATTACGACCTTCATTGATATTTTGATGTCAAAGTATCGTGTATTGAAATGTGTTTTTATGTTTTTTGAAGAATGCAAATTATGAGATTAGACAGTTTCATTTACACCAAACCCAAAGTATTCACATGATGATTACTTAACGTTACTGTATAGACATAACATCTATTTTTGTGTTAACTTACCAGTGTTCTTATGAAAAACATTCGGACACATAGTGGACTATTTACTTGCTCACTTAGAATGTTTGAAGTGTGAATTACCTTCCTTACTATGGCAACACAACATTGCACTATCAGTTTTTTTTAAATACCCATTAACAACAGAACACGTTTTCATATACAATACCATATATTATCAGCTTGATAAGAGGAAGTTTTTATCCAAGTGTCGTGTGCCGTTGGTAGCAAGAATACATTGTCACCATATTCGTTGAAATAATATATTTAGTTAATAACATATTGATATATAATACAATGTCTTCAGATGTATGCAACAATCAAACGCAGAATGACACAATTTACACATTTAGAACGTGCATCAGTGTAAACTTTGCAATTACTCTGCTCGAATAAATAACTACTTACTGTATGACTAATGCTGTAAGTGGGGACACTTAGTGTAGATTTATGCCAACCATCTATTATCACTCACAAATAAAATATAATATCAGATGACATGCATACTTTGCTAAGAACTAATACAGTGATGTAGACAAAATAAACGCTTCTATTAAATACGTTACGATTACTAGACCAATACATTTTGCAACGACCTTTTGACGACAGAAAAAACAATATGTATAGGATATTGTCTTATCATAATTATCACGCTAAAGAAAAACATATCAGTTACATGTCAAAGGTTACATGAATATCAAAGTTGTGTTCAAATGCATTGTTGTTATTTTTAATAGAGTATTATGTTTTTTCGATTAGCATTTCAGGTTCATTGACATTAAGAAGTCAATTACATAATTACATACGTACATACGAAAATAAAAGATAGTTCAAAAGTGGCAAATGTAAAAAATATTAATTAAAATATTAGCGCAATCAAATCTGGGCTTATTCGTGTTATTATTATTTTGTAAGTCGAATTTGTCAGTATACTGGAACTTGATTTTTACAATTCAGTGTCCTTAACAAAGCAAGTGACAATTTGTCTGTACAACGCAGTTCACAATACGGACAAGAACACATATAACTCGTTAAAACTGGGATCACAGTCATTAAATGAGTAAAGCATTTGCGGTTAAAACTGGTTCAAAGTCGCACCGCACCGTAAATTAAGTGAAAATAAATATAAATCTCATATAATAAAATAATATCTAAAGATGAACAAAAGGGACAGTAGTTTAAATTGTAAATATTTCTGGCCAAATTGAATTTTATAAGTGTGTTTTCATATATATCTAAGGTAGTTTTATTCATCCATAGTTATTTCCTTTCTCACTAAATTTTACTCATATTTAGGTCAATACACATATCACTTATAATGCTAAAAATAAAAGTCTTGGTAGTTCAATGATAGCCCTAAATCTACTGCGTTACATTTTATTTACTTGCGACAGACCGGAATGAAATACAGTTTACAATGTAATAGAACGTACTGTCAATAGTTGTGCAATGGTAATGTTTATAGGCTAACCTGGCAACAACAGGGAAAAGCCCTAATATACTTAATGTCGTATCGATGTTATGGACACATTTTCTACAGACACGATCACAAGTTAAAACATATAAACTGGCACAACAGCTATGCTGATTTGACTAAGATATGTACGTGTTGATTCATGGTACAACATAACTTTATGCTTGTGTAGTCCGATTATTTCTTCCTTGTGAAACTGATTTACAGTTAAGACAAGGAATTAAAACAAATGTATTACCACGTCTTATTTCTTCTGGGAGCCACATAAAGATCGTATGAACACGATTACACATAGCAGATTAATGAATTGCTTGATACAGGGTGCGTACAGTTGTTTTAATAGTTCCACTAGAAATAAATCGTCCATTCAACGAATGAAGTATTTTAGACTGCAGCTAAAAAGAACAGTAGTTTCATGCCAACTATTGTATATTTTACGCTGAATTAAATCTTAGTAATGAGCATGTCTACATGAAACAATGAAGTTTTTATTGAGGCTGTATTTGTATGCTCAGTGTATTAAGAGTCTGTATGTAATGTAATGTTAGAGGATTTGGCACTTGCAAACTTATTTGGAAATGTATGGAACGCGCTGTATTCACTTAACGGCACATTTGGGATAGTGTGGGACGACTGCATATGTGGAGTGTAGTAAAGTGTTTTGACAAACAACAACGGGCCTGAATTATTAAACTTTATTGTCTGACGATGATGTGTTTAACGATTTTAAAGTTTTCTCATGAAGTACGCATTTTAGGATTGTGTTTTATAGTTTAACTTTGCATGATAAATATTAAATAATGTGTGGTAGTTGTTGACAGTGATGGAAATAAGACACACCGAACCCATCTAAACAAACTAAGGCAATGGTGTTTTATGCGCTTCGCTTCAAACATAAAATACAAATAGAGATGAATCAGCATCGACATTATAAAAACCGTGTGAAACCTACATAAAAGTTTCATATGCGTTTATACTTCTTTTTTTCCCTAAGATAAGGCCATTTAGAAAAAGAAAACAAAGTTGGCTGTGTGTCTATATTTGTATGCTTTTTCCATCTTATGAATTATTCAAAATTGTTTTAATTATTAGTAAGAAGTTTTCCTTTTCCTTACACGTGACGTGATAATAAAATATGTTTATTAAGGGAAGTATAGTTTATTGTTGCTTACCAACCGCACGCGTTGGCACATTATGTTGTTTTTGCAGTGACAATTTTTTGAAATTGACACACAAGTTATTTGCTGTAAATAATACAGTATTAAATGCATTGTATGGCTAGGGCCGACGAAAAAGTGTATTTTTTATTCCAAGCAAATGTTTGTTGTCGTTCTGATGAGTATTGAAAGTAAAAAGCAAGTGATTTCCACACGTTTTAAAAACTATTTCTTAAAAAAAAAACAGGAGATATTTCATTTTCCGAAAACATTGTCTTGTTTAGTTAGTAGGATATCTTTTTTCAAGTCAAGTCAATACATTTATTCAGTAAATATCATGCAAAACATGAAAAAATTGAGGTATTACAAAGATACTGACAGTAAGAGGCTCTCTATAAATATATAAGTTATTGAAAATTAACGATTTCGATGTTAGCAGTGCATGTTATTCACACGGAGAGTCGTACATAACGTACGTATACAGAGATGTAGCAATTACATGTATGACCATTTATGATTATATTATTAATGCATATACTAATAAATAACTATATTTTGTAATGTCACCAACATGTAATAAATTACCGGTATATATCGATATATTAATATACGGTTTTATTAAAAGTGGCATTTTAAAATGATCAACGGTTATGCAAGCTTACTTTGGTTAATAATAGTGCCAATATACACAATTATTCAAAAGTTATTAAGTGAAAGTATTAAAATATGTTTCTTCTGTTTATACTTATCCATAACAATTTTACGCTTGAAGATAAAGTGTCCAGTAAGCACAACTATACCAGTGTTTTTTAAACAAGTATAATGCAATGAAAAGCAAAACACATAATACAGTAATACACAACGTATGTGGTTAATCAATTGTTTTAAAACGTCACAGATTGAGACTTTTGGTTTGGGTTAAAACAATTGCACATGTTTTTCTAACATCATTATAGCTCAATGAAAAATACAATATAAGACAGTTATACGAAGCGTATATTTTTATCCATCTTAGATTGAGACAATTATGCAAGCAAGTATTTTTATGCAATGGAAAATAAAAACAAGTACAGTTATGCATAAGTAATGATTGATAAACTGTTGTCGAACATAATAAGTGTTAAACGCTTTAATACACATTTCAACAGCAAAGCGTGTGTACACATAATTTTCTAGCATAATATAATAATATCGCACGTTATAGTCTAGTGGTTGTTTGTAATTGTTTTTTATAAATTTACTAAGTTTTATAAGTTCCGTCCTATTTGTGTTTGGGAGAGTTCGTTTAGTTTTATGTATTTGGATGCATATAGTAGTAACGTTTTAAAAGTGCATGGCACTCATCGACATATTTGCAACATTCGAACCGCTAATGATACTCGTCACCAAGTTTATTTTCGCAAAAAGTTACAATATCTTTCGTTAAGCGAGATGCCGTTCCAATTTCCGACTTCAATTGGTAGTCTGTGATTTCGAGTACGAAATTTGGACACGTTTCGGTAGTTTTGTTAGGGTATTTTCATATACAAAAACGGGTTTAATTAATTTATAAAACGAACTACTGAAAGAGTTTTCGATTAAAGAATACAATTTGGTGAGGAAAATGCCTGCAAGTTTTTTGTTTTGTTGCGGGTTTTAACCATTTATCATTAATTTCTTCATGCATATCTCAGACAGTCATGATACCACATTTAATAATGGTTGGTTAATTGTTGCACACAATGGGTATTTTCTGCTAAAGTATTATCATTTGGAAGTTGGTTTAAGACATACAAATTAATAATTGAAAATAATTTGTTAGAGCTATCACCGTTGATAATTTTTGAACTAAATGTTATTATTTTCATTTTTATATCTGATTTTTTTTAACTTAAGAACATATCTGAGGTATTTTAATTCCACTCTTTCTATAATATCTACATTTCCGTACCCCATATGTCGCTACAGTACAGCAAAATGGGTTTGATAGTGTTGAATAAATCTATTTGGAGATCAATCGGAAGGTTAAGACGATTTGAATTATAAAATAAAGTGTTTTTGTTTTTTTTATGAAACGACCCGCTTCTACTTAAATATATACCTAGGTATTTCAAAATGTCAAATATGTAAAATATCAGACAGTCTAAGGCCCTAGGTAGCAATAGCAATAGCAGCAGTAGCATTAGTATCAATAGCAATAGCAGTAGTAGTAGTATCATTAGGAGTAGTAGAAGAAGCAGTTGAAGTAGAAGAACCAGTAGAAGCATTAGTAGCAGTAGTAGCAGCAGTAGCATTAGTATCAATAGCAATAGCAGTAGTAGTTTTATCATTAGGAGAAATAGCAGTAGCAGTTAAAGTTGCAGCAGCGGTAGTAACAACAGTCGTAGTAGTAGCAGCAGCAGCAGCAGCAGCAGTTGATGTTGGTGTTGTTGTTCGTGTTCTTGTTGTTGTAATAGTAGTCGTAGCAGTAGTAGCAGTAGCAGTAGCAGCAGTAGCAGCAGTAGCAGTAGCAGTAGTTGTTGTAGTAGTAGTAGTAGTAGAAGTAGTTAGTGGTGGTTGTCGGAATAGTCTAAGTAGTCGTTGGTTGAAATGGGTGTCGAATTTGTAGTAATAGTAATATTAATACTACATTCTTACCACTTACTCATGTATTTCACGTAGAGTCTGACAATACAGTGCTCCGGATGCTACAGGTTCTCATATGATATTGTAACCTTCGGCACGATGTTTCTATGTCGTAGCTCCACGGAATAGCTCTTGGAAACATTTTCAGTGTATTCCAAACAGCGACGCCCATTTTGAGAGGACATAACTTTATTTTGCCACAAGTGTCCCACACGTAGATTACGATGCTCTTTTCCTGCTCTCAGGGCTAAGTTAAGGTCCAATCACAACACCAAACTGTCCACAAGTTTCTGTGGCGTGTCTGACCACAGAATGCCCATTTCCCATAAGATGTTTTCTTGGCTGTTCGAAATAACCTATGCTTGCTTCGTGTTTAATCCTAAGCAGTTCCTAGAGGGCTCTTTTATTCGAACATCAAGAACTGACCTCATTTCCACGAAATCTTCACCGTCTAAAACTTTACAGGTCGACCATTTGACCGTAAAAATGGCAACTACCATCTCATACAACGTTTTGGGGGCATATTCCTCACATGCCGTATTCCTCATGTCTGCGACGAAGAATGAAGAAATTCACTTCACCATTCTGAAGCACACTGAGTTCATAATTTTGTTCTGAAGTGACTGAATTCCTATTGTTGCGCCATTGTTCAAACGCATTGACTGCCCACGTCGATTTATGCCTTTTATTTACTGGCACATTATGTTTTTCTGTAAGCTGGGTTTGACCCAATGGTTTGACAAACCGTGAAGAAGTAGCTTCAGCACGCTGTTCAACCTCCTGAGTTGCCATGATTAGATCGGCGTCGTCTTTAACGTTAGCCTGGTCTTCAAAGAGCTGCGATGCTTGTAGAAGGATTTCATCATCATTATCAAATTATGTGTCTGAAATATCCGACAATAAATTTGTTGTTACTGAAAAGTCCGGATACGTGGTCTACCACTTAAGAAATAATTTGTCCTGTTGAAATATCCTATGTGTTCAAAATGTTCTCAGTATCCATGTTTGATAAAGCCCCGTGCACGTGGATCTCGAGCTTCTCGTAAGTTTACAAGTGAGGTTATTAAGGCTTCATTTAGAAAGGCAGTATTTATTAATTTTTATGTACATATAAATCGATATTATTTTTTATTTCACTACTTATTGTTATTCAGAATATTGAACTTGCTTTGATGTCAAAGTTTGCAATATTGTAAGTAACATATAAGCCTGAGACTGTCCGATATTTGTTATAATGTAGAAATTCAAAAAATCGATATACATCATTAATCCTACTTCGACCCAAACTCTGTCGATTACCATACACATTTTTGCATTTATCAAATGCTAATATGTCGTATTTGGTATTCATCGTAAATATATGTTAAATGGTTTTTGTTTGAAAATCTTGATCGGCAATAACATAATCTGACAGAAGTTTAACTCTCGAATTAAAATCCCTCAAAGGACAATAGTGACGTTATTTTTGTTCAGTTTCTGTGTGTACTAGTAATTTTGATATACTAAACCACAATACTATATTGCAGACGGTTTCAATGATAGTTATATATTTAGATAGATTTTTTTTCAACAGCTCGAGCAACACCGCCAGAGTTGTTATATTGTAAGACATACTCTTTCTCGGAGATTTATATAGTAAATTTGACGGTTCTATGAGTACTTAAACGCTACTAGTATATCACACATTTTAAATCGCTGGTATTGTGCACAAATATATTTAATACAAAATGTATATTTTGCAACAATATTTGTAAATATGACACATTTTAACGACCTACCTTTATAAGATTGATAAGGTATGCAGTGCCATATTAAGATCAGATATAATTTGTTTTTTACTATGAGTAACATATTAATCTACTCTCTCTACAAAATGTACATTTCATCGTCCCCTAACACAATCGGTGTACGACAAGAGTACATAAGTTTACCTTACAATGAAAGTTGAATAAATCCATCATTGAAGTAAAAATAAAGCTGCAGAATCTCATTAAAAAGCCTATGCAACGGATATTTTCCGCGTCATGGTGTTTGTTGAGCTTGTCTAGCCATTTAATGGATCTACACCGTATTATATAATTGACACAAGAACGACGTCAAACAAATGGTTGAAGGAATATACTTCATAGCATTATTTTGCACCGTTATTATTAAATACTATGCGAAACATGATGTTTTTAGTGTGTAAGTACCCGACTTCGTTGGAATGATTACTTTAAACATATTTTATTTTCGAAATGAAATACATGTACATATGACATAAATAAAATAAATACATATATAGAGAAATTATTCATTTGGAAAAAGGTAGGACCTGAAGTTCTAACAACATTTCCCATTATGGATAATTTACATGTTCGTAGCGATTAACGTGGTTTTATTGAAAAGTCAATTGTACAGATGGAATAAAAAAAAATAAACATGGTTAGCCAATGAAAGAAAAATGAAGGAAATGAACATGTGTGAGCCAATGTTATATATAAAGCACATATAAAGCACATAAAGAAACAAATTAGTCCTGCCCGGGAGAATAATTATGTTCATATTGTATGCAAAAACCAAATAACGCTTTGTCGTCTTGATAAATGTTTGGACCTATATAAAAAATATTGCAGTTCGTAGTATGATCAAGCCTGATATTACCGAAGAGCAGTGTATCGCAGTTTAAAGGTTCAATAGATTGTAGAGCTTGGAAAAGGAATGTTCGTTGCGCGGTAAACAGTGAACAAGCAAAAAATAACTGGAAAACCGATTCTACTTCTCTACATATACATAAAGGCGAAGGTTCGAGATAGTTGTTATATAAGTGTGCTTTTAAGTTGCTACAATTATTCCTAAGTCTGGCATGTACAATTTATATTTTCCTGTCCGCAACGAAGTATTATGCTGGAGAAGGAAACATATTTGGTAAGCCCGGTGACTATTCTAGCCGCTTCATTTTGGATGTTATCTAACATTTATTTTTCGTACATCACACAGCCACCCCAAACAACACAGGCATACTCGAGCAATGGCCTTAAGTGGAAAATATAAATTTGAATTAAAGTTTTTATAGAGACCGTGTATTTAAGTTTTCGCATACTACCAAGTACTTTTGATGCGGATTTGACGTTACTGGTGATATGATTGTGCCATTTACCATTCGAGCTGACTCTGAGACCAAGATGTTTGTGATTTTCAACAAATGTAACAGGCACATTATTGAAAAAAAGATGTGGCAGTGGAATAGCAGAATGTGTTGTGAATAGCATGTCATCGTTTTTTGTGGATTAAACTCTACAAGCCATCTTTTTGCCAAGGCTTTAATGACATTTTAAACATGGTTGAGCACTTTTTCAAGATCAGTCAGATTTGAAGTAGTGCAAGAGATGGAGGTATCATCGGCAAATAAACGGGAAATACTTTGAAGACTTTTAACATATCGTTTAGTCCAAAATAGTGGACTAAACTTGGTCCAAAATAGTGGACCAAGAACAGAGCCCTGAGGAACACCGGTAATAGGTTCAAGTGTATGAAAAGTGGAGGCGCCGACAAAACATGCTGTAAACGACTAGCTAGATAACTTTTGATCCAATTAAGTAAATTTCCATTGCATCCATTTTGTTTTAGTATAAAGAATTAACCATTGTGCCATACGCGGTCAAATTCTTTAGAAATGTCGCTGAATACCGTGGAAGTGAGTTTTTTTTTCATCGATACCCTTCGCTATTTGATTAAAAATGTTAATTAATTGAGAAACGGTCGAGTGACCTTTTAGAAAGCCTGATTGGTTGGAATGATTATTATGCATAGGACTTGCATCATTAATATATTTTTGAACCAATCGTAGCTCAAGCATAATGTGTTGGGAATGCTTTTTACCAGAATGGTTCATAGGTGCATTCACATTTCCGGTCGAGTTCCAAATAGTTTGTTTCATATCTTACCGTACGTCCAATAGGTGTGTTATATTAGTTTTATTGTAATGTACATAAATGTTCATATCCATAAATGGATAAAAACATGATGTTGATGGGTAACACATTTCACGGAACTTTTGAATGAAAATTTTAATCATTCTTGTTGTTTGTGTATTTGTAAATAGTATAATGCATTTACTGTCACAAAATATTAAATTCAATTAACGTATTTGTTTTTAACGATGTTAAAACATAACCACTATTTATAGACTAGGTCAGTGGAAATGACAACTCAATCCATTAATTACATGTCCAGCCGTGTTGACATTCAAATGAACCAGTACGGTGCCATTAAAGTTAGAAGAAACAATGGAAACGTTTACAATCTTAACAATGAGTCAAATTAACATTTAGTTTTCCTTTCCTCACTTTGACATATAATAATTTAGCATTCAGCTTTGAAAAGGTTATTATGTTTTGGTTTAAACAGTATTTATTCAGACAAGAAACATGTCGCACAAAGTGACATAGTGACAAAATATACATAGAAATTGTTTATGGATTTTTCTCGGATATAGTTTTCAATTATTAACGATATGTTTATGAAATCGTTCATAAAAATGAAACATACCATTACAAGGGGCGTTACTTGCTAATTATTATCTGCTAATCGAATGTTCATTATTGTTCCCACTCTAAAATGATGTGAAAATAAAACTAAGTTACAAAAAAAACGTACATTTACTCCCATCTTCCACTGTCATGAATTCATACGTACGCATGCATTTCCATTTCAGTGTCGCTTTTCAAAAAAACAAACACATTGTGACGCTAGTTTCATTGTTGACAACTCACTAAATGACGTCTGTTTTGCAATTAGTTTTCGACCAGTATTTATTTATGAATAAACAACGGTACGTTACTGCATTTTGTCTGACAATAAACCACAATTTTGAGAAGTTATTTAGTTAGTACACATATATTTTACTTGTTGTAATGCAAATAAATGGTGCACTCCGCTCAGTCGTTACCATGGTTATATTAACGAATGGATTAGGCGCATAGTACATTATTTTCACACAAGCTTGCTTTAACCTTTTCTATTAGAATCCCGATTCGTTTTGAGATATATTGTAGTATGCATCAAGTTTACTTAGTTATAAACAATAGAAAAAGTCTACGTTATTTTGTGTCATCCTTCGTATGTTGTACTAACTGCATATATGACAGGTTTATACTCTGTTATATAATATCAATGGCCGCAATTCTTGTATAATAATATTTAAAAAATACAATTTGCCTGTATTTTTTTTTAACATATACATGTATGCCTCACGATTAAGTGTGAATATTTCAACTTAAATTTAATACGTATACAATGACACATCATGGCATTACCATGGTCCAATAGTCGATCAAATCGGCACACATGCAATTGTGATATAACAGTTTGTTATACAAAACATTTTGGAATCACAATAAGACACATTTAAACGATGGGTTAGTGCATGAAGTTGTATTGGGAAGTCATAATACGTAGGTAATCAAAGAATTACGAACATAGATGACCGAACTATCAAGTGTTCGTTTTCGCCTTATGTTTTGTCAGCAGGTTCTTTGAAAAGAATTTATATGTTTTGTGTAAAGTTAATACTAATGTAAAATTACTTGATTGTGAATATCATGTTTTTTTGTATTTGTAAAACGTATGAAACAATTTCCTTTAAAAGTGGTGATCTGGTGGATTAGAACTGCAGTATTTGTATGAAACATTGAATACCAAATGTTCCAATGTTAAATAAACTAACACTATATGTATAGCGTTGAATAGTGTATCACAATTGGCAATATTGAGAACGACGACATATCTCGTACATGTACGTATGTTATGTTAATTCATGTTATATATTTTATCCAGTTGGCTTAAACTTTAAATATTGAATATTTACAAAAGGTGGTATGATTATCTCACTGCCTCCTTATATTGTGTGTATGCTTGAGAGTCAATTCGTATTTAATTATTATTACTAAAGATCACGGTTCAACATTACAATCATATCAATGCGGGAATTAACGTGTATTTATTTCCGAGTCCCTTTTATTTTGTACATATCTTGACTTCAGTACGTGAAGTGTGATAATTCTGAAAAACATTCGCCAGTTTTGAATCATTGACAATGTATGTGACTACTTCTATCAGAGAGTACAATGTATTTGATGGTTTTAGATTCGAAACATAAGTCAAAAAAATACAAATAATGGTGTTTGTTACATTTGTCAATAAATTATGAACTCCAAGAATATTAATTATTTTGTGAACAAGTTTTACTTCTTTTATCAAGTTAATATATCAGGCAATAAAAATCTATTGTGCAAATAAATCACGAGAGTTGAACAAAAACCCAGATTACTGATTTGTATCAAAGTTGACTTGTTCTGCTGTTGTTTATTTTGTATTTTGCTACCCGCCTTTTGTATGTGACAACATATTGAGGACTTTTGAATAAACAAATTGTAGAAAAATTAGAGAAGTGTTAACTTTTTTAGGCAAAACTGCGGTAAATGGAGTTAACACCAATTAATCTAGTTACGTAGGAAAATTTGCTTCAGCACTAGTTGCCAGATACATACTGTGTCATCAGCTCTGAAGTATTCATAACTATTGAGAAATATTATATTTAAAAATAATAATTGTATATTGTTGCAGTTTTATGTCACTGAGTAAAACATGCAACATTTTCCAGCTATACATTTTGAAAAAAAAATGAATACATGAAGGAAAGCGCCCATAAAAATCCTCGACAGTACCAGTATCATCATAACAAAGCAGGATTTAACTTACGTAATACACTGGTCGTTGCATGTCTAACTTTGTAATGTATGAGGCAAATAACACCCCAAACGAATGTAATTGTCAACTGCATATCGACTAACAAAAGTCATGTTTACGTTACAACAAAGATTGCTTAATGGTTAGCTTAATGACAACGCCGCAACAGTGAACAATCGCATACTGCTATTTTAAACTCTAAAAATAGTTGGATGTAATGGATAACTTTCACCGATGTATAAATTGGACATTCAACCCTGACCAGACACATACCAATGTCAGCAAGAATTAGATCAGATCTCTTCTGTTTGAACATGCAATGGTTTCTGATAAACATCAACGATGTCGGAAATAAATACATCATGGAGAGACATCAAACCACTCCTTTGAAGTCCAGCTTCATTGCTGATTCCAATGGCATGGCGGGAGACAGCTAATGGATAATTTACAGTTACGTATGTCAATTTATAGTCATGTTGGGCTTTTTGTTTGTCCATCCATGTAAATATTATTTTTCTGTATATAATGGCATTTCATGACGATTTTATTGATTTTGTTTGAGTATTTCCGTTAAATTAAGATATTATAAACATTATAGCATTAAGCCAAATGAGGTATTCAAATAATACAGTATAGCAAATTGTACAATTTTCTTTTAAGTTTTACATGCAATATTTCGCTGAAATAATAGATAGGTCATATTATGGAAGACCGTCCATAAGCATTTTTAAATCAATATGTATAAAAATAGGTTATTGAATATCGATACTAGTATTCAGAATAATGGTTAACCCGTGTTTACCCATCACGTCATTTATTAACAATGGTTTTCATTTTAGTGCTTGGTAGAAATCTACTTCCCTTAGGCATTCAACTAAAAAACATCTTCATTATTTTCACTAGAAACAGCGTATGTCATTTATGTTCGCAAAGCTAATTTCATTTAATATAAGTGACGTCGCATTTGATGATGGTGTACGCTTAAATAAATCAACAATTTATAAATACGTATACGCATTCCGTATACGTTTTGTAAATAAATTAAAACAATCTGGAAATTCTTAGAAATACCGTTTTGTGATATAGAAATAATTTGGATATTTCTTCCAGTTTGACGGCAATAATTCATTTTGAAAATGTCCAGCCACAATATACCACTGGCGAAAAAAGTTGCTATATAGCGTCCTGTAATTTTGTGATCACGATTATTTAAAAGTGCTTTAAGTTATAACATTGGTTTCTTGATATCTTTTAAGTTCTTAGTCAAAGGTATCCGTATTTGTAAATTCAGGTTACTATGTCTATGATTAAGGTGCGTAGTTGAAGTCAATAAATGTCGAGCCGTTTTGTAACACTTGACGTGGTGCTTGCCGCGAACAGAAAATACATACAATTGAAAATATGTGTTTTATTTGATGCTTCGTGAACGGATTATTCATAGTGTTGTAGTTGATTTATAATATATATATATATATGTACATACGAAAGTTCCAACGTACCTATTGATAATTTCAAGTTTCATTTAAAATATTAATTGAACATGATTTAATCTCTTGATTCCACACAATTTTAAAGATGATGTACGTGCATGTGAATAAAGATTGTTTTTCGTCAAGTTCAACACTATTGACGAAAAAGCGATTAACTAGAAAAATGCAGTTAAATGTGCCGACAACATGGGAAAATTCATTTCTGACCAGTCCAGTACAGTATCGTGACGGACCCGTCCTCCCACGGAACGCGATACATCGATCGTAGTTTGCTTAAATTCATCAAATGAAAATAAAATACATATTTCAACATATTTAAAAAATATGTAAAATATAATTTTTGTTTGTTTTTGTATCGAAAGCACAATGAACAACTGAGTGTATGTAACTGAAAAAATGATAGTAGCAGTGCCGTTTAATGTACGTTTAATGTACGTTTAATGTACGTTATGATACGTAAGCAGTGTACAAAACTATAATTTGAACAATTATTAATCAAAATTGTTTTATGTCATATGGCAGATAACAAGTATACCAAGAAAAAATTACATTAACACGATTAATATTGTGTCGTAACTCCTCTGCATTTACGGGAGAAAAAATCGCTATACCTAACGCAACGTTACGTTACGCTTAGGTACGCTAACATCTGACGCAACATCTGTATTTCGAATTTAACAAAACACACTGTATTTATGTGTGCCCAAACTAACATGTCTACACGAACTATTTCACATCCATTATTAGTTTACGTATATAGATTAACAGTTTTGTATATACAACTTTTTAATGTTAAATCCAAATCAGGAAACTAACCAGCAAAAGAGTGAATTTAATATTGTTATTCTCTTCAAAATAGCATCTCGCATTTGAAAAATAAAATGATGCATTTATTATGCCTATAAATGTCAGTTTGTATTATTTATACTGTAAGTGAATATTAAACAATGATTTGTGTAAACTGTCTGTTAAAAAAAAAAACAGGTTATTTATAAATGTATTTGGAATATGTTTAGAATACTTCATATATTAAATGAGTTATTCCAAACTTTTTACATTAGCATAAGTATACATAATGTTATAAATATGTATCTTTTCAATACATAGCAATAAAAACAATGAAAGTACATCTTTACTTGTACGTACACTGTTACTTTTGGACATACATTTAACAGTTCCGGGTGACTCCAACAATAAATATCAGTCGTCAAACACAACAAATGTATAATAAACTTACAATACTAGCTGTTACGATGCATATACAGGTCGTCACCTTAGTGCTATATCTCAAAAAGTTCTTAAATTGTAGAGATATATAGATATTGCTATAAGGTGACGAAGTGCCTAGTAACAAAGACGTTAAGAATCAGATACTAGTAAGTCTATCAAGCACATGAAGCACATTGTGTAATATGTGACAATATATGTCTCATATATGATATTGCCTCTGTTCATGTCATTAATTATTATAAAAGTGCACAACTGCCATTGCAGCAATATTTTGAATAATATTTGGTAACATTTTCTTGGTTAATGTGAACATATTCAATACCTTGTGTCCTTAAATTAAAAAATGTTTCGGAAAATAATCGTTCCCAAGACAACTATAATACATAATATCATTTCCATATTTGGTATACAATGTAAATCCGAATGCAATGTGAACACAAATTGTAACATGAGTATCAAATATATATTGTTCCAAGACAAATGTCTTATACAGAAACGCAAAGTTTTGATATTCATAATAATTTAGTATTTACAGATTTCTGAAATGGGTAGTCTACATAAGTATTTACTTATTAGTTGTGTTTTACGTATACGCTGTGATATTGCCTAAACTCATTATTAAAAGGTCAATAATTATTTTGGAGCCCATTTCAAAAGTATAATTTACAGTCAATAAGTAAATCATATTTTTTATGTGATTCATTGATCCTGGCATATTTTTCTTGTATATGGATAGTTAAATAGTTGTCTTAAGTATAAAATTGAAATTGCTGTTGACCTAAATAATTGGGTTCAATCGTTGTACAACTTTTTTTAAAAATTTTATTCATATTAGTTTTCTTGAAATTTAATTCGTCCGTTTACTCTGTGAAATATTCTGTAATGCACATGACCATTTTGAAAGATACTATGACGTAAAATAACCAACAATCATTACAACATCTCGTTATATCACAATGGGTAGCACAATTTAACGCAATTAGATATTATGAAATGTTCGATATCAAAATATTTCAATAATGCTGTGGTTTATCGCCAAGCAAAATATGGATTTACGGCATTGTATATATGTCTTGGGTGCGTCACATTGGTTAATTTACTTAATAAACTGGGAACTATTATTTTGCTATTAAGCGTACTTAAGATAGCAAGTTACCACTTGTATGTACAACAAATACAACGGACAATAACACATACAATGTACAACTGATTACAAATAGGGTCAACGCATAAGGACACAGAATGCAATAACTTGGTGGTTTAAACCTGTACGAAGTCACACCAAACTTGGATATAAAGAGGATGTACAATAAATGTTAATCACATATTAATTAAAAAAATTCTGGCGAAAGGTAAATACAAGATATTGTTATATTAAAGTATTCACACACTAATGGGCATACTTGCAAATATGTTTTATTCTTTTCTCCTCACAATCTTCAGCCAATATGACACTTGTTTTTAAAATTTAAACACTCTTCTTACAACTTCCAAGTGAAGTCTCAATATTTGTTCAAGGGCTACATGTGTCTTTTTTGCCACCAAAATTAATTTTGTTGTTAATACAAATACATAATGCAAAACTGCAAACTTTCATTGCCCCTAACTGGAAATATCAACTGATGAAGTATGGAAGGGTGGGTTTTGAGAATTAGCAACAGTTATGTTAAAAATAGTATTCATCAAACATATCTAAACTATTAATGTCACAAAACCGAGTATATTCAAATGTCTTAATTGGCAAAAAGTATCAGTATGAACATTAAAAAACTTAAATTATTTGCTATTTAAGCTCAATAATAACTCGGACCGTATCGGTTAATTTTGAACAAACACTTGTAATGACACTTTGAATAATATTTAAACAATATCTAGTAATAAATAAGTTATTTTTGTTCATAATTATTATGATCCATCAAGATAAGCTAACTTTAAAGCATTGTACTATAATATGTCATCGAAACAACATTTTCAAAATGATCAATTATTACTGCAACTATAAAAGATGACATAAACAAGTATATAACAAAACCTTTGTCAATGGGGGCAAAATAGTACACTTACTTAAATTAAAACTGTTCCCATCCTTGCTCTGCGTGTACCAGTAAAAAATTGAACTTCTGAACTGTTTTTATGATTTGTTATTCTAAGTCTTTTAATGATGTGTCCAGAATAAGTAATAAATGCTGCCATCTATGCGATATCAGGGCATCCGTGTCAAGTTACTGCAAATACAAAATGGTCAAGAGTATATAATAATGTATATGTGCACGTTAAAATAGCAACATTGTCAACTATATGTAATGAAACAGTGTTCAATTAGATGTCAACGTATTTATTCATTTTGTTCCAGATTATAGTAATCCGAAGCAATATATTCGAACGAATGACAATATAAAAACATATTTTTCGTTAAAATAGTTATGAATGGGAGATAAATATATCAAATTCCAAAAATTCCAAAATATCATGCAATTCAATTATTATTGATATGTTTATATATTAAATGAAGGAATTCCCAGTCAAACAAACATGTATGTAAATTGGCGTTTAGTGCAGAGCAAGCCATTCTTCTCTTCAAATGAACTCATAAATATGGACTGTATCTGGGTTATGGCGAGTCTTGCATGTATACAACATTATTCATGTACCAACTGTCTCTATTTTGCACCTGGGTTGCAAGCCAAAGGCTTTTTAGATGTTTCATACAATATTATCACCGGTACTATTCCACGATGGTACTGTTAGCAATGGTAGATGTTTTTTCAGATATTTTTTTGCACCGTCGACATATCGTTGATAATTACACAATCTTTGGGAACATTTCAACACTCACACTATGACCAGTAAGTACTTTCATGAGCCTGTTTGGTGGTACAGTGTTTGTCTTCAGACACATTATTTCCGTTTTTATAAACTGACAGCGTGAACGATCATGGGCGACGACATTTTGATTGTGAATGTAATGTCTACGCCAAAATGCATAACGTTTAATTTAAGATTAACAAATAAAACATACATATCTTACAAAAAATAACTGATTCGTAGTTTATGGGTCATTTAGAAAAAATCCGATATTTATGTATGTAACTATTTGAGATTATCACCTTCCGGCAATGTTCCGAAATATACCGAAAGACACCGATACGTTACGAAAAGTGTCGATATTACCCGATTTCCATTAGTATGCGAATATCTAAATTCAAATAGATATTTGACTACGTAAATATTTAGAATATTGATATAAAACTAGGATAACGTTAGTCAACTATGAACATCCCTAGTTTATTATTGGTAATGTACTCACATATTTTAACTCATATTCTTATCAGTATAAATATCAATTATAAATTGATATTAAATTACCACGACATTGTTTAGCATTATAATTTATAATGTTAAAAAATGTCGTGATAATTTAATGATAGTGCTTACTGCGAAACAGTTTATTTAGCAGCGACATCCCGGAATAGAATGAAATACAGATAACAAATCACTAGAACGAACCCGCCAATCAAGGTCAATTTTTATAGGCTAACCTGACAGCGACAAAGTGAAACATCTTATACGTTTGTCTGTAAACACATCAAATGCCGTATGACCTGGTCATAAGCTACAACATATAAACGGGTAAACAATCTCTCACGCTGATTTAAACTACAAGGATGCTTTTTGAGTGAGTGTACAAAATAAACTCATGTCTGTGTAGTCTGATTATTATCGGATTGTATAATTAACTGTTTCAACAAATAATAAAACTATATGTATTGCCTAGTCTTATTTCTCCTGGGAGCCACGTAAGGATTGTCGGAACACGATAACACAGCAGATGCATGAATTGTTTGACATTGGGTGCGTACAGTTGATTTAATAGGTTCGCAAGAAATAAATTGTCCATTCCGCGGAAAAAATAATTTAGACTGCAGCAAAAAGGTAAAGCAATTACTTCTTATCAAACTATATATATATATATATATATATATATATATATAACCAATTTATATACACATTAATAGCGTTACTTTGTAAAAATGCTATAACAATCGTAGTTTATTTCACACGTATTGTCAAGTGTATAAGTGACATTCTCAGGAAAACAATATCACGCCAGACCAAGATAGATACACAATTTGTACCATTCGCATGCGTGCAATTTGGAAAAAGGCAGTCAATATTTTACGCTGAATTGTAATAAACATGTCTACGTGAACCAATTAAGTTTTTAGTGAGGCTATATATTTTAGCTAAGTTTATTAAGAATGTTTAATGCAATAGTGTCCCGTGTTAGGGGGTTTAATACTTGCAAACATGTTTTGAAATGAATAAAATGCGCTCTGTGCATTTGACGGCACATTTGGGATCGTGTGTGGGAGTGTAATAAACAATTGTGATAAACGACAACGGGCCGGAATTATTAAACTTGTTGTCGTATGAAGATGTACATTATACAAGTTTATTCATAAAGCATGCGTTACAGTGAAGTGATGGTGTTTTATAGTTAAACAATGCACGGCTCGCATTTAATCATGTGTATTAGTTTTTGACAGTGCTGGCGGAAAAGCAGACCGAACCCATCTAAACAAATTAACAAATGTTTTATGAGCTTCAAACAAAAATGCAAATAGAAAAGAATGAACATCGACAATATAAAAACCGTAACAACCCTGCATAAAGAGTTTATAATTGGGCTTCCCTAAGACAGGGCCATTTAGAAGCAAAACCGTTGACTGTGTGAATGTATCTGTATGTTTCTTCTATCTTCTGAATTATATAAGTCCCCAGAATGTTTAGAATTTTTTTAAAGCAATGACGATTTCTTATATTACATATTTAAGAATAGATAATAAATTATTTTTAATATGTACGGTAAGGTTTATTGTCCCTTAACTTGCAAATAAGTTTCCAATAATGAAACTTTTACGTTCCTGATCAGAAGATGCACTTGGATTTAGTACTGTACAAGCTGTCAAATTATGTGCCGTAATTATTGCCGTATTTGATGCATTTCACGGATAACGCCTACGTGAGTGTGTGCTTTTTATCCCAAACAAATGTTGTTGTTCTGATGATATAGGTATATTTTATTTACTTTATCAAGAAAGAAACAACAACATGTATTTCATTTTCGGAATCAATTGTTGCTTTTTGTTCGTATAAAAGCCGAATGATGACATGCATGTCAAATATATTTCTCTGAGGTCAATATAGCAATTCGACGGTTCTAGGAGAATTTACAGCAGAATAAACACTTTATTACAAATTAGTTAAATCACGGATATTCTGCACAAATATTTTTAAATTTCTTATTTATCATGTGCAGATGCAAATGCGACTCATTTTGTTGGCAAGCCATTTTATAAGCGGAATAGATTCATAGGTTGCAATGATATATACAATAAATGTATTAATTGCGAGAAGCACATTAGTCTACAGTCTATACAAAATGTACATTACGTCTGCTTACACGACCGGCGTACGACTAGTGCACTAGTGCACTAGTGACACGACAGTGCAAATGAAATTAACTCATCACTGAAGTGAAATTGAAGCTGCAGAATTGCTTTAAACCATCTTATTCAACGGTTTGAAACAATATCAGAGCTTTAAATGGTGTGTGTGTTGGTGTATAGGCCATTTTATGGAACATCATTAACAAATTCGTGTTCATACTGCGTATCAAATGTATTGACACAAGAACCTCGTCATACAAATGTTTCAACGTAAAGATTTCAAAACATTATTTGCACCGTTATTATTAAAGACAATTTGACTCATAATACTTTCAGTGTGGGGGTATTTGACCGCGTTGGAATAATTAATATCTGTTTCTGAAATCAATCATACCTATCATAATATGTTTATGGTGAACAATGAAAGAAATGCTTTGACCAGAATGGTCCATTTGTTTCCAGATATCATCGTCCAATACAATTGTTATAAATGTGGATTATATATTTTATCCTTAAATAAATTACGCAAAAAATGTTATCATTGGATAATACATTTAACTAAACCATTATTATGCATTAATTATGTACTTACTGTCACATATTATTAAATCTAATTCAAAAGGCGGAGTACTGTGCAATTACTGATGACATAGGTTAGAAAAAACAATAGAAAGATTCTTATGTGTTAAAGTCTATATTATTTCCTTTTCACAATTGCTGTATCAAGGACGCTTCATATTGATTTTTAACTAAATACAAAGAGGACTCTTATTTCACCCCAAAACATAAAAGTAATCGGCATCGCCAACATATTGCTAATCTGAGCAATACTGGTATATTTAAATAATAAAGACGATATGATAGATTTTAGCCCACATTGTGAAGGTTCTTTAATGTAACACCGATCTACCAGTTTTTAATTTAATTACGCCATGTGTCATTCTTTTTCAAGTCCAATTTTAAGAATATGCTGAAAATAATCATAACACAAGATTAGAATTACTTTGTAGATCTAGTATTTCATTTCTACCAGTAAAGTACGAAATCGTAAAAACTGTGCAGCATCCACATGTAAGGATAGTAGGTTATCAATAGTGAAATGCTACTCAACCAAACAACTGATACCAATGTCCATGTAAAGAGATTTAGAGGACACACATTTTACACAAATTGTCTTAATTTAACAATGAAGCGTTTATGTTTATTTGAGCAGGGACACTAACCTCTTTACAAGTTAAAGTAGTACGTTCTATACAGTAGAAGGTCATGTTTATAATATATGCATGTACTACTTCAACAACGTTGTCTTAAGTTATCTTACCACCATCGAATCTCTGTAAGGTTCTTCTCGTTATGTTCTCTCAGATACATGTATGTAGCATGCTATGCGTCATATGTTTTAACGTACGCAACAACGATATCATTGTCTCCGTTCAAAATAACAAACATATTGTGACGGCTGTTTTATTTATGACAACTAAACGCCTGTTTTTCAGTATTTATTGATGAATTAACAATAGGTTTTATTCTTTGGGTCTAAAGACACCAATCGTAGAATTCTGTCAATATGTACACTTAATTACATTCAGACCTCTGTATAGTTTATTTTGATTGACAATCGTCTCTGGAAAATGTTTGTCAATGGGCCATTTGGATTTCAACATTTCCATTGTAACACCAAGAGCTATGAAAACAGTATTGATCATTTCAATATTAATTTGCTTGCCCTACTATTAATTGCACCATTGTTAAAATAAATCAATGAACTATTTCAAACCGGTTTTATTCGTAATCATATTTAATTTTACGGCCATGTTCAAAGCACTGTTTTTATAGTTGTATATGTAAATGGCCTGATATTTTTGGGAAAAGTTACAAATCATATGGCAACTACGCGCGCAAAATTTGGAATCACTTATACAGGCATGATTTTATTATTTATTTAAGTATTGATGTATGAAAGACGGTATTTTTGTCTAGTCAGTGCTAAAATAGGAATAAACACATAGGTAACATGGTCGCTGAAAAAGAGTTGTAATTTAATGTAAATAAAAAATTAAACAGATTGCTTTCGGTATATTGTATTATGAAACGAATGTAGTACATGAATACAATTACATCGATGTTCATTAAGGTATCCCAGATAGAAAGTTATTGGTTTACATGTCTAAAGTCACGTGATCAATGGAGGGAAACACGAAATTTTGAATCGGTGATGAAAAAATAAATTTCTATCGGAAAACTAGATATTATCCTCTATAAAAGTGTTGTAAAATGTGTAAATGTGAAGGATTATAAGTGATATGTGTTAGGAGAAATAGAAAGAAGCGAGATAGAGACAGTAACGGCAGTGAAAGTGAGAAGTTAAATAAGAATAAGACTGTGAAAATAAGAGGCCCGTCCGAGGAGAACAACATTCCGGTGAGTGAAATTCTTGGCGAAGCAAACTCTATCTTGTTCGATACAAACAGATTTCAGATTCTAGATAGTGATGTTTTTGTAAGACAGTAGTGAAGTGGACATAAGCGCTATGAATACGAATAGAATTATGGAAACGGGTGTACGACCGGAACCGTCAAATACGAGTAGTGAAATACTAGACTATCTGAAAAGTATTGATAGAAGATTAATTAATGTTGAAAGGCGGCTAGTTTCACTGCAAGTGTTAGCGAAAAAGGTTGACAATTTTGATATCGAGCTCAGGAAACTGTGGACTGCTATTGAGGACAGAAATAGAAAAATAGAGGAAAGAGTTACGAAGGTGGAAGAGAAAAATGAATCTATTGACTTCGGCCTAGGCATGGTAAACAGTAAAGGAGTTGAATTGGCGAAAACCAAGGACCGAATGCAAGAGGAGGTCACATATCTCCAGTCCCACTCGATGAGGAACAATCTGGTATTTAGTGGTATACCGGAAGTTCCCAATGAATACCACGAAGACGCGGAAGCCAAGATTAGGGAATTCATTCACGAGAAAATGAAGGTCGCGAAGGACATGGCAGACAAAATAAGCCTTAAAAGAGTGCACAGAATGGGTCCGAAACGAGACGGTAGGCCTACAGTATAGTGGCGAAGTTCACCCTATTTAAGGAAAGAGAGTTTTTAAGGCGCCAAGGGAGCGCGCTGAAGGGTACCCCGTTCTCCGTGAACGAACAGTTCCCGAAGGAAGTGGCCGACAAGCGCCGGAAGCTGGTGCCTCGCATGAAGGAAGCGCGCAACAGCGGCAAAACAGCGTGGATTGCGTACGACACGTTGTTCGTTGACGGCAAGCCAGTTCGGGACTAGGAATACGAGGGGGACGAGCTGCGCGTACTATCCTGGAACGTGCATGGGCCTACTGCTACGAAAAGAGACAGTGCAGACTTTATAAACATTGTAAATAAATATGATATTGTTTCCTTTATGAAACATGGACTTCCGATTCCAGTAATGTCGATCTATGCGGATATAAATCTTTTAACTTTTTTAGAAAATTCCAACATCGTAATGCCAAACGCTCTAGTGGTGGAACTGTTATTTATGTAAAGGATACAATTTCTAATGGTACTGAAATTATTCGGAACTATCTGGACACTGTTATTTGGATTAAGTTAGATAAAAATTTCTTTAATTTTGACCAAGATGCTTATGTATATGTGGCGTTTACGTATGGGGTGAGGATTCATCAGCTTACACTATTTTTAATGTAGATATATTTGAAGTTTTAGAAACAGATGTTCATATGTATGACACGTTAGGATCTGTATATATAGTTGGGGACTTTAATAGTCGTGTTGGCTTGAAATGTGATTATATTACGCATGATAGAATGACAGAATGTATTGATGATGTTGATTATATTCCAGATGAACCACTGTACCGGGCCTCACCCGATAATACTGTATATAGCCATGGTGTTAAACTTATTGACCTTTGTCAATCAACCAGTTTACGCATCCTTAACGGTCGATTGCAAAATACAGACAAGTTTACATTTATATCGCATCAAGGGGCTTCAGTAATTGATTATCTGCTCACTAAAGAATGCAATTCTTCGCACATGAGTAGTTTTACGGTTGACGATCTTAACGTGTATAGCGACCATACACCAATTAGTTTTTCGCTGCATGTAAATTATACTTATCCTACGGAGTCGAATGAAAATTACGTGAAACTGAAATGGGATTTATCTAAACGCGATAAATTCAGAAGTGGTATAATCGCTCGATTAACGGAACTAAAAAATTTGACAAGTATTGATTTACGAAACAGGGTATTTGTAACTACACTACTTAATACTTTTACATCGATTGTGCGTGAAGTAGCGGTTCCACTTTAAATAATAATATGCGTAAAAAATTTAGCCCAGACGATGAAAGGCATTTTAAGAATGAATGTGTTCAGGCTAAAATAAATATTTACATGCTTTGAGAGATTTTAATATTTGTAAAACGACTGAGCACAGACAGTTACTCTGCATGCAAAAACAAAATTATAAATCATTATTAAATAAAAAGAAACGGTTATTTGAAAATAATAAACTATGTGATTTAGAAAAACTAAAGCATTCTAAACCTAAAGAGTTCTGGAAGCATTTTAAACAAAATAAGAATAAGAAAACTAGTAACATCTCCTTAGATGACTTTTATAACTATTTTTCTACTCTTAGTAACGATATTTCGCAATGCTCAAATGACGATGCGAAACAATTTTGTAGTTCACATGATTTTAATAATTGTGATGTTGCATTTCCGGAGCTTGATAAACCAATTTCAACTGATGACATTTTTAATGCCGTGAAGTTTCTAAAATCTGGTAAAGCATGCGGTAACGACAATTTGCTTAATGAATATTTTATGGAAAGCGTGGATGTTTTAGGATCTCATTTGTGTGATATATTTAATGCTATTTTAAACTCGGGCTATTTTCCTGATAAATGGACAGAGGGGGTTATTGTCCCTATATATAAAAAAGGTGATACCCGAAATGCAAGTAATTATAGAGGTATTACACTAGTTAGTTTTTTGTCTAAGTTATGTACCACTGTAATTAATAAACGTATTGAGTCCTTTTGTAACTAGAATAATAGTATTTCGGATGCTCAGTTCGGATTTCGAAAAGGAAGGTCAATTGTTGATGCCATTTTTATACTAACGTCAGTTATTCAAAATTTTCTTAACCATAATAAACGACTGTATGTGATTTTTGTTTATATGTTTAAATGCTTTGATTCAATATATAGGAATGCCCTTTGGTTAAAAATGTATAAGTCCGGAATACAAGGCAAATTGTTGAGAATAATACGAGACATGTACCAGAAAGTCAAATCATGTGTTAAATTATGTAACAGTTATTCCGATTTTTTTGAATATGCAGTTGGTTTAAGACAGGGGGGGGGGTAATCTCACCGATTTTATTTTCATTCTTTGTGGATGACCTTGAACTTCATTTGCAAAATGATCCTAATTCAGGTTTAGTCATTGACGATATTGTGTTAATGCTTTTACTATTTGCGGACGATATGGCAATTTTTGCGAAATCTCCCGAAGAGTTACAAACCAATGTCAACCTGTTACATTCGTATTGCAATACATGGGGACTTACAGTCAACACAGACAAAGCAAAAATAATGGTTTTCAGAAAAAGGGGTAGATTGTTATCTAACGAACTCTGGAATTATGATGGCAAGGATTTAATGGTTGTAGACGATTTTCATTACCTTGGCACTGTCTTTAACTACACTGGCAACTTTAAACTTAACCAAGAGCATTGTATGGCAAAGCTATAAAGGCCTTAAACGTTGTATTACAAAATTGCAAGAATTATGATCTTAAGCCAAAAATATTGTGCCAACTTTTTGATTCGTTTGTTGGATCTATACTTAGCTACGCATCAGAGGTTTGGGGATTCACAAAATCGAACGAGCTCGAGAGAATTCACCTGAAATTTTGCAAACGTATTTTAAAACTTAAAACCAATGCATCTATTGCGGGCGTCTATGGGGAATTGGGTCGATATCCACTGTACATAACAAGATATGTAAGAATTATTAAAAATGGAGTAAAATTATTGGCGCTGATAATATTATTATTAAAAAGGTGTACGAACAAGCTATGGAAGACTGCACCAATGGCTTTAAAAATTGGGTCTATAATGTAAAGTAAATTGTTAAACAATTATGGGTTTGCTTATGTTTTTGAAAACGCTGATCATGTCGATTTAAAATCATTCCTTGGTGTTTTTAAACAACGCATAATCGATACCTTCATTCAGGAATGGTCACGGAATATGCAGTCAAATAATGCCCTTTTCAAAGACAAATTATCCTACGAAACATACCTTGATGTATTACCTACCAGCCTTAGACTGTTTTTTTGTAGACTATCGGTGCATCCACTCAGAATACAAACTGGTAGATATGGTAGAAATAGGATTCCTAGAGATCAACGATATTGTTTACTCTGTAATTCACAAGATATAGAAGATGAATATCATGTTATGCTTATTTGTCCATGTTTCGATGAGTTACCCAAAAAATATATTCCAAAATACTATTACAAAAGACCCTCGATGTTTAAATTTTTGGAAATGCTGTGTATAGATAACGAAACAAAGTTATTCAAAATTTCTCTGTTTATTAAATACGCATTAAATAAAAGAAATCTCATGTTAAATCTGTAATGTTATAACAGTACTGTAGCTAAAGCATTTTACTAGCTATAAGTTCATCCTCATAAAATACAAATATCAATCAAACTTTTGGTAACGAATATATAATACAAATCAAGAATATTAAGAATTTTTAACGCAAACAAATAAATCGTACATAGTATTGTGTGCTACTATGTATTCATGTATGTTCCATATAAAAATATATATGATAATATATACCGAATCTATTCATATATGGAGTATAACGTGACTTAATTTGCTATTATGTTTTGTAAATATTGTTATATTGACGATGTACATTGTGCAAGTCATAATAAAACACATGTTCTGTTCTGTTCTGTTCTGTTCTGTTCTGTTCATATTTACCAAATATGCCGAGTACTCTGATATTTGCATGCACGTATATCCGAAAGATTCACAGAACAATGGTATAATATTAAAATACATATCGCGTAATTAAAATTATACAAGTATTTTTGTCTAGTAATTCGTAATATATCCAGATAATTGACGACATAAAGAATACCTGTATTTTTTAAAGCACATGTAACATTCACTTACGTTGTAATCCTAAAACAGTGACTTGATTGTAAATGCTGGCAGAGTTTGAGTATATGGTCTTATTGAAAAAGTAATTATGAATCATCTGAGCCAGAGAACCGATGGTAATACGATCACATATAGAACAATAAACCAGTTAAATATACTTATCATATTTACATCCAGTTTAGTGGGACATAACCACTGTTGACTAAAAAAAAAATTTAAACGACGTTTTTGATAAAAGAAATAAATGAACATATAAAAGAGGTGTACACGCTGATTACTGGTATCTGAATTACAATAAAATACATGAAAACAAAAGAAATCATTAGTTTAGTCTATCAGGTTTTCTCATGATATCGTAATAGCAGGGTAACTAATGTCTCAAATAGCAAATTTGTAACATCGAAGAATGACCGAATAAAAAATAAGTATTTGTTCTAGCCTAATGTTTTCATCAAATTCCTAGAGAATAACGTATATGTTTGGACATTTTTTTAAGTTAGCAATAATGTTGATTATTAATAGCATGCATTCTTTATTTGTAAAAAGTATGACACCATTCGAAAATATTTTCTTTTAAAGTGGTGTTCTGATTACTTTTATTAGAAATTATTATTGTGTGTCTTTCTATGTGAACATCAATAAAATTATTCATGTTGTGAATCGTTTTTACTACTTGTATAAAGTTAATACGCTAGGCAGTAAATACCCGTTGTGTGAATAAATCACTGGCGGCAGTTTGATACACGTTACATATCGAGGGTTGAAAAGTTACTAATTGCGATGTTTATCAAATTGATTTGCTATGCAATTTGTATTCTACAATGCATTATTTATATGTGAGAAAAGCATAGAGAACATAGACAACTTTGAATTTAAAAGTAAATGGTAGAGAAAAAAGTGTAAAACCCCAAATACTTTAGGCCAACCTGCGGTAAATAGACGTTGCATAAACAAAACTAGTAAAGTATCAACGATATGTTCCAGCAACAGTCGCCAGATCAGCTCTAAAGTAATCATTCCCTCTGAGAAAATAGTATATTTAACATTTATAAATAGTTTATATTGTTGCAGTTTCGTGAAAGTAAAATATGCAAAATTCTTTAAGTTTTAATCATAATAAGGTTATACAAATTACAATTATATTTTGTCATGTGAATGCATGTAGGAAAATGATTGTGGATGTCAATGTAAAACAACTAACATAATACCAGTACATTCATAACAAAGTAGTATGTATATTACCCAGATTAAATATCCCCCAGCCAGAATGGGGATAGAAACCAAGACCTCCTGGTTCCAAGGCAAACGCTCTACTGCGTCGCTAGAAAAGCTAGCTCATATAGAGAGGCACTTGGTTACATATGTAACTTTCATATAATGACAATCCTTCAATTGTTTCAAGTATATTATGTAATGAATTCGCCGATATTGTTTTGACGTTTCTCAAATTGAAGTTTATAACGCCCACCACTTATCTATGTATAGAAAACATATAGAACCGTTGGAATAGCGAGTATATTCATAAATTCTATACATTTGCGTCTGCATCTTCTAAATGCAAGCAAAATTTTAAAATATCACTTGCTAAGTTTCATAACAATTTTGGGTCGAAATACGGGTATATCGTTATATGTTGCAAACGTGTCAAGTGTCAAGTTGCATACGTATTGTGCGTCAAAACTATTTGTATTATTTATGAATACCGAAATAATATTAAATAACAAAATAATACTTCAGCAAAAGATACAAAATGAATGTATTCCTTTATGACAGTCTAAAATGACCAAAAGCAAAAGTATTATTGTTACAGAAAAACACTATCGTTTGCGGGTACAAGTGAATGAAATGTTTTGCACACTTTAGTAGTTTATCAAAAAAATATCACCAGTAATATTAAACAACAAGTAAAGTAGAGTGATGTTATAGTAACGGAAATGTATTTATTACAGTCTGTTAAATGCAATGCCTTACCAAATATTTATCATAATGCAATAGAAATCGTGCATTAAAATATCATGACCCTAAAATTTGCATCAGTGACCTGTCAGTTTGTATTTCATATACAGTAGAAATTCAGTCTACTCATTTTGTGTAATATAGACTTAGTATACTAGCTGTTACAATGCATGTACATGTCGTCACCTAAGTATAAATACAAATGCAACGTGAACAGTTTATACACCAACAATAGCATGTTTATCAAATTGTCATGTTTATACGAGTAATTTATATATCAAAGCAATTGTTGCATGTACTTATTTTTTCAAAGAAACATAATGTTTGATCATTCATGATAAGTTAGTATTTACGGAAATAAGTTATTGTATATTTACATGTCAATAGTGACACATATGCTATGATATGGACCAAACAATCATTTTTGACAATAATTTTTGTGCTGTCTATATGATTACATGATATGATTAAATTGATTCTGACATATTTTATTACAATGAAATTGAAATTGTTATTTACCTATATGATTGAGTTCATTATGTTTTACATTATTTTCATTATTTTAGCACATACTCGTCTTCTTGACATTTTAGTTTGTCTGTTCACTCTGTTAAATATCCCATAATTCTCTTGAACAGGAGATGTGCTAAAAACAAACCGAGGAAATTCCTTAAACGTTTTAACAATACGTCAATAAAATTAACAAATCGGTCAAAATGACAACATTTTACCTGTAGAAAACGGTTCTGGGACCAATCAGTGAAGCTTTATTGATAGATCATGAATTAAAATGTGATACATTTTTCAACGATTGCTCTTTACCGAATAGAAAAGCTGTATGACTATATGTACTTTTGTTTCTTTGTCTCATGAATCTATTTTAGGTCTAAAATAAGCTTCAATAAAAATCGTGGACACGATGTCTACATAATGTCTGAATGGGTGGCATCATTCCATTGTTTCGACTGATGTTCCTGTTATACAATATGCTTGTTCGATTTATTTGATGCCCATTGATGACTGATCAAAATCGCCCATGACGCAGAATTACATTGTTGACAGGCAAACAGTTTTCAGTCAGATTTTTATCTACGTTGTAATGGGCAACTTACTTCTAATTTGTTTCACTATTCTGTGTGTTTGGGTCTTGCTTTCAAACTTTAGGAAACATTTAAATATATTATGTTTCTGATGTGTTTGTTTATGATGAAATTCTATTTTAAAAATGACATATTTTACAGTGCTTATTTTACATCTAAATTACCTTAAGCATGACCGTCTGTTTTAACAATTCTGTTTCATAATTTATTCATTCATGTGTAAGCTTTTAATGGGTATGAAACATCTGTACACTTACACATCGGGCATGAACATATATGCACGCAACTGAACAGATAAGAGCACGTCATTGCTTAAATGGATTGTTAGTTTGCACCACTTGTTGTATGATTGATGTTGGAGTTAAGTAAAACAAACACACATATAAGGTCCTTCACAACAATTATATATTGTTCTCTGTACATTCAAAGATTTCGTAACGCTAAATACCGAGTTCATCGCCCGAAGCGCTTTGGCAGATAAAGTATGTGTGGCCTGTATATATGCACCGCTGCATGACATAACGATACCTAGGTAATTAAAATTGCTTACAATTTCAATCGGGTTATTATTATGCACCCATTTGTCGCCACTTGGAAATCGACCTTTATGGAAAATGACAATTTTAGTCTTATCGACGTTAACTGTTATTTTCCACTTATTACAATAGGCTAACACATTGTTAACTGAAGATTGTAAACCCTCCGCCGACTTAGAAATTAAAACTGCGTGGTAGGCAAACAATAAAAGGGAAATTGATAATTGATCAATATTTATGCCCGCATTTATATCGCTTTGTAAGTACAACTCAATGTCGTTTAAGAACAGAGAGAACATTATCGGAGAACTTATCGCCCCTTATAATATACCTATGTCTGATTCAAAAAAATCAGAGATGCTATTCATATGTTTAACACCCAATTAAATGTGTGTTCAACACATAGGAATGTTTTAACTGAAAGCTCATACTGGGCGTTGTTAATAATACCAGGCATGTTTTTAGGATAGTCGTCTTTGAAATCGATGTTATCAAATCTTAAAAGGGAGCAGTTATTGTTTTGGGAAGTCCATCGGCAGACGGCTTTTCTTGTCTGATATGTAGTAGTGTACGTTAAACATTAACCATAGCCCTTATGCGTTCATCAATTGTAACGGGTTTAATTTATTTAGTATATGGTGCGAACAGTGGTGTCAAATACAAGGATCACATTATTATTTGGGTACTTGTGTTAATTTCTAGAGTTTACAATAATGAAACATTGTATGATCTTGTTGTTATACTCTCGCGAGAAAATGCGCATCAAATATCAAACTTGTGTTCAATTACATTGTCATTATTTTGCAATGATGCAGTATTGCTTTGTCAATGCTTATTTCAGGTTAATTGCCATTAAACAGTATATATATTTGTTTAATACGAAATGGCTAGTTTTGAAGTTGCATCTGTAGAAATTATTAGTTAACATTCTATCAAATAATATATGTATGTTATTTTATATATCTCTGGTATGAGTCGCATCAGTCAATGTACCCGTTGATATTCTCGTGTTTTTTTTTTGCAATTCCGTAAAGTTACCACTTGTCTGTACATCGTAGTTCATACTACCGACAGAAACACATAACACTGATTACAAAAATCAGGTAATCGGCTTGGAATGTAGAATGTAACGCCTTTGTGGTTTAAACCGGTTTAAAGTCAATCAAAAGCTCCATATAAAGACATATGAAAAAAATTAATGTCTCATAAAATACAAATTCAAACTCAATTCAAAGTAAAGATAAATACAGATAACGTTATATAATATTTAAATAAATATTTGAATTAATAAATTTTAGGATTTTGATAACATATCGTGCAAGCATAACGTTATTCATATCTGAACATTTCTTTTAAAGTATTGGTACTGTACAACAAATATCTAACTCATATTTAGGTCAATACACATACAGTTATCAAGGTCGTGGTGATTACATGTCAGGCGTACACATTCCAGTTTATTTAGCTGTGATACCCCCGAATATAATGAAATACAGTCCACAATGTACTAGAACGTACCGTCAATAGTCCTTGTACTAGGCAATGTGTATAGGCTAACCTGACAGCGACAGTGAAAAGGTTAACCTGGCAGCGACAGTGAAAAGGTGATACGCATAATGTTGTATCGCTGTTTTGTACTGTGGATACATTTTTGCAGTTACAACCTGGTCATAAGTTCAAACATAAACGGGTACAAAAACTACCACCCTTATTAAACTATGTGTTGTAACTTGTGGTCCTTTGTGCAAATAACTGAAATTCTGTGTTGACCGAGTAGTCTCTCTTTATGAAATTGATTTACAGTTACGACAAATAATAAAAACGAATGTATTGTCCAGTTTATTTCTTCTAGGAGCCACATAAAGATCGTATGAACACGAATACACATAGCAGATTAATGAATTGTTTGACACAGGGTGCGTACAGTTGGTGTAATAGTTCCACAAGAAATAAATCACCCATTCGACTAAGAAACAAATGTTAGATTGCAGCAACTACTAAAGTTCATTGACTCAAACTATAACAAACAGTTTTATATACACCTTAATAGCGTTACTTCGTAAGAATGGTAGTAATATGATTTATTGCACACGTATTGTCGCCGGTATAAGTGCCATCCTTAGCAGATCAATATCACACCAGATGAAGATAGATATGGCCTTTTAACATGTGCAATCTAAACAAAGGCAGCCAATGATTGAAGTTTTGATAATGAACATATCTACATTAAACATAAACTTGTTAGTGAGGCTTTATTTTCCGCTAAGTTTATTTAGTTTGTTTATGTCATGGTGTCCCATGGTTGGGGATTTCGTACTTGAAACACGTTTGGAAATGTATGGAGAGCCCTCTTTTTATCCTGTGTGGGACGAATGCATTTGTGGAGTGTAATAAAACATTTTGATAAATGACAACGTGCCCGAATTATTAAGCTTTATTGTCTGACGATGATGTTAAACGATATTAACGTTGAATGGTGAAAGCATGCATTTAAGTATTGTTCTTTATAGTTATATAATGCATAGTAAACATTAAGCAATGAGTGTTGTTTGTTGCCAGTGCTGGTAGTACGGTGCTGGTAATAGGACAAACACAAACTAAGAATGCTTTATAAAATAACCAAATGCAAATACGAGAGAAATGAATAAAGACAGACAATTGTAACGTTCTGCCTCTTACTTAAACAGCCACCTCACTTGACAGATCGTACAAAATGGTTATATCAATTTTCCTTGTGGCTGCCTTGCCAGTATGATTGGTAAATAAACTATTAAACAAATGATTGGTGCTTAAAACGGAATCAGAATTAGAAGTGAACAATAACATAAAACCCTAAAGCATCAACCCTAACGCATCATACCTCAAGTATGAACCCTCAAGTATGAACCTATGAGCATGCAAACTTGTGCATGAAACCCGGGGGTTTCCTGATTGTATGCCGCACGTATCGCAATGATCCGTATTAGTCAATGCTTATGGCCAAGAACCCCTTTGATCAGTCAGCAATGTAATAAGTTATTTCTCTTCTTTTCTTGTGTTGCTCACTGTTAGACAGTAGCGCCGAGAGTGTTCACGAACCCTTAGGCACAAGGTTCCCGAAACCTCTGGTTTCTCAAACTACTAGCCCTTTACCCTGCTTGTCTACCCATACACATGAATACAAGCAAACACAACCTTCTCGAAATCCGTTTGGCTCCATACAAACCCCGAGTACGGACCAAGCTAACGAACCTTTGTTAAAATGACCGTAATTCCCAGTGTTCTTTTTCGGTCAGTATCACAATGATCCTGGCTTACAGGGTACAGAGGTTTTCCAGCCATGGGCATCCTGCGTCCTTATCCCGATGCCGCTGGTATCGCAATGATCCGTTAGGCAGATAAGAGTGTTTAAGAGCCCCTTTCATTAACAACGTTTTACTTCATCTTCTTTCCTACCGGTCCCTACTCCTTCGCAGCTACATCGAGAGTCCCCCCAAATTACTACTGTCTCGTGCTTTTTATACCCTGATAACTAGTGGGCGAGTCCATTTGATGGCTCAGTCTACTTTACGTTGAAATAGGGAGATCAACATATATGTTCTGAATCCCGGGTTTCTAACATACTTTAATGACACGATAATGCCCTAAGGTAGATTGATATAATTTTCAACCAAATAAGAAACACATCGAAATATATTTCACAAAATATAATCATTTATAAACGGAATGATTCGACCCATTACTTCTTGTGAACAATCGAACAGTCAGTAGCTACTTTGCATGATTTCTAACTTAAAACGAAATGACAAATGTATTGAATGATTTTATGATAACAAAATATAAGCAAACTTCACGTACGAATGATTTCCTAGATCCAAATACAGTTGAGTAAGTTATTCCGGCTTTGTTAAAATCCGAGTCTCGAAATGTCCGAATTACTTGTTCCCATATATAAACCATGATTCAAGTTTTGGGTTACACACTTCTAAGATAGTATCTATCTATTTGGCTATACCGGCCCTCGCTACACAATATCATTCAAAATCATGCCAACCCTACAAGAACAGTTTCATGGGATTCAATATTTGTGTTTTCATACGAAACGGCAAATTCAAAGAGAAAACGTTGGTTTCAGTAATTTTCTAAATGAAAAGAGCCAACACGATGTTATTATTTGAAAGAACTGATATAGTTGCATGTTGTTGTCTATTATTTTCATATCAAACATATTTACACGGCACTTTAAAATAAAATATGTTTAAAAAGGGCAGTAAAGTTCATTGTCCCTTACAAACCGCATCGGTTTGCACGATAATGAACCCTTTGGCGAAACTTGCTGGACATTTGCGTGCATACATTATCTGGTTATCACGAACATATCAAATAAGTGCAAGCTGTTTGGATTGTTTTTACTTTTTCGAGAGGATTTTAGATGTTCATTAAAAGTTTTAGTAACTCGACTTAGTTTTTGTTCATGATAATTTACAAACTTTGGAGAAAATATATAAATAGTAAGCTTTTCGCAAACATATTACGAATTTTAAGCATTACAGTTAAGACAATGAGATTTTTTTTTTTTATTTACAATAGTGACCGTAAGTGAAAGGGACAAAAACCGTTTTCATGAAAATTATGTATATTTTCATAAAATGTTGACAACGATTCTTTAACTTTGGTCAGATTCACGTATTAAGTATCTGGTTATCTAATGCATAAGTATGCGTCCATACGTATTGTATTGTTGCATTAAGAAATACACAGACATGTTTTAATTCTAACCGACTGTCGCTTTTTGTTCATATATATGTACTGCCATAATGTTTCCTTGAGGTTTAACTACAATAACTAACAATTCATTACAAACTTTTTAAAGAAGTTAATTTTGTCTATATATTATATTATATTATATTATATACATATTTTTGGCACAGGTTCGTTGCCAAAATGACTCACAAAACACACATGACCAGTGTATTCTCTACATAAAGGACAGGTGTATGACGAGTGCATCGTTTTACACTTCAATGAACATAAGAACACATCAATTACGTATAAAGTTTTTTTTTAATCATAATTCTTTAATTATGTACTTAGTTTCTCTGTTACTTATAATGAACAGCGTTGTTTTAGTGATGCTTATATTATGTTCGATAATTTCTAGTCATATACTTATAATTCAGTTGGCAATCACAAATGATACCTGACAGGCATATCCATTAGTTGGCAATCACAAATGATACCTGACAGACATATCTGTTAGTTGGCAATCACAAATGATACCTGACAGACATATCCATTAGTTGGCAATCACAAATGATACCTGACAGACATATCCATTAGTTGGCAATCACAAATGATACCTGACAGACATATCCGTTAGTTGGCAATCACAAATGATACCCGACAGACATATCCATTAGTTGGCAATCACAAATGATACCTGACAGACATATCCATTAGTTGGCAATCACAAATGATACCTGACAGACATATCCATTAGTTGGCAATCACAAATGATACCTGACAGACATATCCATTAGTTGGCAATCACAAATGATACCCGACAGACATATCCATTAGTTGGCAATCACAAATGATACCTGACAGACATATCCATTAGTTGGCAATCACAAATGATACCTGACAGACATATCCATTAGTTGGCAATCACAAATGATACCTGACAGACATATCCATTAGTTACATTACCAGCTCAGTCTAACATTCAAATGGAGGAGTACTGTGTTATTGATTAAGTAAGAAAAAACGTTATAGACGTTTACACTTTTCGAATCTGGGGTTCAAATAAACACTTAGTTTGCCTAAGTACGAAAGGCCCTATAATGATGTTCAGCTTTCGAAAGGTTCATATGTTTTAAATTATGCGTCATTTCTTTTCCACAACGCGGCCTCATGATTCATCCATTATGCAGTTCAACAAATATAATTTCATCATATAATAATACAATGTAATGATCGCAAACACATTGATAATCAGAAAAGTTGTTTTTGACAAGTGTGAGGGTGTATTGAACAATACTTAGAAAAACGGAAAACGTAAATCATTATTAAATACGCGGCTTCTATAAATAATGAAATAAGAAAACATCAATTGCTAATCACATCTACCGATTTTATAAGTATTGTTTCGTATCAGTAATAAGTATTATTGATTGATTATATAAGCTTCAAACTATCAATTGTATATAAACAAGTCATTAATGGCCATTAAGTTGCCATTAATGTATTACGAATAGTTGATACTTGTTCATCTATTCAAGATCTTGAAATGAGCATGATACATGGAACAGTATGCTTATGGTTTGGTTATTTGCTGCAAATGCTAGCCCTATATGTAAGAATAACTAGGAATAAATGATATTCATGATGTACATCGTTTTTCAATGCATAGATATCAACATACGTAAAGGCGCGGACAAATAACTAAACATTACCAATTCCACGTTAAGAATATTCTCTTGATTCGCCTCACACATATAAATTGTGAGAGTTCGCGTCGTACGGTAGTTATTCAGCAACAGATAAATGCACCCAGCAATACTCTATCCATTATCAGCGTATGTAAGACACAAATCATGCACACATTCTAATAATTCAACATTTCAACGTTCATTGTCATTTGAGCAGAGACATAATTATTGATACAAGTAAAAGCAACGATTGAGGAAAATATTTGGCCATGTTGTTTAGTTACTCGTGAATTAAACACTTTACCAATTTGACTTGCCGACTTCTAAGTGTTAATAGCCAAAATAAACAATAATAGTGCACGTGGTATATTGATGGGTAATATTTCATAATTACAGGTATTTTGCACAATCGAAAAGGTATTGCTACTATATGCATGCACTGTGTTTGTTAGTGCCAACATATGTCTGCATTAACTCAAAAAGTACTGAACTTATTTCGATGAAGCTGGGTATACATATAAACGGCAATGTGGCAATGTGAGGATTATGCACGACCTTGTTTTGTCACCAGAGGTCAAAGGTCACGTGACTGTTACTAACAATAGAATGAACTAAATATTGTAATAATTCGAAATGGACATAAGATATGACCATGAAACTTGGTATCTGTCTGAGTGTCGTTCTGTCTGTTCGTCCGTATGTCTGTCTGTCCGTCCGTCCCCAAAACCTGGATCCTGTGATAACAGCAATGTGAGAATTATGCACGACCTTTTATTTTTCACCAGAGGTCAAAGGTCACGTGACTGTTACTAAAACTAGACATAAACTTAATACGGTAATATTTTGAAAGGGCATAAGATATGATCATGAAACTTCATGAAACTTGGTACGCATATTGGACTGTCTATCCCGTCCCCAAAACCTGGATCCTGCGATACCTCAAAAAGTACTGAAGATACTTTGATGAAACTTTGTATATATCGAACGAGCAAGGTGAGGATTGTACACGACCCTTTATTTTTCACCAGACATCAAAGGTCACGTGACTGTTACTTAAAATAGAAATAAACTTAATACCCTGTAATAATTCGAAAATAAAATAACATATGATCATGAAACTTGGTAAACAGAATGGACTATATGATTGCCCTCTGTCAGTTTAGTACTGCAATAACTCAAAAAGTAACTCGAATGTCTGGTCAATGTTACTAACATAGAAAAAACAACTTAATACTGCAAACAAATGGGATTTGAATATGAAACGTTGTACATCCACAAATAAAGGGCGATTTGACGGTATTGCACAATGTTTAATTAGTAGGGGTTGTCACCGGTAGGGGTCTCCTGTATTGCTTGCAATACTATCAAAGCCTTGTTAAATATACATTCATTTGGGACATAACAAAGGGAATAACGACTTCATATGACCTACGACGTGACGTTGTTGAATACTGCATCTATCATTTGATCGATATAATCTAATATGTTGTTATGTTGAAATGATATTATTTATTCAGCACTATGTATCGCACCTGCTAAACTACCAGTTGCCTGACATTTAATAATAATCTTATGTTAATCGATATGGAATATGTTATACTAGTCTGAATAATGGTCTGATTTTAATACACAGGGAAAACTCTATTAATTTTGTATTTGGTTTCAGGATTTGGTTTCATTATTTAGCACAAATTATTTCACAAAAACACAAACGAAAATATATAGTTTTCATTAGTTACAGACGAGTGGTTTAAATGTTTTCATTTTTATAAATTATACACATGCAATGGTGTGAAATAGACGAAACGGTTTTTGTTGGATAATTTGTCAAATATCAGATTAAAAATGTAGTACTAGATCGTTCGATTATGTAGATCTTTTTAACAATGCATTATTTACGAGTGTACATTAGATAGGAAAAGTCATATCATCTACTAAGGAAAGTAGGGGCATCAGTAAAGAAGAGAGCCGAGTGACGCAGCTTGGTTATTCGGTATTATATCTACACGATTATGCAATATGAAGCCGTTATGCCGACTTTTGTGATAACAACATAATTTGTTATCATTGTATTTCAGCTAATAAGAATTGTCTGCAAGGATAAGGCAATAAATAACGAACACGTTAATATGTATTATTGCTTCGATTGTAAATGATTCGATAATTTAACTCAATTACAAAGAAACTGTTAATTTACTCCAATCATATTCCGGCGTCAACAACGGCTTTAATGTCGCTATTGAATATAACAAACACATTGTCATTGGCAACTCAACAAATGATGCCAGTTTTGCAGCTAGTTTCCGACCAGTATTTATTGATATATAAACAACTATTGGTTTTTGTTCTTTTTAACCAGATCAAACAATCTTAGAATGCTGCCAATAGGCACTCTAAATATTTCGACCACTGTATAGTGTATTTCGTATCAAGTTAAAGTATTATTTCAGCATGTTTTGCAAGGTCTCTTCGAATTTATCATTGAAACAAAAATGTATATATGTTCGCCAATAAGCATAAAGACATAGATCGTAACGCCAAGAGCATTGCATCCGGAATAAGCAACCTCAGTTGTAATAGTTTGCACCAATATTAATCTCACCATACAAAAATTCATTGAACTATCCCAAACCCATGGTGTTTACATTGTTTTAAATTATGGCCTGGAAAGCATTGTTTGTGAAAGTTTATATTGAAATGGGATAGTAATGAAGGGTAATGATACAAATGATTCGATAAGGCGAAACATTTCAAACGCACTTGGTACACACTTACTATTGTGACATTGTGTAGATTTGTTCGAGTATGAAAGAGAGATATTTACAAATACTTGAAGATGGAAACACACTTAGTAAAGTGGTTGTGGTGGCAAATAATTGTAATTTAATGTTGTAAATTATGCATACAATGTAAATCAAGACATTTTGCTTTCGGTATATTGTTTAATGAAACTAATATAATACATCGATGCAATTACATTTACGCCAGTTTATTTTTTCACACTAGAAACATGCTAATAAACGTGTCATATCTTCATTCACCCTCATTAAGCTGATGTTATTGTATGCTCGAACATAAAACCAATTCGTCGTAAGATGTGTGCCAATGAGTACAAATTAATGGCTGGATATTGACTTTACATATACCGCTATTTTTATTCTGACAGTACTTTTTCTGAAGGAAGACTTACATTTATATCACCGCTTGTGTTTTATAACAATTACAATACACGACATTTATTCTCCTTGACTTTGTATAATAATTATTTTATGTATATGATGTTATTGCCAAAAAGTCTCATCCTGATAGTGTGATGTTTGAAGTAATTCTGGGCCAAGTGTGAGATAAGTGCGCACGTAAACCGGTTTTAACCCTCAATGCTCTGCATTGACCGTTCGAAGGCGGTGACCCCAGTTTTATTCATGTAAGTTTTGTGTTTGTTACGTGTTTTTGTGATGTGCTTTGTAATAATTTGGCAATTGGTCACTTGCCATCAATAAAGGACCTCGGGCTGCTAATAAGAGTTCTCTCCTGCTGTCGCAACTGGATTTTCGCTTTGTTTATATTTATTAATCACATATAGAATAATAAGGCAGTTAGATTAAGTATAATATCACCTTCTAGTTAAGCGTGATATTATTGTATTGTCGGTAAGCATATACATTAACGGATGCGTTGTGCGTTGTGTTGTAAATCGATTTTACATTTTCTATTTAGTTAATCTTCCAGGCAGTAAATATTCGGTTTGTAAATTTATTTTTTGACAGTAGCTGGTTAAATGTTAAAATTATATATCTGGGTATGAATGTGCAACAATGTAGTGTAATTTCAATTCAAAATAATCAGTTTATTACTAACTGAATTTAACATAATTAGCAAATATATATACATGTATATCTATTATGGTTGGGTATAAAAGTCACAGTGATATATTTTGATGTAGTACAAAAACGTTGCAGTGAATATATATATACAATATGTAAATATATTTTAAATAGTAGTTTCGCCATCAAACAAATTCGTCGTTAGATGTGTGCCAAGGAGTACAAATTAATGGCATGATTCTAAAATAACATAAGAGGCGTGTCGTGGGAAAATCGAGCTTAATGCATGTGCGTAAAGTGTCGTCCCGGATTAGCCTGTGCTGTCCGCAAAGGCTGATCTGATCCGGGACGACACTTTCCGCCTACTGTGGATTTATGTTTAGAAGAGACTTTCTTAGAACGGAAAATACCATCAAAGCGGAAAGTATCATCCTGGATTAGCCTGTGCGGACTGCACTGGCTGATCCGGGACGACACTTTACGCACATGCATTAAGCCCGGTCTTCCCACGACATGCCTCATAGGTATTTGTATTTACGCATGTGTTTGTATTTTGCATACAATAAATTAGAGGTGTTTTCACTATATCAGTGTTTTATATTAATAATCTTTACTTCATATACACTTTCATAACAGTTAGTCTAGTGACCTAATATCATAGGATTTTCCAAGATAATGTCCCAATACATTAACTTGAGAGCATAACATAAATGTCAATTATTTCAGATAAAGGAATCAAACAGGTCATGTCATTTTTCATAACCCCACAAATATCGCGTTGCATATGCAACGTATGTCATCTATTGACGCGAAATCACACATCAAATCAATGTATTTGCTTCTTATATCGACTTACAAAAGACCCGTTTGCATTATAAATAGGATTGTTTAGTGTGTAGCTTAAAGCCGAATACGTAACACCTAACGATCGCATAATGCTATATTTTAACTCATATAATAGTTGGATTAAATGTATAACTTTCAACCTAACTGTGATCTGGACATTCAACACTGACCAGACACATATCCTATTGTCACAGCAAGACATTATATCAGATGTCTTCTGTTTGAATATTCACTGGTTTCTGATAAACATCAATGATGTCAGAAATACATACATCGTGGAGAGACATCAAGCCACTCCTTTGAAGTCCCGCTTCATTGCTGATTTCAATGGCATGGAGGGAGACAGCGAGTGGATAGTTTACAGTAACATATGTCAACGAATAGTCATTTTGGATTTCCTGTTTAACTATTAACCATGTAAATATCATTCTTCTGTATTAGATGGCATGTCAGAAAGATTTTGTAATTTTTTTCTGAGTATTTCCGTTGCATTAAGATATTAAAAACACACTATCCAAACACAATATGTCAAAAGGGGTATCCATTGAATAATTCATGGCAATTAGCCATAACTATTAAACAATGAAAAAATAGTTAATGAGTTATTTTGTTAAGATATACTGACAATAGTGAGCCCTACTGTACGAGTGGCAATAATACTGAACATTGAATAAAGTATTAATATTGATTTATTGAAATAAAGTTTTACCGACAAAAGTTCCCTTTAAACGAATATCTATAGAAACTGACTCTTTATTATCGATATTATGTGCTCGAAATAACGGTAATTATATTAAACCGTGCTTATCTATTACGTCATGTACTGGCCATGGTTTTCATTAACAGCGTTCTTGGTATACTTCTACTTCCCTGAGACATGCCACAAAAATACATCGTAATTAGTTTCTCTAGAAACAATGTTATTTATGTTCGCATCACAAATTTCATTTGATATAATCTCGATTTCGACAAATTACAATTATTTCATAAATAACATGACGTACCAAATTTTATACGCATTATTAATTTCTGTATATAGATTAAACAAGCAAGTCAGCAGTCTTGTTTTTATTGCCTCCACTTGCTGGAGATATACATAATACACATATAATATACACGTATACTTGTCATTTAATTGTTGTTAAGCCGAAAGTGAGTCGAAACATAACTATGAAATTAAGAAGCAGTGCCATGATTGAGCAATAACAATTCACTTCAAAAGCTGTTTATAATTATGTTACAAAGAAACCAAAAGGCAATACAATTTACAGCAAAACGTAAGGTATTCTTTCGGAGAGTTATTACAGAGACTAAATATAAACGATACCAGTTCAAAATTACAACGTTTTAGTTATAAGGTTTGTGAACAAATTCTTCAGATAAAAAGAGGAACGTTGAACAGATGTCGAAACTAATCACAGAAGTAATATGTTTCCCAAGAGATATGACACAAGCGTCCTTTTTTCAACGGACATCAGGAGGTGATGACTGAATGGACCTAGGTCTCTTATGTCGTCGAGAAATGTAGCCCACTTCCGTGACAGATAGTTAGTCATGCAGCAAAACATATAGTGATCCAGTTCATAAGTTCAGTTCAGTTGACACTTATCGCACGGTGCTGGTTCACTGAGCTCGGTTGACCATAGGACCCTTGCTAAGAAATTAATGGCTGACAAAGTGTGAGGCCGGAGTCGGGCCACGCGCCAAGGGTTACACGTGGTTAGAAAGACGTGTGCGGACCGGAAGTTGGAGAAGTCGTCCGAGGCGACCATCCGGGCGGCCCACGCGGACACACTGATGTCCTGTGTTGAAACATGCGCCGGATAAATGATTGTTTCGTCACTGATGTCCTGTGTTGAAACATGCGCCGGATAAATGATTGTTTCGTCAATGATGTCCTGTGTTGAAACATGCGCCGGATAAACGATTGTTTCGTCACTGATGTCCTGTGTTGAAACATGAGCCGGATAACATTTTCTGGATCTGGATTCAGACTTCACAGGTTTAAAGAAATACTATTTTCTTCTGCTCGATGAAGGTCTGTACACTAAAGAATCAATCAATATAAAGATCAACAAGTTGGACATAATGTGTTCTGGCAGTAGGGTTGTTCTCAACGTCATAAATTTTACTTTTTACTAACAAGCATCCAAAACGAATATCCATATGGGGCCATTTACACGGATCACTGGATAACATACGTGACAGTAATAGAATGTCAACCCTTCAACTGTTAAATCTAACGAATGTTATCAACTTTCTTCTGACATGTCTCTATGTGAAAGCTAATACCACCCACAATCTCGCGTCTATTAAATACATACCCAGTTATCCATGTAAACGTTTAGTACTGATACTGTTGAAATGTCAGACATATGTTATTCTACATGTTCTATGACTATGCGTCTGCATCAGCTTAGTTCAGCGTTGCGGATAAAGAATATCACTTGTACAGTTTCATAAGAATTTACATATTGTAACTGTTTGCATACATGCTAAGTAGGCATGTTACATAATAATTTGTTATAATATCATATGACGATCAGTACAATCTTTTTATTATTTAGGCATAAATAAAAAGAAAGGTCTCCTTCGAATCTACAGAACAATGGGCACAATACTACAATCTTCTTTAATGAACAAAAACACAATAGATTGATATGTATAGAGCGACCATTGAAGTTAAAATCGTTGTATTTACATATTGGATTTAATAGTGACCCAGTTACAAGTAAGATGTAATAACCCTTGTATTTGGCAACATTATATTGTTGATAAAAGTTGTATTACAGTAACTTATCTAACAGTTTGCACTATCACTGCATTTATCCAGTAAAGTTGTATATAAATCGATTCTTCTTTAAAACTTCAGTTAATTAGAAATCATTTTTATGTAAAAAGGCAGCTACGTGCGACGACGTCATGTGATTATGACGTCATTTCATTGTTATTGTTTATTACTTATATTATAACTCCTGAGGAAGGTCTTTGACCGAAACCTTGAGTGGAGTGAAATTAAAACGAAACAAATGAAGTTGTTTCTCTGTATTTTGTATATAATTATACTCTAGTCATGTGTCTGGAAATAAATTATGTGCAGTTGGTGAATACAATTGCGTTTCCTGAGCAGCGAAATTAAGACTAGATATGAATTATAATGCAATTGTAATAGTAGTGTTATAGTTGTATGACCCTTAATAACACTCTCCTCGGTTTAACAGACATTGTCAAATTTCACATCGCTTTCTTTCTGTATTAAACGTATTATACTCTGACGGAATTTATGCAAGTAACTATAGTGATGAAAATGAGTTGAGGGCATGTTATCAGTGGGTCTGTGAAGACATTTCTTGTTGTTCACCCTGCTGCTATGTTTGGTATTAACACTGATAATGCATTATACCATTGCAGTTTCCTATCAAATATGCTATTGTAGCATTAGTTGGAATAATATTTGGTATCCGTTTCTCGGTTGATGCGAAAAAAAAATCATGTGTCCTTTAAATCCGAAATGTTTACGATAAATATCGTTCCCAAAACAACTATCCTGTATAATATCGTGCACATGTGTGCAATAAATACGAATACAATGTGTTCGAAGAAGAGAGTTGGCATCATTTATTACCAATTATTGTTGAATAGTTATGTTTATAAAATAATCAGACAGATGTTGTTGCATGTATTTTGTTTCAGAACGAAACACTGTGCATTAAATTAGCATTTACGGAACAAGTAGGTATATAGTATAGGAGACATTATTCCAGAACATAAAAGATGTCTCATAATTGTTCTTTTCTAACATAAGGGCTGTTTGTTTTCGTCTCTTTAGCTCATATGTTTATTTTAGATCTAAACCAATCTTTAATAAATGTCATGGCCACATAATATGTTCAAGAGTGACATCACACATCTGTTTCTCGACTGATGACTTGGTATACAACATGCTTGTTGGATTTAGTTGACGCCTACTGGTGAGTGGTCAAATTTACCAATGACGCAGAATTACGTTGTTGACAGGCAAGCACTATTCATTCAAATATTTATCTAAATAACAATGGGCAACCTGTCATTGCATTCTACGTTTTGTTATGCGTTTCGCTAAATGCTCGATTTCTAAACTCTTTTAAGAAAATCTTTTACTAAATGACAACTCGTGCCACATCCTATATATACGCATTTGGTCATTATATTTTCGTTTCTTCATTATTTTATTTTACATCATCTATTTAATGCATAACGCATGCAGAATGACATCTTTTTGTGGCGCTTGTTTATGATGTCTCTGGAGTTTCATTATTCCTATATTTAACAGGTCGTTCGCTGCACAACAAACGAGCCAATCGTTGAACTCACTTTTTTTTTTAAATATAATTTGGTAACCCAGATACTACAATAAACGCCTGTGTGATTTAATACTAGAAAATGACATAGGCAGCTATGGAAATCTACATCGATTAACCCATTGCTCAAGTTTTCTGTCGATACGTGATTTCATATATGCATCTTAGTATCTGTGCGTGCCATCGAATATTCAGAGTGGACGATTCACCATTGACGATGATTATGTTGTTAAAGGCATGTTTTTGTTAATAGCATTACATTCCTGTTCATTTCACAGCTCTCGGATAACGTACAAGTGTTAAATGACAAAAGACAGCTTTGTCCGTTAGTCACATTGCATCGCTGATCACATGTCTTTTACAGACAGTCAATATGGTCAACGGTATTGAACAATATTAACAGATTTTTATATCATTAGAACATGAATACGAAATGTTATAAAATATAGAACAGGTTCTTTCGCGAACCATGAAATCTTCGGGATGTTAAATAGTGCATTTACATGTATAAATGCAAGAACGAGATTTTTATTTCATTGCAGTAATTGGAGCAGACATACTGTTTTACGTGTAGCATATATCTGTTTTAAATATGGTTATTTTGCTCCGAAAAACATGGTTGTTCTAAAATGATTTGACTATTCAGATTTTTTCTTTTTGATTGTTTTATTAATTCACGTCATTCATTCGTGAATTTATAAATTATCAACTCTAATAATTCTGTGCACCGTGTCATGTGAACAAGAACATTATATTGGCAAAAAGACACCAGAGCAACAGTCCACCTTGCGTGTCTGATACGGCGCGATGTATTGGTTTCTCTCGTGTGCAATTCAAATGAAATCGTAGTTGGAACTCGCACCTATGAGTACACAATAATTGAAGAAATATATCTTATTCTTGAAGTTGGAATGTGTCCGCTCCCATGAGGTCCTCGCATATTTTATGTTCGTGAGCTCATGATGAAATCCTCTAGTTTTGGAACTCGTTAAATATACGCAGACTTTAGTCGTTTGTAAGTCGGCTTAAACCATTTGTAAAGATTGTATTATTCAATGTTGTCTAACAATATTAGCTAGGTTATCGTTAATGTATTTAGAAATTAATTGTTCCTTAAAGCTAATATTGTAAACGAAGGATTTCATATGTGAAATGGTGAAAACAAGCTTAATTTTATTCTTACCAATGCAAGTATTGTAACAGTAGCTGCAAATCATGTTACTTAATTTTAGAGAAATGTTAACAGTATTCGTATTATACATAATTGCTGTAATTGAGAGATTATATTGCCCTGACACAAGGTAATTAGAAATTTAAATATTGTATCTCTGATACACAACTGCATTTATTACATCATGTAGAAATGCATACATGAATATTTACTGCATGTGCTATTGCACTTCTATAAGAAATGCAGTATTAATTTCAAAAGTGTTCCAAACACCAACATGGTGTACATGTCATATCTGCCAACTTGCGCAATAGAAAATATCTTAATGTGCGAACATCAAACAAATTCGTAAGCATTCGTGCAAAAAAGTAAACTATTAAAGTACATATCGTGCTGTTTAACTTTGTTAGGAGCACTGTTTGTCATAAATCCCTATGTGAGAGAGTATTAATGATTCGTTTGTTTATTAATGCACAGGTGTATTTCATTCACATTTAAATAATTGTCTAATGGCGAAACGTGATGGTTACATGTTTGTAGATGGTGTAATAATAATTATCAAACGCATGCGTTTAGCACATGTTTATCCTTCTCGATATGTTTCATACTTTCACGCCAGTTTTGTGTAATAGGCTATTAGTATGCATTGTACTATTTTATGCCAAATAAAGATTATGTCATGTCATGTTATGTCATGCCATGTCGTGTCATGTCATGTCATGTCATGTCATTTTATGTTATGTTATGTTATGTTATGTTATGTTATGTTATGTTATGTTATGTTATGTTATGTTATGTTATGTTATGTAGTGTCATGTTATGTGATGCAATGCAATGCTATGCCATTCCATGATATGCTGCGCTGTGCTGTTCTGTGCTGTGCTGTGCTGTTCTGTGCTGTGCTGTGCTGTGCTGTGCTGTTCTGTGTTGTGCTGTGCTGTGCTGTGCTGTGCTGTGCTGTGCTGTGCTGTTCTGTTCTGTTCTGTTCTGTGCTGTGCTGTGCTGTGCAGTGCTGTGCTGTGCTGTGCTGTGCTGTGCTGTGCTGTGCTGTGCTGTGCTGTGCTGTGCTGTGCTGTGCTGTGCTGTGCTGTGCTGTGCTGTGCTGTGCTGTGCTGTGCTGTGCTGTGCTGTGCTGTGCTGTGCTGTGCTGTGCTGTGCTGTGCTGTGCTGTGCTGTGCTGTAATAGTTTACAGTGGCATAATTTATTTAAAACTTTACTTTTAACTTTAATGCGACAGCAGCAAGTAGCGTGTTCTTGGTAGACTGAATTGCAAGTGCTATATTGTAATGTGCAGGGACTAGCACATATACAACTGAATGATGAGGACTTTTAAATTATATTGGTAAATTATATATCATTTTATTGTTTGAAACATGAGCTAATGTCCTATCTAACATGACACAGATGGCAATATATGTTACATTTTGCCCGGAGGTTTGACATCAAAACATAGTGTAAGCAATCCATCTCGAAGAGTATTTCTACTGCTAAATATTATCATAATGCAGTTGTATGGTCAAAAATGAAAGCGAAGACATTTTTCTTGCTTGTGGATATATGCACAGTCCCCGATGTATAATACCTTGAGTATCAATCTGTTCGATATTTAACAGAATGATATTAACTTACGTCAGTCAAATGGCACGGTATTTTTATCTCGCGATTGGAACGCCCGGTTAGAAATAAACATGATTTCATTGTTGGCGACCGAAGGGTTAGTCTTCTAAATGACAACTATTATTCTTCTGATTCTCAACTTTCATGAAATGCAATGGCTTCATACACTTACAGTTTTGGTGAAATCTTCTTGACTTGTGCAAATCGCTCTGACTATGAATAGCTAAGGGTAGATTAGACAATTATAGCGTATGCGTATGTACATTCATGAATTCACGTGGTAATAGTGCCATTAATCGCTGGTTACTACGTGATGAAGACTTTATAGCACATTTTTAAGTTGAATCATATTCTGAATGGTCGGAACATTTTTGCTGTTGTTGTTGTTGTTGTTTATTGTAAAAACGGATATTTACCAAAGACTGGCCGTTTATAATATTGTGATGTCGATATGACACATGCATTGATAATGTAGATTTACATGGACTGTGGTTTAAGTTACATAGCAAATGTAAAGATAGTATTCGTTTATAAATATCTTGCAAGAAATATGAAACCACAAAGTTAAATGCTGTGTTAAAAAGTGCAATATAGTCAGATTACATTAAATGTGCGATCAGGCTGAAACAAGGGGTAGTACTGTTTCTCTATTTGACCTTGAGCTATGTTTGGAAATTTACATCAGCTCTGCACTGACCTTTAATGATTGGTTATTTATACTTATGTTATATCCTGATGATATGGTGTTGTTTGACATATCTGTTCTTTACTTACAAAACAGTATAAACCTATTGAGTGAATATTGTAACCTTTTGTGTCTTGACGTTTATATATTCTAGTAAAACTAACGACAAGCTTTTTAGAATAATGGGGCTGGTTATGTTAAACCTTAAAAATCTATATATCAAGCCCAGTATTTAATTGTAAATTGATATGTTTAGATTGACCATATCAGAAAATGAATGGAATGTTGTCAAATCAAGTTGTCTTTAAATTCGAAGGAAAGCTAAGGAAAAACAACAATAAAGTCCTATACACACAATTGCATGTACTTTGTATAGCATTGTAACTTGTTTTGTCGTGGTTGCTTTTTTTCTAAAATTTTACTGCATTGCACTGAAGTAGAATTCTACATTGCGATTCCTAGAAATGACATCATGTCATTTTATGTCATGTACGATTATATGTGGAGTAATCAACCCTTTACATATTATTCACAGACCTTCATACGGCAGGTTTATGTGAAAATAAAATACAACAAGGATGGTGGATATTAAGAATTGTTATCACCACACTGACTAAGCATTGTCCATTTAATTACCACGAGTAATTAATCGTTAATAACAGCTGTGGTGATGATAAAACCAGTCAGTCTGTTAACTTTGTTGTTTACATATTTTATCAAATAGTGAAAAGTGAATCAATAACGTACTACTAACAGTTAACGTATAATAGTAGATACTAACAGTTCTAGTACTTTTCCTTGCAAGCAGGTTCAATGATAAGTTTTATAACCTTACCTAATAAATGATGTAACCCTATCATGTACTTTCCGTACCCTTTACATTATAGACTCTACTACGGTTGCAGCTACATTTCAGGCCTCTCCGTGTTTATTTACATCTGACATTCTCGAATAACATGGACTATATAATGTGCCATCAATTTTAATACGATTGACTTATGCTTTGATTGGCGTAGATCTGTGTAATACGCTTGTCCCAGACTGAGCAAATTAAATGAAAGTCGGACTGAACTTATATGCCATGTTCAAAGAAATGCTGATTTTTTAAGTACTTAGTACATTGTCCCTGTATGTGAAATAAGTCAGAAAACATTCAAAGAGTGTATGCAGCATTCATCAACATTTATTCAAATGAAAGTCATGTCGGTTTGTTTTCAAAATAACCAAATTCAAATACTATGCTGTTGCATATATTTTGTTCATTCAGTATTGTCTACTAAAATAAATGTTAATAACGTATGCAAAAAAATATTATCCAAGAATATTATATGTATTTTATGTCTAAATCCCTGTCCTTTTACTGTCAGATATCTTTGTGCATGGTTGTATTTTTGTCTCTTTGTCTCATGAATCTATTTTAGATATAAAACAAGCTTTAATAAAAGTCATGGCCACCTTGTCTACACAATGTCTGGAAGAGTTTCATCAGTCTATTGTTTCACTACTGATGATATACAATATTCATGTTCTATTTAGTTAATGCCTGTTGGTGACTGATATAAATCACAAATGACACAGAATAACATTGTTGCCTAAAAAACACATTTCAGTAAAAGTTTTTATCTATGCTGGATGGGCACCTTACGTCTCGAGGCTTTCGAAGATGTTTATACATATATCGTGTTTGGTTGCTGTCCCCAGGTTTTCAGATTCATTGATAAATGTCAGGTTTCAACCTGTTTCGTTACAGTGTTCATTGCTCACTTCAATAAACTGAAGCATAACAGGATATTGTGTATTTGTTCATTTAATGTATATTTATCATCTGTATACGTATACTCATAAACATGCTTGAACACAGCATAACATGAATAGATTGAAAAGATGAACTATATATTTCAAATATATGAAAATGCTGAAGCTTTGTAACACAAACAAGTTAGCTCATACAAAAATATTAGTCTTAAATATGATGGAATCATAAACTTGAATACGTAATTAAAACGGCAAACATCTACTGGATAGAGAATAGATCGTAGTATATAGTATCCCCGTAGAATTTTACTATTGTCATACTGAAGATGTTTTAGTGAACAAATGACAGAAGATATCAACATGTTCGTAACGATGTTACTATAATACCTGTTTGATGTTTGTTCATCGTAATCAAGAATTCACTTCTACATTGCATAGATCTAATGAACTATGAAGAAGAGAAAAGAAAATGGCCAGAAATTGTGGGTGTGCATGTCAACAAAACGTTTGAAAATTAAATAATACTGTTCTCTTTGTTGTGGTTGTTTTTTTGTTGTTTTTTTATAAAAGATTGTATTTCAGAATAAAATGACGTTGGGACTTCGTGTTTAAAATTTATTTTGAATAACGAATATACGGGTCTCAAAACAACAGAACATATAACATAATGTTTATTCTATTTGCAACTGGGTCTAGATAATGTCAAATATTACGTTTATGATATATCTAGCCTTACTCAATGAACAAGTTATTGCTGTAGGAAAATTGAGTAATCTTAGACTTTATACGTTCATCCACAGAAACAAAGGGTTTATTCGTGCTATTATAGGACGCGAAAAGTTGTGTCCAATGTACATTTATTTTTTACTAATCATTACGCAAATATAAATTTCGGTTAGTTTTAGAACACCGGAGCATTTCAGAATCGTTTGTTGGTCCTTAGCACGAATATAGAGAGTACTAGGTTAGTGTTTTTGTGTACTTGAATTTATTCGACGAGTTGAAGAAATGTTTACACGGCAAGGTGACACCAGAACTAGAGTCCACCTCGCGTGTCTGATAAGGCGCGATGTATTGGTGTTCTCTCGCGTGCAATTCAAATGAAATCTTTGTTGGAACTCGCACCCAAGAGTACACAATAATTGCAGAAATATATCTTATTCTTGAAGCTTGGAATGTCTCCGCTCCCATGAGGGACTCGCATATGTTATATTCGTGAGCTCATGATTATTGCAATCCTCTATTTTTAGAACTCGTTTAAGTTGCTCAGAATTTATTCGTCTCTAAGTCGGCATGAATCATTTGTAACGATTGTATTATACAATGTTGTCCCACAATAATAGCTAGGTAAGTGTTTATGTTATGGTAATGTTTAAACTACTACTCTGAACGTACGAAAGAGATAAATACTAAAGGACATAGTATTGCGTGTTATTCTGTTATGTTAATAAAAATGGTTTATTGTTTACTGGCCGAGTAATGCGCTTAATATGAACGATATATCGTTGTCACTAAATTATAGATTTACAGTGTTGTTTTTTCGGAAAACATATCATAATTACCAATCATAAACGATCAAGTAGTTATATTTGGAAATAAATGTGTATGAAGTGTCCCTTTATGGGCCCGTTATATCAAGTAAGACTTAAAATTATGTATATCATGTGGCGTGTGGCAACACCTGCCATATCGGCACTGTAGTTACAGCTTTGTCGCTTAAAGTACTGAGTGATCACAGCCAGGATGTTTTAACATTCTGGAAAAACATGCGCATTAAGATAAACAATATTCTGACGGTTTATCGGTGTTCAAAAATAAAATTAATGTAACTTGTGATAAATGGCGAAGAGAAAAGGATTTATTCTTGAGCGAGTATAGGCGCATTTACGTATAGGATATTGACTGAAACGGAGAGCGCCCAGCGCTCGAGATTTTTCATGCAGCTCGTGGACAGGTCTTTGCTCCGCAGACTGACTTACATACCGGAAGACGACACAAGTGCTTCATAATAAAATTAAAATACGGAAGATGTCGATCAGATGGTTCTTTCAACAACATTAGCAGGTACTGTTCTCAGTTTTTTCTTTGAGACTGATATGAAATTAATCGTCCAAGGATAAAATTGTATTCACATTTGTAAACATTATATATCCAGTTATTCTTAAACAGAATAACTTTCTATTTAAATTCACATTCAACGCTGAATCTGGCTTTGTATTTATTTGGAATATTATATTCGATCTAGATTATATACGTATATAGCTATTTTGCACATGTTTAAATGTCAATAAAGAAAAAACTGCACGGTTTTAATTGGTGACATATTTAAGTATATGATTTGAAGCATATTGAATAAATATGCAGTTATTTTTAAATAAAATCGAATATAAACTCCATGCATTACTTTCAGAAAATAATATTTAATTTAAACGACAAATTCAGAAACCCACCACCGTTTCCATTTTTGTTGCATTGTTTCGTATCTGCATTGATTATAAAAATAATTGTGTAATTTGTAAGGGGCAGTGGAAATAACCAAAATATGAAGATGCAAAATGTACATATTCATATTTTTAGAACAAAGTGAACCTACTGAATACACTTTATTGAACAGTACAATCCTCTTGCGCGGGTCTATCGTTTTACATGTGGACCGGTCTGGTATCGCTTTGAAAAAGCCGCTCACGCGTTGTGTCTTCACCGGTCTGACAGACCTGTGTACTCACTCTCTAATGGGGTATGCGCTACTTTCCAGCATAGCTCGCAATGGTCATGCTATACACAGAGGATGACGTCACACGCCAAACCTCACACGCCAAACCTCACACGCCTGTACTTAACCGCATTATTTCGCCCCAAACGGCAAAATGTGCTTACGCATGAAGTAATCCCGCGTATGAAAGTTGTTTCATGAAATGACTTTATTGATACCATTTATCAGTCTGATATTCAGTTAATACTGATGGTAGAATATATTTCTGTTAAATAAAATAACAATAGTTCGTGTTTAACGCTGTTAAGCGTGTTTATTATGAAAAGCTACTTTCACTTTCGTTTTGTGTGAAAACTTAAGGTTAGATGCCAGTAAATCCAATTCCCATAGGGTCCCATTATAAAACGGCGAACTTTCAGATTTCAGATTGTGCAAGCTTGGTGTCTGTTAAAAGATGAATCGTTTCTCTTCCGAAAATTGCAATAAAAAGATATGGCATGTTACTTCTAAGAAAAGGCGTCTCACCTGAATGCAGACACCGGTAGAAACTAGGGTTTCGGCAGTCATATTTCGGCAAAAGCCCCATGCCACAGTAAACACACCCCAAAAGCTCATCTTTCAAGTTAGCCTCCAAAAAAATACACAAAAATTTTCCAAACACACAGAGGATATTAGAAATAACCACAAAAGGCATGTCTGACATTGCTAAATGCTTTTCATAGCAGAAGAAAAAAGGAACTCTAGGAAAGGCAATATTTCGAATGTAAAACGGAGGGAACCACGTTAATTTACTGGTATCTAGCCTCAATGCGATGTTAAATCAACCATTGCGAGCTATGCTGGAAAGTAGCGCATACCCATAATGCTTAGTGTAGACACAACGCGCAATGGTTGATTGTTAATCTTATGACGTTCTTTATTGGTTTTAAGTCTTCTGTAAATAGATATTTGTAAACAAGCCTGGTTTTATGCAGTAAATAATACATAATATTGTATTTCATTAATAATAAGATTTTTCAAATTTAGGTTAGTATTTGAACTTTATATGGACTTCTAGCATTGCAACGTGCGTTTCTTCACATGTATTAATTAGCTATCAAATCGCATTATAAAAGACCTATATTTACTTGAATATATATTATTTCAGTTATTTATGTTAATAAACTCAATGCAGGTATTTTGGATAATATATAATAATTATGTTTTACTAACTTGTATTCACGTTGGCATTGTCATATTTGTGTATACACTTTCCGTAAATTACAAAACAACTTTACAGTTTACGTCAATAGAATAATTCCGTCTGCCAGTCTGGTTTTGTTAAGCCCATAAAGAGCGTTTGAATAAATATGCAAGATATGAAAGTACTTTTAAGTGAAATTAACACGCGGGTTGCTGGTAACTTACAGTAAATTAATGGTACTTAAATTTGGTATTTGTCGTTTAACAAATGTACTAACGTCGTTTATGACAGGTTGATACACTTTACATGTGCACCGTTTTAAAATGACATAAAAAGAACAAAACATCACATATAAATGGCATTCCTGAAACTGAAATATATTCGAAATGGTGTGTCGTTTTATGGCGCAAGTTCAACTGTAAAATTATAATGCGTTTGTAACACTTTTAGTCGGTTATTTGTAAACACGTGTTTCACTTTGCATGTCTTTAAAACTACACGAGTAAGAATGCAATCCACTTTGGCCTATTAGACTTTGATGTGGGTGTCGTGTGTTCGAAAAGGCATATTTTCTTTCCATATTTATTTTTTCTTGACAAAGAATATTTGGGTTTGTTAGTCAAGTTTATTATTCTTTATGAGATAAGCATTGTACACTGTTGAGAGTCAATAAGTATTTATTCAAAACGTTTTTGTTTAAAATGGCAGTGTTTCTGCATGCAATCATAATTGCTATGTTCACTGATGCGTTTTCCCAATATGTTCTTATTATAAATAAGTGTCCTTATGCCACAAATATTTGTTCGACTAATGCTAGGCAATAGTGATATATATGTCTGCTTCTATAATAACGAAATCTATTTAGTGTATAAAGCCAAAAAAAATAATAATAATGACAGTTGACACGCAAATGATATTGGTATTTGTCTTAATAAAACCTGCTTTCAATTAATATGTCAAAAACATTAATCACTGAATTCATGTTTATAAATATCACATAGTAATTGATATGGCTGTGCAACATCACAAACAGTCCTTAATATTAAAATTAAATGGAAACTGTTAACGTAGATTTTAATAAGAATTATACGATGATGTTTAGGCCAATCCCCATGTACCAACAAAGTTTAACTCTTTTCAATTGAAAGCAGTATGGTCTTGTTATTATTTAACCCCGTTAAAACGATGTATGTAACACAATTAGAAAGCGCCGTCATGTTTGTGAAATATGAAAGATACCGGTATGGTAAATACATACAATACTACTGGCGTCATTTATTCGCGCGGAATCCCTACCGCACATCAATGGATTTGTGAATTATACATCGGACTTACAAAAACACACGTACGTAAATACAAATATTATTGTTTTAATGGTTACTTTGGTGACAAAACAATAGCTCTTAACAACTATTATAATCGTTTTAATACAGTTGTTGTTTATATATTTTATCATGTAGTGGATAATGAATCATGAACGTGCAAATAACAGGGTTTAAACACAATTATTGAAACCCTAGCATGTACTTTCCCGCACCCTTTACAACACCCTTTACAACAACCTTTACAATATGGACTCCACTGCGTTTGAAGCTACAGTTCAGTCCTTTCCCTTTTTCATTAACATCGATGACACTCTAAAACTACTAATACTACATAATGAGCCAGCAGTGTTAATACGTGTGTTATGATTGGCGTCGGGATCCGTGCAATACGCTTGTCTCAGACTGAGAAAAAATTAAATGCATGCCTGACTGAAATGATATTCAATATTAAAAGCAATGCGACTTCTATGTGTTTAGTACATCGTCTCCATATGTGCAATAAGTGAGAATTCATTCGAAGAAGAGTGCGTGCAACATTTATCAGCATTTATTACTAATGAAAGGCATGCCGTTTTGCTTCCAAAATAACTAAATTCAAATAATTATTTTGCTGTTGCATATATTTGTTTATTCATAATCAAGTATTGTCTGCTGTAACAAATGTTAATAACGTATGCAAGAAAACGTTATCCAAAAATAGATGTAATTAACTTCCAAAACACTGCCCTTGCACTGTCTGATATCTTTGGGCATGGTTGTATTTGTGTCTCTTTATCTCATGAATCTATTTAAGGTCTAAAACAAGCTTAAATAAAAGTCATGGCCACCTTGTCTACACACTGTCTAAAGGAGTGACATCAGTCTATTGTTTCTCGACTAATTTTCATGGTATACAATATGCTTGTTCTGAATTCAATATTTATAAATAAAAGGAATTTCCTTACCCAGATGCTATATGCGTCTATGTGATTTAATGCTGGAACCATTATGACATAGGCAGCGATGCAAATATATATTGATTAATCCATAGCTCAAGTTTATTGTCGATAAGTGCTTCAATATCTGTATCATAATATCTGCGCGTGCCATCGAATATTCAGAGTGGACGATTCAACATTGATGATGATTAGATTGTTTTACAGGCATGCCTTTGTTCAAAGCATTATGTTCCTGTTCATTGACAGCTCTGGGATAACGGAACAGTGTAAAATGACAAATTACATCTGGCAGCTTTGTCCATTAGTCACATCGCAGAGCTGTTTGCATATTGCCCACTGACAATCTGAGTAACGGTTTTAATAAACAATGCAAACACACTTTTATTATTAGAACATATATTATCTAATACGGAATGTTATAAAATATTGAACATATTTGTGTGCGAATCATTAAATACCCGGGTTATTAAATGCAGCCTTCACATGTATGTTGGTAACATCGACTTTTTTTCCTGCATCAAAGTACCTGGGGCAGAATATTTATATAGCCATGTTTGGCCATGTGGTTATTTTGCATGACATGGTTGTTGTTAAAGTAGTGAATATTAAAATGGTTAAAAATATCTGAATTTTATAAATTAACATTGACATATAATAAAGGTTACACTTAGTTACATATCATGAAAGAGGAATTTACGCATTTGGAGAAAAAACTTCATTATACTATTTAGGTCGTGTTTGCATGGTCCCTTTCTTGCTTAAATGTTGACGTCAGAATTGTAAGTATCATGTTTAATCAAAATAGGCACTTTACTTTCGCAAGTCAGAATAGCGCAAACGGTTAGACTGTAATTTGTTCACGACTCCGACGTCATGAGATCGATACCCACTCTTTGTTTTCTCTTTTTTCAGTATTTTTTATCAAAAGTTTCATTATATAGTGACTAGTATTGATTTATTGTATTCGCCTTTTTACTTCATGCTTTCCAGTGAATTATAGGGAAATATCAGCGAAATAAAATTGGTAATTCACTGTTTTACACTGGTTCCTGATTTAATACAGTAAATGAAACGGACCGTCAACGATGCCGGTTTTAAAATTGTGAATATAACATCGAAAGAAGCGAAATGACACTTTTAATATGGAAATGTATCAACAAATAGTGTGTCGTTCATCGGTGAAAATCTATGACTTTGATAAAAAAAATATGAAGCGTTTATAACGATTTTTTTCTGAAAATGGGAAAACAAGTGGTGAGCGTGAGATACTCTTAGTCCCATTGTTCGTAGGATCGAGTCCCGGCGGAGGCAAACCTTTCTACCTTGATATATAGAGAATATATGCTTTGTGACTTTTGATATCATGTGATATCAGACGAGTCCGATATGGCGTAGGAAAAAGGCGAGGCTTATAATTCCCGCGATTTTTTCTAAATTAAGCGGATTTAGATAGCCTGCTGCGCCACTCGTAAAAATATAAATTTCTATTCGCACTCGTGAATTAAAATCGATATTCTACCGAAACCAACAAATATCCTCTACGTATTGCTATTTGTATAGCATAACGTCATACACATTGATTAATTTGCTGTAGGAGATCACTTTTTCGAAGACATAGTCCCTTTAATATTTTTCTGTATATTGCTGTATTTTAAATCATTCATGTCTGAATTTGCAAAGTGTCATCTGATAAATTCTTACCACCGATTCCTGTAAACAGGAACATTACATTAGCATAACGACACCAGAGCAACAGTATACCTTGTATGATAAGTCGCGATGTATTGGTGTTCTCTCGTGTGCAATTCAAGTGAACTCATTGTTGGAATTCGCACCCAAGAGTACACAATAATTGAAGAAATATATCTTATTCTTGAAGTTTGGAATTACTCCGCTCCCATGAGGGACTCGCATATGTTATATTCGTGAGCTCATGATTATTGCAATCCTCTATTTTTAGAGCGTTGAATTGCTCAAAATATAGTCGTCTGTTAGTCAGCTTGAACCATTTGTATATAACGTATGTTCCAATGTTGTCTCACAATAACATCTATGTGTATGTGCCGTTGGTAATGTTTAAATTACCGATTTGTACGGATGATATTAATTAATATTCAAGGGCATGGTATTATATGTAATCCAATAAGCTTAATATAGCGCGTCTATTACTTATTGGCCAAAAACGTAATGCCGGTATATACATACATTGTAATTACGAATATATAACGTACCGAATACATAATGGCCATCGTTAGATTGTAAAAATGTGCATGTGTATAATGCTTTAAGCGACCAGTCTTTATCTGCCATGCCAAAAAGGCAGATAGTAACAAAATTGACACTGGATATGCATTTAGATAATACGGGAAATCGAACGGTGGACTCTAGGCGTATTTTTTTTAAAATACAACAATTTTACAGGATAATATTGCAATGTTTACGAAAAAAATATAGCGTTTTACAAAGTAATTTCGTTTTTTACGAATTAATAAATAAAGTTCTTTCAGAAAAGCATTATATAATCACTATATAAACAATTAAATAACTATTTGTGTCACTTAATTGCACCGTAATATCGCGTAAAACTCATTTTAGTATGCATATCCTGTGACGTTTGTCAACACCGCCATATTTGCACAGCAGATACAGAATTGTCGCTAAATGCACCAGAGATGTCATTCAATGTTTGCACCCCGGATGATTTTTCATTCTGGAGAATTCACGCGCATTCAGATTACAAAATAAATGCTTTAAGTCCATCGGTCCCCAATTTTATACACAGTATACCGCAAAAAAAATATTTAACATGTAAAGTTTAACTCAAGTGTGAAAGAAAGTATATGTGCCAGAATTACGTGTATAAATAAAGCTACAATATAGATAGTAATCGTCCTTTGCTAGATTTTAATTTGCTAGAGAGTATTCAGATCTATAACTGTTTCGACCCTGTCTTCCACGCACATAAAATGCCTCGTTTGTAAAATATTTTTGATGCTACAAAATTAAGAGCTTTTGTTGCTACCCAAATGCATATAATGTGTTGTCAGTCGGTGTTGTGCTAATGCAGAAGAGGCAGTCTATGTTCCCAGGCTCGTAAATTAACTTACTAAAAGG
>CM051024.1:53841746-54056746 GCA_027627225.1 Congeria kusceri | reverse complement strand
CAGGCCTTTTTCTGACCTGGATTAATTTGGGAAATTCACAACGTAAAATGTTTAAAAATTGGGAAGAATTCTTATCGCTAAATCATAAGTAAAATGATAAAATTAACAGTTTTAAGCCAATAAATAAGAATTATCAGCACTAATAATTTAATTTAAATCTAAATTGTGATAAATACCTAACCAAGCTATGCAACCATGAGTTTGTAATCATACTCTTGTCTCATTTCCTTTAAGTTTGTGTATATTTATAAAAATTCATCACCAAAGCTGACCAACTTCACCAAAATAAAATTGTGTGATCTACAGTCTATATGATTTAGTTTTAATGATGTGTTAATAAACATCGTGTAGTACCTACAATATGTAGGTTTTGAAAATATGTGATAACTTGAAAAGAAATCTTTACCTCCTTATATTTAAATCCTTCCTTAAACTGACACATCTACTTGTGTAAATGACAAAATATTTGACCATAATTCATGTTAAATTTCATCATGATAGTGGACAAACAAATCGTTTTTGTTACCCATTTTTAGCTCGACTTTTCGAAGAAAAGGCAAGCTACATTATTTTGTATTCTACTCGCCCCTGCGACTGCGTCGGCTTTCGTCCGAGCTAGGTTAAAGTTTTTCGGTTAGCTAGTTTCTCAGGAATGGCTTGAGGGATTGCATTCAAACTTAAAACATCATTTCCCCACATTTAAATGAACCTATAGGCCAAGTTTGGTAACTCTAGTTTGAATTTTGTCAAAATTATGGTCCTTGTTACACTTAGAAATTTAACATATAAGCTATGGACAGGTTAAAGTTTTTCGGTAAGCTGGTTTCTCCGGAATGGCTTGAGGGATTTCATTGAAATTTAGAAAACTTATTCCCTATATTAAAATGAGCTCATAGGCCATTTTGATATTTCTAGTTGGAAATTTGTCAAATTATGGGCCTTCTTACACTTAAAAATTGTACATATAAGCTATATGGACAGATAAAGTTTTTGGTAAGCTAGTTTCTCTACTTTTCGTTTCCACTCTCTAACACGAAAACAGATTAAGCTATTGTAATGAAACTTCAAACATAGATACCTTATAGCAAGATCTTGCTTGGGATTTCATATGTTGTGGGTGGGTTGAAGGTCAAGGTCACTGTTTCTAAAAATAGAAAAACAGTTTCTGCTCAATAACTTTAGAACGTATTGAGATATTTTGATAACAATTAATACATAGATACCTTATATCAAGACCTCACATGGGATTGCATATGGGGTGGGTGGGGTCAAGGTCACTGTTACTAAAAATATAAAAACGGTTTCCGCTGAATTACTTGAGAGCACATTGAGATATTTTAATGAAACTTAATACATACATACCTTATATTGTGACCTCACTTGGGATTGTGTATAGGGTCAAGGCCACTAAAATAGAAAAACCGTTTCCACTCAAAAACTTGAGAACGTATTGAGATATTTTAATGACACTTCAACATAGATACCTTATATCAAGACCTCGCTTGGGATTGCATATGGGGTCACCGGTGGATGGGGTCAAGGTCACTGTTACTAAAAATAGAAAAGTGGTTTCCACTCAATAGCTTGAAAAGACATTGAGATTTTTTAATGAAACTTAATAAATAGACCTCGCTTGGGATTACATATGGGGTTGGTGGGGTCAAGGTCAAGATCACTATTACTAAAAATTGAATTGATGTGCTGACTTAAATGCATTTCGTTTTATAAATTAGATTTTTTGTGGAATTTCCATATTTCTTGTTTTAGAAAAAAAATGCCAATAATTCTGACAAGCACAAGAATAGTCAAGCGCGCTGTCCTCCGACAGCTCTTGTATTACAAGGCTAGAGTGTTCTCCCCGGGAGCAGTCTAAAACGACCTGAAAAATGCAAATCGGCCCCACTTTAAGGCAAAACCTGTCCCAGTGGTGTAAAACCGGCCCCAAATTGTTTATCTAAGAATTGAATGGATATTATTTCATGTATTTGTATGTTAAAATAAAATATTTGAAGTGGCGTTTGGTTTATAGTTATATTGTGTATCGGTTTAACATGAAATGAGGCGTAATTTTTGCATGAATTAGCAACTAATTGTAGAGCAAATATAAAAAGGTAAGGTTGTGTTATTGTATCATGATTCAGAATTAGATGACATTTCGTGTTTCCAAGTGTATAAAATTATATCATTCGTATTTTGGTCATACAATTTCTCAAGCGTATATACATGTATAGTTATGAAAACATACGAATCGTTTATTTGAAAAAAAAAAGTTAAATGTAAAAAAATGTTCGAATTATAACAATGTATAATGATGATATGTTGTGGCAAGCGCTGTATTGAAATAGTGTAAAAGTGTACTGTAAAATTTGTTAGTTACATATCAATTATTAACACAAATCGTGCATTGGGGAAGAAATTACATTTTAATTTAGAAGACATTAAGTACATATTTAAATACTTATTTATAAATTTTGAAAATAAATTACTCCAAAAATATCATTTCATAATGTAAAAAGACATTTCTTGCAAAAACATGTGTCATTTTGGGTGGCGCTAGTTTCAATTGATTAATCAAATTGTTACGCAATGTTATGCAATGGTTTTCACACATTTCGGGGTAAGGTCATCAGTGTATGACAGGTATACAATACATCAATCATAAACTTTTATTGTTAAGATGGAAAACATAATTGAGTTACTTTATGTAGTAGGCGCATGCAGTCGTGCACTGTTAAATTTGTAAATCAATTAAAATGCATTGAAGTATGTATAAATGCCATTTATTTGCAAATTGTATTAAATTCATAAATAACATAAAGAAGCATACCCAGAATCAGTTAACTTTAACCGTATTATTATTATTTTCAAAATAAGTTAAAATGTATTTTTATTTCAAGTTGACAAGTCAATGTAAATGATTTCAAGTTCCTCATTGTTTCTTTACAAAGAATTTTAACGAATGTTTAGCTCACCTCAGCACGAAGTACTCGGTGAGCTGTTGGTATAGATCGTCCATATGCCGTCAACAATTTGGACCGTTATCGCGATAAAGACTACATTTTTTATTTAATCTTGACCTTACTTACTCAGTTTGTGTATGACCATAAAATCTCGGTTTGTATTGATAATGGGCCAAATTGGACCAGAAACCTTAGAGTTATGGCCCGTTGTTTGTGGGAAAAAATGCAAACATTGTCTTTTTCGTTCATAAAGACTTCATTTTTCTACCAATCTTGACCAAACTTCCACAGTTTGTGTATTATCTAAACTTCACAGTAGGAGTCAACATTGGGCCACAAACACCAGAGTTATGCCCCCTTTTTTGTTGAAAAATAGGCAAAAATTGCCATTTTACCTTGATTAAGACATCATTTTTCTTCCAATCTTGACCAAACTTCCAGTTTGTGTGTGACCAAAAGATTTCAGCAGGAGCCAAACATAGGTAAGGTAAGGCCACAGACACCAGAGTTATGTCCCCTAGTATGTGGAAAAAATGCAAAAATTGCTATATTCGTGCATCGAGATTTCATTTTTAGCTCACCTGAGCACAAAGTGCTCATGGTGAGCTTTTGTGATCACCCGTTGTCAGTCGTCCGTGCGTGCGTGCGTCCGTCGTCAACTTTTCATTTGAACGACATCTCCTAAACCACTTGGCAGATTTTTACCAAACTTCACAGGAATGATCATTGGGTGACCATCTTTCAAAGTTGTTCAAATCGTTACAGTCTGCTGCATATGTAGGTCACCAGAGCTAAAAATAGATTTAAAAAGTGTAAACTTAAAAAATCTTCTTCTCTGAAACCGCAAGGCCTAGAGGTTTCATATTTGGTATGTAACATCCTATAGTGGTCCTCTACAAAGATTGTTCAAATTATGCCCCTGGGGTCAAAACTGGCCACGCCCCGGGGGTCACATGGTTTATATAGAATATATAGCAAAATGACTTTTTAAATCTTCTCTGAAACCGCAAGGTCCAGACGTTTCATATTTGGTTTTTAACATCCTTAAGTGGTCCTTTACAAGGTTTGTTCAAATTATGCCCCTGGGGTCAAAACGGGCCATGCCCAGGGGTCACATGCTTTATATAGACTTAAATAGCAAATGTCTTAAAACATCTTCTCTGAAACAACAAGGCCCAGAGGTTTCATATTTGGTATGTAACACCCTATAGTGGTCCTCTACAAATATTATTCAATTTATGCCCCTAGGGTCGAAACTGGCCACGCCCTGGGGGTCACATGGTTTATATACACTAAATTAGCAAAATGACTTTAAAAATCTTCTCCTCAGAAATCGCAAGGCCTAGAGGTTTCTCATTTGGTATGTTACATCGTATAGTGGTCCTCTACAAAGATTGTTCAAATTATGCCCCTGAGGTCAAAACTGGCCACGCTCTGGGGGTCACATGGTTTATGGTTTATATAAACGGAAATAGCACGTCTTTAAAAATCTTCTCCTGAAACTGCAAGGCCCAGAGGTTTCGTATTTGGTATGTAACATCCTACAGCGGTCCTCTACAAAGATTGTTCAAATTATGCCCCATGGGTAAAAACTGACCACACCCCAGGGGTCACATGGTTTACCGGTATATAAACTTATATAGCAAAATGACTTTAAAATTGCAGTGGCCGCCATTATCTTTGAGAACTGCAGCATTAACAATATTCCTCCGAAATTGCATGCGAAAAATTAGATACCATGGTTGAGAAAATATATCCACGTCCTTACTTAATCGATGTGTAAGAGTAAATCAGCTAGACAAATTATTTCAGGACACTATGGTGTTTATTCCCACAAGCCTTTCACAGCAGTAAGGCTTTCATCTTTGCCAGTACTCAGGTGAGCCCTTTTGGTCATCAAGGCCCTCTTGTTTAAAAATCAGATTACTACAATAAAATGGAAAACTTGAAATTTAGAAATATTATATCAAAATTAAGATCGTCTTCCCATGTACCGGTACTTTTTATAGGTGGTGGTGATTTTGTGAGTCAATCATGTTGTCATTGATAATTAATGCACAAATTACGTATGAGAATAGTAAAAACTAATAAAAAATGAAACTCCCAACATAACACTATCTTTTTATATCTTTGGGCTGGTTTAGTCATTATGCAATCACATGTGGGACCATTTTTGCTTTTTGGGGGCAGGTTTTGCCATAAACCATTCTCCCTTGTGAACAATGTCGATAAAATTAGAGGATAACCAAATGTAAAGTCCATGTGAACTAATCAGCTGTAAAGTATTGAACAAATCATGTTTTTTGTCTCCAGGACGAGCGGTAGACACTCAAACTGCATCACTAAAGTGCTAGCCTAACAGCAAACACCAGAAAAATAACATCAGAAATTACTACGTCATTAGAACAATTATCAGCGAAAGGTTTTGCCCTCAGTGGCCTGAAGGATGATTCTCCTAAAATGTTTCTACCAGAAATTTGTTTCAGATTTAAGGGGCATTGCACACCGATAAATGCTTCTTTAATGTCATTTACACTTGAACTAAATAAACACACAACATTAAAAATAAATACACACACAACATTTAATTTAGTAAACAATGTTTTCTTCTGAACAGTTTCATTTCTTAAAAGCAAATTGTTTTATGCCTCTGGCATCTTGATGCGGGAGGCATAAAGTGATTTCCTTTCCTTCCGTCCGTCCGTCCCTGACAAGGTTAAGTAGATTTTACCGTTTCGTCTAGCACCAACACTGCTTACTACAACACTTGGTTACTTACACAGTTGTTGCTTATGACCATTACCTATCCACCCATATCATCCAACCTCACTTTGACCTTGACCTAATTTGCACTTAGAATAATTAAAATGGGCTGCTTCTTGGTTAACTAGATTTTACCATTTCGTCTAGCGCCAACACCGCTCACAACAACACTTGGATATTTACACAGTTGTTATTTATGACCATTCACAATCCACCCATATCACCCAACCTCACCAAGACCTTGACCTAATTTGCACTTAGAATAATTCAAAAGGGCTTTTTCTTTGTTAGCTAGATTTTACCGTTTCGTCTAGCACCAACACTGCTTGCTACAACAGTTGGATACTTACACAGTTGTTACTTATGACTATCCCCAATGCACCCATATCACCCAACCTCACTTTGACCTTGACCTAATTTGCACTTATTATAATTCAAATGGGCTGTTTTTTGGTCTTCTAGATTTTACCGTTTCGTCTTACGCCAACACCGCTTGCAACAACACTTGGATATTTACAGAGTTGTTACTTATGACCATTCCCAATCCACTCATATCACCCTACCTCACCTTGACCTTGACCTAATTTGCACTTAAAATAATTCAAATGTGCTGTTTCTTGGTTAGCTAGATTTTACCGTTTCGTCTAGCAACTGTGTAAGTATCCAACTGTTGTAGCAAGCGGTGTCGCTTGCTACAACAGTTGGATACTTACACAGTTGTTGCTTATGACTATCCCCAATCCACCCATATTACCCAACCTCACTTTGACCGTGACCTAATTTTGACTAAGAAATGGGCTATCCAAACGGGGGCATGTGTGTTTATCAAACACAGAATCTTGTTTGTTGTTGTTTTTGATTTTAGATACATTAAATTATGTATACATGAATTTTTTATTCAAATTATAAAAAAAAATATATTAATTTATGTATACTTGGATTTTTTATTCAAATTATAAAATTCACACAAGTTTAGCCTTTTGCCCAAGCACTTTAAGAAACAAGTCTGATCACCTCAAACTAGAGAGCAACAAATGCAGTTAACTCATGTAACTTAGACTGTTGGGTATTAATTCTGGTATCTAGTAGTAAATTGCAAAGGCCCCTTGGATAAGCAGCAAGAAATATTCCAGGATGAAACGTACAGGATTCAGCTTTAGCAGTCAAAGATTTAGATTTATCACCTGCATTTTATATATTTGAAATTTGTTCTTACTTTTGTCCATTGATTCCTTCATTGTCTTTTTATTTAAGTGTGTTTTTATTTCAGACAGTTATAAAACTCAACCAGCTATGTCAGCTGCACACCCAGAGTTGGCGCATGAAAAGCAGCCATTGCAACAGTCAGAAGCTGTTGAAGAGTCTGAACCACAGAATGATGTGGACCCCCAAAATGCTGCCCACGATCCCAATCTCACTGGCCGCTCTCTGATACGCCACACTGATGACGGCCAGAATTCAGATTTGGTGTCACCGTACCGTGCTGATACCAGTCTGGTGAACGATAACTACGAAAATCCGTACAGAGAAACAACTGATAATGACCAGACATTCAAACTGCGAGTACCAAGCTCTGACTTGGTCCCCAAGCCCTACAAGAAGTTCAGTCATATATTAATCTTAGCTGTGGTTAGTGCTGTGTTCTTTGTGTTTGTGGGTGTGTTCGCTGTTCGGTTAGCCAGAAATGCAAAGGCACACCACAGCAAGGGTTTGTACGGGTTGGCCCAGAGAGATAGCAAAAAGTCGGTGATTCTCAGTTACCTAAGCCTCACTCTTGGTTTTCTCTTGATTATCACTATTCTAGTCCTTGCACATGTTATTTGAATCTCTGAATCACATGACGTTCCTTGGTAAAAGTATGAAGACAGACTCTTTTGATTGTACTACTTTGTAGTGGAGTATGTAAAACAGTGGTGCAAAATATTTTTAATTCAACATGCTTCAGATGCTTACTTAGCTTTTATTAGAATTAACAGTTTAATGCAATGGCATTTATTTAACTGTTTCAACTTAAACTATTATTTTATACTAAAATACTGAGAGAGACGTATTATTTTATAGCTATATTGCTAAAAAGGTTACATTTTGTGGATGTAATTGCAGAATAATTCAAAGAATGAAGAATTTCAAACTGGTGATGGTTATGCATATGTTATGATTTTTGGGGGTTATCATTAAATATGAGGGTGCTATAAAAGTGTAAATAAAATGAGATCTGAAATCGAGTCATGAGATCTGAAATCGAGTCACATAGTGACTGTTTACTGACATAAATATATTTTTCATGTGTGTATATTTAACATTATACAAACTAGTACACATCTTAGTACACCTTATTTTGTAGGCCTACCATACTTAGCTATACCTATCCTAATATGTTGTACTATGTATTTTAAATTTTCAGTCCAAAATTAGTTTTAACATCTATGAAATTGATGGTTTCACCGCATTTAACTTACATTTTAGAGAAAAATGCTTTGTTGTTTTTAATTGAACATACATGTGTGTGCAATGTTGTTTACTTTTCATTCCATCTGTATTGATTATAGGCTTTTATTTGTTGTTTTAATATATGTGTTTTACTTTGGCAAGTCTTGTGGCAATATTATTTTCCAGCATACATGTGAAAGTAATGAAGTACAGTACATTATCATTAGCTTCCTGTAAACTGATTTTACAAGTGTATTTTGATTGTTCATTGTTGTGGCAATATTTGTCCTAGTACCGACCTTTATTAAAATGTGATGAAAATATATTACATTAAACAGTTGTCAACAAACCAGTTGCAGAATTGTGATATTGGATATTCCACAGCTCTGTGCCTGTGTATTACACTAATAACATATATACTTCTTATGTGTATTTACCATGTCACTTTGGCTACTTATATATAAGGTTCTGATATGGGTGTATGTACATGTATAACATGGTTGCGTTTCTTTAAATTTATTTTTCATGATGCGCAAGATAAAATTACTGATGGTTTCATTACTTATCAGCTTGTGATTATGTATTAATGGCGAGTCTAACATATTTGCTATTTAGACCTGTAAACAGGTGTATTATACTGTATATTTTTGTCATTGCAATTCCACACTTCATGTGCAATGTGAGGAACTATGTTTAATAACATCGTTAAAAGCCACACAAAATGTGAAAATGGCAAAATTTAGAATGAACAATTAAAAGTGATTTAGAATATGTAACCACCGTACGGAAACATTGAGTTTTTTGTAGATACTGTTTAATGCAAAAACACTGATCCACCAAGTAAAACTTATAATTGATTTTAATACAGATCTTTGTGGAGGCACAAATTCAATCCAAATATTCACTGCTAACTTACGACAAGAACACAGTGAACTTTGTTTAGATACATATTGTGTAAAAAAGCAAACAATACAGTGAAATAAAAACATTTTTAAATTACAATTTATCGGATGGAAAATTTATGGTTTTTGTTCCAAGTGCATTATTTGATGTATGTTTCAAATCTAAATTATATGTCAAATGTCTTTATTGATCATGAAACACCTTAATCATGCATTTAAAGTCTATATATATTTAGCAACAGGAGCATAGTCAGAATGGTTAGCATGGTCAGAAATATCTACACATATGTAGAATCTCTAGTGTTCACTTCATACAGCATACGATGGTAATGAATGATGTAGGGAAAGATCTACAGCAAAATAGCAGGGTGCTGTGCCCTGCTCCTTTTTGGTTCCCCCCTGCTGCCCCTCTGGGCTGGTCAACACAGAAATGTTGATTATCTTTTGAAATTCAACATATTTCTGCAGATATTCAATGACAAATGAATAGACTATGCTTAAAACCTTAATCAGTAGCATCAGACTCATGAAAACCCTGTACCTTGTTAGATTCTAGATCTTTCCCTAAATGATGATAATTAACATTTATTGTGCCATTTTTAATGTCTGTTACTTTCTTTTATATATTTGTATGGTTTTATAAGGTTGTAGTTACTTGTAATATATTCTTATATATAAAAACTCATTGTAATTATACTGTACTTAAAATAGTCACTGCTCTTAATTCTCTTATTTTCCAGGTTTCCGCCATTGGTTTTTAAATTGAATTGTAAGTTTAATTTTTAGTTTTTACTGGTTCTGATTTAAATTGTACAATTACTTTGGCTTGCTGCTATTCATAAAACGTTTGTTAAAAATCTTAAATTATGTTTAAGTTCTATGAGCAATTTAATGAATAATGTGCACAAAATGGCCAATTAATAATCAACTAGTGAAGTGTTGTTAGTATAAAACACTTCATAATAAGTGATGTATCAATATATTGTACTAGCCACCATTTTAAGGAATATTATGTTTATAAGAATGGAGGTTTGAGTTGTCAAGGACCAGAACTCTTTCAAGTCTAATAGTGAATATGTTTGTGGTTGTGTCACATAGCGCACTAAACCTATGTGATTATTGCTCGTGTTTAATGAAGGCAAACAGGGTGAAGCTTTGTGTTCCATGTATATACACATACTAAACTTCTGGTTGGATTTCAAAACTCTCGCCTAGAAATGATATTTTTATTAACTGTGCTCATTATGGATATAAATTCGAGGCTAATTGTTTTGCCAAATAGTTTTCCTAGTTGAGGTTTATGAAAAATGTTAAATTTTAATTAAATAATAATATTCAATTTAGGAGTTGTTTATCAGCTAATAAACAACGCTTTTGAGTTGGATGCCTAGGAATTACACCATGAGGGCATTTATATAATGAATGGATTCTTTTAGTAAATCATAATATATGCGTTTTGAAACAATATATAAAATATCATGTTTTTTATACCACTTTAAAAACATAATAATCGGTAAATTTGACATTAAATATGTTAGCAACTATGTATTTTAAGTTTATAAATGGACACCCCGAAATGATTTTTTTTAAATAAATTAACTTTCATGGATAAGGGAGTCATGCTTAAATACCAGTCTTCCATAAGCATTTCACATTTCCAATATGGCTATTGATCTTGTGCTTTGATACCTACTTGAAATTTGAAAAAATATTTTATAAAGGAAGTTCTATATCAAAAATAAATTAGTGCATCTACCGGTTTATTGTGCCCGTTTCTATTGGAATTTTTGGAAAAAAGGTTTATTTTATAAAGGTAGTTTTAAACAACAATTGCCTTTGGAATGGATCACATTATTGAGTACTGTTAGTAAGTAATTTTGCATTGTGTCACATATTTTAATTTTATCTTGTGTATCTTATCTAAACTGGGCCCGGCTAGGTCAGTTGGTAGAGCGCTGGACTGTCAATCCGGGGATCGTGAGTTCGAACCCCAGCTCGGCCACATAACTCGTGTGGGCATTTGGTCATGAAATGATTTATACGGCCTTTCTCCCCCTACCTCAGATTTTCAAGTAGGGCAGTTGTCAGTTGCTGGCATAGTAGGTATGTGCACCTAGTATATGACTGTAATACTGTTAAAACGGCGAAAGATCGTAACAAACAAACAAACAAAACCTTATCTGAGCTATTTTAAATCATTGTTGTTTGATTGTTATAATCGAAGCTATTCCATAATTGTGGTTATATCTCATTGGGTCTAATAGTTCAGATATTTTAACTCTGTAACAGATGTGATTATTAATGGCTTTTATCATGTTATTGTTTGTAATCAGTACGACATTTATTGCGGATGCGATTTAACTGATTTGCTATTTTATGACCTGTTTAATTAGATAGTTTGTTTACAATGTGATAAAATGTTGTATGTGAGCTTAAACATTTGAAAACATTAACAAGGTATTGCAACTGCGTTTAAGGGAGTATGGTAAAACATAAGAAGACATCGATCACCGTTTATGTATTGGTTAACATTTTGTATAATTATTCAATCTAGTCGGAGGGAAAATCTTTGTTCAGTTGTGAAAAGCTGTGAAGAATGTTTGCGTTAGTGCCTGTTAAATACTCAGCCTCAGTTTTGTTTCACATACCTTCTAAAACAGAATGGCGTTTTGTTTTCATGACATATTTAAATGCTAGTTTTATCTATTGGAAATTCATTTCTAGCTTACGTGTTTATGTTATGTATTCTCATTGTCAACAATGTCTTTGCAATATCATTGACGATCACATGTATTTCACTGCAACCATTTTAACTTTCTGTATTTTAATAGTTCATTTTGCTTATGATGCAAATGTATTGCCATAAATGTAAAAATGTTTCCGTTTTGTTCCTAATCCAGACCTGTTTTAGGTTATCAGGAAGTTCAATTTCGAAGGATAAAACACAACAAACAAAAGCTCTTGAACGTATTCATAATGTCTCTATTTGGTTACAGTTTTATTCGCCCATTTTAAGATGGGAAATCTGATGTAGTTATCTCTTAATGTTATACCGCGTGTCCATGGAACAAAATGGCCCCATCCTGGATGTGTGCTTCTGAGATTACTTGTTCTCGGAAGTTGGGTTACCTAACGGTTAAAGGATAAGCTGGTCGCTTATTTATGTATCCGTCATATCCTGGATTTCAGTCCATGTGCGCGGACCTTGACGTGAACCCAAAGCTAAGGTTGCATTTTAAGATGCATCCACATTAACAGTCTCACATACATACAAAACATAAACAAAGTAACCTCAAGATCTACGTTATTTATATTCTTTCGATTCATTTTTTCTACGCTGAATATTTAAAAAAAATATGCCGTGTGATGTGAGGGTTTTAATTACCAATTGCTCATGTTTCAATATTTTATACTTGTCCATGCAGCTATGTGGGGCTTAATTAAAATTCTGTTAATTGGGCAAATATTAAATAATGCTCAGATTTCTCCCATGTGATTTAGATTATTGTCTGATTTCCTGGCAGTTTCTTCTGTGCTGCAAACACTATTTGCATATTTAGAGTTCTTTTTAACCCTATGCATATTGAGAAGAAACAAATTGATTTCGCTTCTTGTGGGCGTAACATTTTGTGGAGTTTTTAAAAAATAAGCTAAATATTGGTGGCACATAAAATTTAATTTTATGCATATTTTAATAATAGAAAACATATAAAAATTCTTATTGTTATTGAACATAAAATCGCTACAAACGGTAAACCCAACACTTTTATACTTATACCTATACAATTAGAAGTCTATGTAATTTGTTTAGGGCATATGTTTACATGCGGTCTAGCAGTTTTGTGAAAAATGATTAACAAATACAAAGTCTTAAAAACATCCATTATTTAAGCATCAGCCTAATGGGAGACATCTGGGCGGTGTAAAAAGGCCTATGGCGTACCATTTGTGCCTAAGTACATATACGCACGCCAGCTAAATATCGATGTAACTGTAAAGTAGTGTTATAAAATTGAAACTTCTGGTACAATTTTAAGACACCAGTCATAAATGTGTAACTACAGTTAAGTTTACAAATATACCTGCAGTTACAATATAAACCGAAAGTGAAACATATGACAGTTGTCATAAAATTGTAACTGCAGTTACACCTTTTTCTGAATCATTTATTAATGTAAATATGTATCGTCAGTAAAGATGCCATAAATTGTGACTGTGGGTATAATTGTAAGTGCAGGTATATTTGTAAATGTAACGGCAGTTACATATTTATGACTGCAGTCATAAAAGTGTCCCTGCGGTTACAACTAATAACAACAGTTACATCTATATTTAGCTGGCGGGCGTATACGTACTTTTGACCCTAAGAGTACGCCATAAAGGCCAGCGATTACAGTACCGTTATCTCTCGAGAATATGACGACTGTCCTTAATCCAAATATCGAATGGAAAAGAGTGCTAATGGTCTCCTCGGTAGTACTGTCTACTTCGTTTCAAAGGAATTATCGGAGTAAAAGGATTGCAATTGTCCCTTGGAGAACTTCTTAAGCTACTTTCCATTTCGGTATCGAATGCCACGAGTGCTGGCGACACTTCTATTCGGATTACGTTGTTTAATGTCATAGAACTGACAAACAATAAATAAACTGTAAAGTTCAGAACACCGATTTTTAGCTCGTCTATTCGCGGAATAGTTCAAGCTATACTACTAACCCGTTCTTCGGCGTCGACGTAATGCTCTGGTTAAGGTTTGCGTCCATATCTCTGTAACTCACTACAGATATTCAGTTGACTTCACACTTGTCTTCAGGGTCATTATGTGAGGTCACTGACCAAGGCCCATAACTCTGACCTGCAATTTAGCTGAATTATGCCCCTTGCGTGCAACAACTCTATATCTACTACAGATATGCAATTGAAACTTCACACATGCCGTCAGGGTCATTATATAAGGTCACTGGCCAAGACCCATAACTGTGACCAGCATTTTAGCAGAATTATGCCCCTTTTTGTAGTGATAAAGGCCAATAACTCTGACAAAGCGGTTGAATAGTCGAGCGCGCTGTCCTGAGACAGCTCTTGTTGTACTTAGATATATTCAGGTTAAATTTGGTGTACAAGTACATATTTCTGTAACTACTATATAACATAATATGTTCAATTGAAATTTCACCTACGTTTTCATGGTCATTATGAAAGGTCACTGACAGAATATATATATAAACGTACTATCAAAGCGAAGTGAATAGTCGAGAGCGCTGTCCTAAGACAGATCTTGTTGGTATCTGGCATCATGTAGTTATTAAGATCCATTACTGCAACTAATTTTGTATACTGACAAATCATAGCGCACAGCGCAAGCATGTTTCCTTTATCATTATACCTCCACTTTTTGAAAAAGTGGTGGCTATAAAGGAATCACGCGTGTTGGTCGGTACGTTGGTAATTCGGTACGTCCCATATTTTGTTTCCGCTCCATAACTTCCTCATGCCGGTAAGGATTTTAATATAACTTCAGATAATTATACCCGTTACCAGACGATGTGTCGCGTACATGACACATTCTTGTCCTTCAAAGGTCAAGCTCACAATTCAAGGTCAATGGTCAAATACAGGTAAAATACTTGTATATCGTTTCCGCTCCATAAATTCGTAATGCATGAAAGTATTTTACTGTAACTTCAGATAATTATTGCTCATGACCAGACAATGTGTCGTGCACATGACCTATGCTTGTCCATCAAAGATCAAGGTCTCAATTGCAGGTCAAAAGTCAAATACTTGTATTTCATTTACGATCCATAATTTCATAATGTATAGTAGGATTTGAATATCATTGCAAATAATTATTCCTCATGACCAGATGATGTGTCGCGTACATGTTTGTAAGTCAAAGGTCAAGGTCACAATTTAAGGTCAAAGTTTTAATAGTTGCATGGTGTTCCTCGCCGTAACTTCTAAATGCCTGGAAGGATTTTAATATTACTTCAAATTGTTACTCCACATGACTAGACAATGTGTCACGCACATGTCTCATGCTTATCAGTCAAAGGTCAAAGTCACAATTCAAGATAAAATATGTGTGAATAATTTATGCTTGTACTCTTCATTTTGCATTTCAAGCTCATTTTTCCTTTTAAGCAGGTCATTTTGTTAGTCAATACATTGTTCCGTGTCAAAGCTCTACATCTGTGTCAAAGCTCTACATGTGTGCCAAAGCGGTGTGTGGGAGTATTTCTTACTGTTAGTGATAGCTCTAGTTTTAAGACAGCATTAATAATTTTCGTGTAAGCATAACGAAGTTCTTAGCAGTCGGACTAGCTTAAACACATTGACCGTGAGCGCACTTTTTTAAAGGTAACGGAGAAAAGTCCTGAACTCTAGATCTACATTTCTTTCTGCCCGTATGTTTTAAAAATGTAAACCATACCGGTATTCTTCAATCCTCAGTACAGTAGAATGCTCTTTCCGTAACCGTTCAATTTGAGCAATAAATAAGTATATTGTATTATGTCATCATTTACCAAGGATTCCATATTGGCAGTAATCAATTAAAAATAATCTTCGAAATTAAATAGTATGCACATGTTTAATGACATTTTCATTTTGTATATCAAATTGCTCATGTAAAACAACAGGAATAGAGCGATATGCAGTTGGTAAGCGTACATGCCTGTAAAATTACTTACTGGTGCAGATCAAATATGTGTTACTTTTATGGTATTATTTTACTTGGATGTTTGACAGATAATTGATCCAAGATAGAGGAAGCAATGTGTACGGAAATGAATCGTCACTATCCAAACATCCGTGCAGCGTCATTACTCCGTAAAACAAAATTAAATCTTTTTACATACATTATGAACTGTACATTGTATAAATTGACTTGGCGGTTCTGCAATTTTAAAAAAGCCTTTCAATGTTTTCGCACATATTATGCATGGAAATATTAACTTAAGTTTTCCTTCTCCTGGGATATATAACACTGGTCGATTGTTGTTTGCGTGTACCAGATAGTTACGAGATTATCGTTCCAATTTCTTTACATTTGCGTAATTTTATTTCTTGAACGGCTCTTGATTTTAAAGTCTATTGTATGTGGCTTACCGGTAGATTTACATGTATATAGCCAAACTGGCGTTATCTGCATTACCTAGGTTATCTGTTTTTACACTGATATTTAAACATAAAGACTATCATGGTTATAAATCGTTGAAATCGGAAAATATCACATTCAAGAAGACATTGATGCCTAAATACTTGCACTTGTGGCATTCAGGTAAGTGCATGTCTGTCTGTGAGTTCACATCCTTTATTACGTAGTCGACACTTGTTTTAGTTAATGGCTTGAAGAGTCTTTAAATTACATTGTTTTCATCTTCACTCTCTACGCTTATATTGATAATTTGAGAAAACGTTTAACCGCAACGCTTTTTCAAATAATGAAATTCATCAATGAGTAACATGTCGACGCTCTTTAATTTTAAGTTGACGAAATTGTATGTGAACATAGTATGCTACACATTCTAAAATCGTGTATGCTTAAATAAATGGCCGGAATAAAAGTGCTACCTACAGAACAAATTAGTATTTCCGCAATACTTGCTGCATCTGTTTGGGTTTCAGTATGCCTGATTACAATTATAGTGTTTCATTGACAACCATATGAACTGAGATCGAATAGTCTAGTACATCATTTGACCACTGGAAATTGGTTGGGAATGTTTGTCGATAGCTGCAATACCAAGTCGTGTTTCTGAGATGTTATTCCCATTTAAATATCCGCATATATGGGCAAACAATGAACAAAGTAAAGTATCAACTCGTTCGTTGCCAAACAAAATGAAAATTTCACACAGATCTTTCTCATACGTTGTATTTAATATCTTATTTCTAACATGAGTTAATGCACGTTTACGAGGTGATATCAATGTCTAAAAATTATTAATTAAACTCCATGTATGATAATACCAGACAGTAATATATTTCTTGCAGTATGTACGAAACATTTGGCGCAAACAAACGATATGTATTACCCTATGGAACTTTATATAAAAGTACCGTGTATCTATCAAAGGTCACGTTTGCAGAAGCATATGCTATATCTCCATGTATGCATGCATTTGTTCTTGACTTTTTGTGAGGCATATCAACTGTAGTAATGTTAAACATAACATCACATTGGCACTATCTTAATTTAGTCAATCCTTTGTTGTGTAAGGAAAGGAACATTTCGTGTTTGCGAATAACATCAGCACAATTAAATAACACAGCTGTCATGGTTTACATATGTTTTAGGCAATATAAAAATCATATTTAGTTTCGGAATAAATACAAGTCTCAGAAAACAATTGAAGCATATGATTATTTACATAGGTTTGTTAAGACATGATCGTTAAATGTACTACCAGAATACAGTTTTAAAAGAATGTACATGTATACTTTTATAGACCGTACATTGGATGCATGCATATCGTTTGTTTTCTTGTTCGATGTTCACCTGCACGAGACTATTTGGTTTTGATAATAACCATTGCAGAAACGACACAGCCATTTACGAGTGTGATGCAAATATTTCTATCATTCTTAAAAAGATTCATTATTTTATGGTTGCATGCTTGCAAGAGATGTGATACAAACCATTGCATACAACGGACAGAGGAATTCACATTTCGACTACATAGATCAGATTTCGTATTAATTTGGCAACAGGGAATTGCGTAGATAGCATTACTATAGAGAAGGATTCATTTTTCCAAGCTGTATCTGTTTTCACGCAATACGTCCACGTCATTCTTTAGACTGTTGTTGAACTAATCAAATAACAGCTCCCTTGGAGTTATTGAGAGTGGATAGAACCAACAGCAGGTGTAAGTATTAGGATAGATATAATTATTGAAGTAGAAGTATTAGTTGTTTGTTGCATGTAATCGGTAAAAGTAAATAACATAATAATATTATCTTCGTATTCGGACGATTTCCGTGTTCTTTGCAAATATATATTTCTCCTTTTTTAAGTGTCATGTATTTTTTTACAAACAATATTATAAATAACTACTGTGTCATATCATTTCATTAGGTAACTGCATATCAAACTCATCAGTGTTCCCTCAATTTGTATTAGACATCCTCACGGGAAATCACAAAAACGCTTGTAATGATGTGCATCGATTGCTTGCTACTGCAACTGTCCAGATGACGTTTCTATCAGTATTGCAAAAACGCGGTATTCAAATGAATTGGCTGCGTTCATATGTGCACTGAGACGAGTTATACACGGTTGTTTGTGCAACATTACATACAAATTTGTGCCGTATGTGCTCTGTGACGCATATTTAACTCTCGCTGTATGCGATTCCTTTCAACATGTATTTTGCGACCAAACGTCAGTATTGAGAAAAGATCGAATACATCAGGATGCAGTAAAGCATAAAAATGAAATTATTTTCCTGATAGATCTGATTACCTTGCACTATTTATTTCTTTATGGTATATCTAAATGCCTAAACAGTAACTATGTATACACAAAATTATGAAACACAGCATGTCACATAACATATTTAATGTTTTTTTTTATGTTCTAAATTGTGATTCTTGTAAACAGAACGAACATTGTAATCCAACTGGAATGCTTAAATGGGATTTGTCATGAAGATCAATGGATATACCCAGTTTTCCTTGACCAAAATAATTGCCACTGAGAAGCGATCTCTTCATGTTCCGATAGTGAGCGCTCATGTTCGACTGCATTGAATGTTCTTTATGAGATTTCACAGCTAAACGATATGTCAAAGTTGATATGTTTGATACGGTTGATATCTTTTATCTTACAAGATACTTTAAATGGCATTTGGTAGTTTATATAACTATGTTCGTAATATTCTTAGGGACGTTTGCATCATTCACATATAGCCTTAATAAAACTTTGCCTGTTTTGCTGAAATGAGCATATTGTACTGGTATTGCGATTGGACTATCCAGGTTCCGTCGTCGTGCTGTAGTACGTTATCAACAATTGCTTGAACAGCCTGTATATAATTTTAGCAGACTATCTTCGAAATTTTGGCAGATATATGTCCTCATAAAAATTTAGTCGAGTTCAATAATCCATGTAAGTCACATGTGATCAAAAACAAAGTCACTTGTAACACGAAAAACATGTTGACCCTCACGTTTCTCCTTCTTCGTTCAATGAGCTTAAAACTTGTCCTGATTAATTTTCTAGTCTAATCTTTGTCAAGATTTTTATTTATTCAAATTAAAAACTATTAGCATTTATGCAAACTGATTGGTCAACACTTTGGCTTGATGACATGTAGCTTAAGTGATTCAATGCTTGGTGTGTTGACATAAACAGGTCAGTCAGTTGTGCGAAAAGCATAATTATTGACAATCTAAAAGCCTTATTTTGAAATGTATATACAGTTTTATAATGAGTCATAGTCAGTAGGACACGTTATGCGAAACGATCAAGAAACCAACGCCCTATGTGTGGTCTAGTTCGAGGTAACAAGTTCATTTATTGATTGATTTATTTATATATTTATATATGTATTTATTTATATATATATTTATTTATTTATTTATTTATTTATTTATTTATTTATTTATTTATTTATTTATTTATTTATTTATTTATTTATTTTTGCACTTACTATTAAAATTCTACTTCGACAAACAGAAATTTACCCAATGTGGGCTTTCCAGTATGTTCAGCAGGTCTGAGTTATAAACGAGATTTATATAAATTGCAATAAGCATCAACGTCGAGATTTTGTGTTTCCACATTCGCTTAATGTAGGCCCTTGTGGCCAGCAGTATATCATACGTTGCCGATTTTTTTGCTGCTAAAACGCTAATAAAATTGCATTAATTCGTGTCTCCCCATTCCCTTGTTAGATTAAGAGAAGCGAGGGACACAACCCGAACACTGATTGTTGACGGTTCGCTGACAGTTCAGGAAGCGCTCGCGTGAACTTCACATAAATCATAGTACGTGTTACAGAGTCCATAAACTAAATCGACTATTTAAAAAAACTTGAATAAGTTGAAAGCAGTGCATAATAAATAAAGCACTCTTAAATAACATCACAATGTATAAATTAAAGTCAAAATTTACGCGTGTATTAGATTTTCTAAGAAGGGATACATGTTTTATTCAGGCCAATTTTGCGAAGAATTCGGTTACGAGACGTCATTAGATAGACAATATAAACGTCAGACGTTTAGACACAAACTTTTAGGATTCTATACAAGAATGGCATCTTTCAGTTCAAGAATACTTAAAATACATGAAAACATACATTTTTTAATCTTTTAGTTTGAATTTGCTTCAGGGTAGTCATCTGGGCGGTGTTAAAACAGCTACAAGTGTGCCGTTATCTTTTGAGAATTTGAGGAATGTTTATAAAGCGTAATATCGAATTGAAATGAGTGTTAATGATCCTCTGCAAATGTACTATTTAGTTTCAAAGAAATTTTCAGAGAAAAGTGATTACCTGAGTCCCTTGGAAAACTCTCCATTTCGACATCGGTATCGAAGACCACGAGTGATGGTGACACTTCTAATCGGACGTCGCTGTTTAATGGGATATCATGCTTCAGTGACAACTGAAGAAATATACGCTATTTTCCATACGCATTGCAATTCAAATACCACGATGTATAAATGGCATATTTCAATATCAAACCAATTTGACACGTTTATTCAAAAATTAATAATTATGTATATGCATTGTACTTTCTACATGGAAATCTTCATTACTAAATTATTGACTCGAACACCTATGACGATTGTAATTTACAAACTGTATACATGCATAAGTTTACATCAATCCCAATTAAATCAATAGTATTAAATAATAAAGTTAATAGTAATTCGTATCATTGTACATGACTCTGTATTGTTTTAGTCCGAAATACAAAATACTGATCGTAAATATTTGCCAGTCCAGAAATCTCAGTGGCTATTATATAATAGAGACGTCTATAACGCTAAAACTACCTTTTACAGATCCAGATATTAGATAATTGACATATGCCATCTTCATGCAGTCATTCTAATCCAGTACCATTATCAACCTGTATACCTTTTATTAAAACCGACCATACGAACTCGTACGAGTAGTCTCATATAGTATGGTTTCTTTACAACGGGTTGGACTACAGTACGAAATGTATTGTAAGCATAAAAACTCAAACACGTTGGACATGAAAACTCATCTTATTAAAAGTCACATCTTAATGTCCTGGACTCAACATTTCTTCTCATAATTGTATAATATGGGAAATATATAACTGAATCGCCAGACTGAAAATGCTCTTAGAACTTACCCTTATTACACCCCACCCAACATACTGCTAAATCGTGACCGTAGATCGTTAGGTTTCTAGTTTTCGTTTCACATAGTTCCCAGACAGTATAAAACTTCAATTCCAAAAGCCTTTCAAAGTCTTCGTTCATGTCATGCGTATAACCATTAACTTTATTTTTCCTTTTCCAGGCAAATATAACACTGGCCGTGTGTCGTGTGTACGTGATTATCGTTCCAATTACTTTTCATTCACGTATTTTTAATTGTTGAACCAATAATGATTTTGTTTGAAGGTTATTGAATGTAGCGTACGTGCGCTTCGCTTATGTAAATATTACGGTGCACATATTAACATAGTTTATGCATAAATACACAATACATAATACACAATGGGCAAGTGTTTCATCGACATTACAAGTTAGCGAATAGAGAAAACTTGCTGTATTGGTGTGGCTTCCAATATGCCTGAATGAACTTTATTTATTTCATTGACAACCCTTTGAATTGTGATCAAAAGGTCTATAATAACAATCGAGGACTTGAAATTAGCAAGGAATATTTGTCGTTATTGTTTCCAACAAATTTCTTTCTGATATTTTGTTTTTCATTCATATCTCAACATACATGTGCAAGCAGTGAATAAATGTACATTGTATAATAACCTTTTCGTTATGGAAACTGTGTGTCACATGATTGAGAGATTTATCCTCGTTTTACCCTTGTTCATGCATTATATTTTAAAGCTGATTTTAGATATATTCGTGTTTATATCGTTGATTGTTCTTTATGGAAATTGTGTGTATTGAGATATTGTTTACTCTTTTGACCTTTGTTCATGCGTTATATTTTAATTCTGATTCGAGATGTCTTCGTGTTCAATTTCTTTATATCGTAAATGTAAATGGAAATGCATGCATGTATATATTGTTCGATTATATATCCAGTTTGTCTGAAACCGCGCGTATAAAATATAACATGTGTTATATATTATTGTGTGAAACTTTCTTTAAAATTATATGTATAAAAGTATGATGAGTTTAGATCACATGTACTGGATTACAATAAGCTGAATTGCTATATCTCTGCGTATGTAAGTAATATTATGTGTGTTAGTATAGGGTATACATTATTTTAATATTTTGGGGTTTTGTCATTCTCTGTATGGAGGGAGTAGACATTAGATATACATAGCTGTTATCATATTGTCAACAATTGTTTTGATTGGAAATAAATGTTTTGTGATTGCTAAGACTGCTAAGAACATCAACACATTTTAAATATAGAGTACATATAGACTATACATGTATAGTAGATTCATATTTTTAAGGATGTATACATGTTACTTTACGCAAAATGTTTTGAAACGATATACATTTATTGGCAAGGTTGGAAATAGGCCAATTAACAATTGTTTAGATTTAAATGGTGAAAGGATTAACCGTCTCAATCCAGGACTTGTTTGGAGGTTTTTTTTAATTATTTGCAAATGTTGCCATAATGTGCCAATTTGTCCCATGATGCTCTATAACTAATTAGTTGCACAATCACAGAGGGTGAATGACCTGTCTCGGCGGAGGTCTTCTCTCACCTAGTGCTGTCTTGTTCTTAAATTGATAAATGTATGTTTGTTAGTGCGTGCGAGATGGGGTGCAAAATAATGCATACGGCGGATATAGTGATTCCTATAACGACAACATCAATCAGGTGTCATATGAATTTGGCGAGGGGAACTCCATAGATTGTATTACTTTAGAGCAGGATCATATTTTAACGGATGTATCTGTTTTCACGCAAGACATCCACGTCATTCTATAAACTGTTGGTGAACAAAATTCATAAAAGCTACGAATTTGACTTTGTTTTTTGGAGCAGAAAGACAGTTCTTGGGTGACTGGATAGCTGAACGAACAGTACGTTTAAACTATTTTTGATTTTTTATTGTTGTTTTTGTGGTTGTTTGTTGTTGTTGTTGTTGTTGTTGTTGTTGTTGTTGTTGTTGTTATAACAATAATAATAGCAACACATATTACTACACAATAATATTTCTTATTCTTCAGGTAGTTTTCTTGTTCTTTACAAATATTAGCATAACGTCCGTTATGTGTAAATGTTTGTTAGTTCTTTGTATAAAAGCAAAATCATTAAAATTACATGGTCATAACATTAGGTAACTGCACCCTTCTGTGCTCCCGCTTCTTTTATTAAATGTCCTCACGGTAAATCACATAAATGCTTGTAATGAAATGCATTGATTGCAATAGCTAATGCAACCGTTCAGATGACGTCGCTATCACAATTTCAAAGAAACTGTTACATACACAATTTAAATGCTGCATTTAAATGCATTGCTTGTCCTGTAGTCTGCACACCCACGTGTGATATACGTGTGTTTGAGCCACTTCACAAACTAATTTGTGCTTGTTTGCATATGTATCACTCGCTAAAAGTGATTTCTTTCAAAATGTTTATTGTGACGAAAATTTTGTTTTCAAAAACATCGACAATCAGAATGCGGTAAAGCATGGAATGGGATTTGTTTCCAGACAAATTATTTTATTACCTAGCATTTCCATATCGTAACATACATATGCTTTTAGTAAATATATTTATACACACAATGATGGAGCATATAACAGCACAATATTTTGTGTTTATGGTGTTCTACAGTGTCGTTTCTCAGCTAGAGAACCAACATAATGACCCAAAGGAAATGTTATAAAAAGAATTAACCACGACGATCAATAGATATACCCAGTTGACGTTGATCACAAAAGCTGCCCCTGAGAAGAGATTGTTCAATGTTCCGATATTTACCGTGCCCTCATATTTGACGTTTCACAGCTGACCGATATGTCAGGGTCGATATGTTTGATCTGTTATATTTAACAGGATATTCTAAATGGTATGTAATTATATGTTTAGCTATGAACGTGAAATTCTTAGGGACTTATGTAAAATGACCTTGCCTTTTAGCTCATCTGAGTACAAAATGGTATTCTTATCGGGCTACCCAACGACCGTCGTTGTGCGGAAGAGTGTAATCAACACGTGTTTAAAAGCGAGTACAAAAACTAGGTTAATGTATTATGAGATCAGCATATCGGCACGCTTAACTTAAAATTTTGAAATGTACATATATATGGCAAGTTTAATAATGAGTCATTTCTGAGAGAAAACATGGTCACGGTTGTTAGAACAAGTTATGCTTAACACTTAAGCACACAATCCCGTATAAGTGGGTCAAACATAAGCTAGGTCACAAGATGAATAGGTCAGCGAAAAGGTCATAGAAAGCTGATTTGCAAACTGGATATTGGATACTTAATTATGGGTTTTTCACATACTATTCTCCGTGGCCTAATGGTTAAGTTGAAGGTTCGAGTCTTGCTCAGGGCTTGTTCTGATATGGCCGGTTGCCTAACCAGCAGCTAGGAACATTGAAGGGTATCGATTGCCATCCTGCCAAGCGCCCGGCATATAGTAAAGGTGTCTCATAAGTCAAAACTGGTTGGTCCTTAATAGCGAGGGGTGACACTTTAATAAACAAACACTACTTTTGCTATTGAAATAGTGTTGTTAATCAGTGTCCATAATTTTAATCGATCAGCAACATGTTAACATGTTCTGACTAAATAACCGATTAATTAGGATTCTTGAAAATATAGAAAATACACCCTAGACTGCAACGTTTCAATGATTTACATTGATTTATTTAGTTTGTCAATACATATGTGTCTTATTCATATAGCAATTATGAAGGAAATTGGCATAAACATGTTTTGTAAATTCACAAGTTGTGAACTGCATTATCCTGCTAACGCGCTCGACTATTGACAAGATACATATAAGATATATTTATTATTGAAAAGTTAGGCAACCACAAAAACAAGCAATTGTTATAGGGGACCTATCATGTGTCGTCTGTCCATAATGGGCCAAATATGACCAGAACCACTAGAGTTAATTTGCTTTTTTCGAGGAAAATGCAAACATTGCCTTTTTCAAACAGAGCTCCTTTATTGTGTCATCCTATCTGGACAATTCTTTCAGTTTGCTTGTGACAGTATGACATATATGCTGACGCCAAAAAAATCATAAGCATCGAAGTTATGACCCTTTGATTGATGGACAAATATAACAACATTGTCGTTTCCTATGAAGACACTTCTCATCCAATCTTAACAAAACTGCCATAATTTACATGTGGCCATAAGGTAATAGCTACAGAGTTATGACCCCTTGTTTTTGAAAGAAAATGCGAAAATTCTAAGACTATGACTTAATTTTTCATCAAATCTTGATCAAATTTACAGTTTGACCTAATATAATATAACAGCAGGATCTTAAACTCGACTAGATTAGGTAATAACACAGGGGATATTGCCGGGGTAAAAATAAATGGGAAAAAATGAACTTAATGCAGGATGGGTACCGGTACTTCATTTTCCACCCAATCTGTACCAAATATCTTCTATTTGTCAATAACCATCGGATCTCAGACAAATTTGAATGAAGTGTAGATGATATACAGAATACTAGGTTAGTGTTGAATATATAGTAGTTTATCTTGCGAGGCTTAGAACACCGGAAGCGCGAGCCTTTTCTTCATTTTTTATCAATTGCTGAACATCAAACACATTAATTCAGGATTTTCAGAAGTGACATTTGAAGAAAATATTCCAAACTCTTGATTATTTGTAGAATTGTAATCATTTGTACTGTTGCTGAGCATGGACTCTGAATCACGTTTAAACTCTTCAAACACTTCACAAGCATCAAAACCAAATTGATTCTTAAACTCTGCAAAACTCATTTCTACCACTGGTTTGGTCTGTTCTTAACTTAAATCGTCCCAAACAACATTGAAACCAAATGTGTCTTCAGACATTTTACAAAATAGTATGCTATCCACTGCAAAAAATTATTTTTGGCTTTAATTAATTTTTTTTTGCAGACAACGTTTTTTATTTTCTGCCCACCTTTCCTTTTATTTTGATGCAATAAATAAATATAAAAAACAGAACACTAATTGTATCTTTTTGTATTTTATTTAAAAATATGTTATGCTCGGAAACATGTTTGCCTATTTGTTTATGCAATGTGCCTAAATTATCTTTCAATGACAGACCAGAAAATGCGATCGGTAAAAGTAAACAATTGCGACCTATTCAACCGTATCCTGTGACGTCATAGAAAAAGTAGTCCGTGCACGCGACTGGTATATTCCACAGTGTGAAATACTGCTAAGTTTATTCCACGGGGTGTTATTTCGTCAATGACACTGTGAAGATGGGATAAAATACAGCTCCACCATAAGAAAGCAGCATAACAAAGGCAAGCATGACTTGACCTTTGCACAGTCATCCCCATTATCTTTCTGAATTGCAGCATTAACACTATTCCTCCAAACATGAGTGCGATAATTTTGATAGCAGGGAAAGGAAATATATCTGGGTCCCTACTCGTTAATGGCAATTATTTAGTTTTTGAAAAGCAAGTTTAGATCGGTGAGCTAAAGAAATATGACAGTTAACCAACTAGACAAATGGATACAAAGACCATAATTTTATTATTTTCATTCTTACATTTTATAGCCTTGGTTCAAACCTTTTAGAAAGGTAATATCTCCATCTTTAACAATACTAAGTGGAGCCGTCATGGACTTCTTTGTTTGTAATTAAGACATAACAGCTTTACTAGAGACGAATATTAGTTCTACAAATCATATTAATAGATATAAATGTATACATTGTATACTATCGAACAATGTATTTAAATACATGTACATGTGTGTTATTAAATTATATTATTTGGTCACTGAAACATATAATTAAATCAGACCACTCGTTCAAGTTTAAAGAAAAGGATTGGACATTTTTTAAAGAATGAAAACTAATGCATATATAACTTCAATTAATCGACGAATCCTAAATCGTAATCGACTAATTAATCATTACCTATTAGTTATTGATTAATCGACCAAATGATTAATAAAAAAACGAGATGTTTGGGCTGTTTAATATGTTGAGGAGGTCCGTATTGAACACTTAGTTTTTCTCAATAAAAAAACGTGTTGTTTGAGACCTATAAGCGTCAACGTTTATATGTTTTGTTTGATCATTCGCTTAATGCAGGCTCTAGAGGACATAAATATATCTTACGTCGCCGATGTCTGCTGCTTAAACGGCTAAAATGCTAACACAATTGCAGAATAATTTGTGTTTACCTATTCCTATGTTAGATCTAGAGTAGCGAGGGACATAACCCGAACAAAGATTGCTAGCAGTTCGCTGACAGTTTAGGAAGCGCTCGCGTGAACTTCACATCAATCACAGTCGTGTGAAACATAGTGTGTGCCACGCGAGCGTACATTGTCAATCTTATCATCTTGACATTAACATGCAGAGCGAAAACGTTTAAATAAAAAATAATAAAACTCCAACATTAAATAATACGTATGTTATGCAAACAAGAAATTTAATGCCACGGAATCTAAACTATAAATTAACTGCTTGCTTTGTGCTTGTTACAACGTCCAAAAATCATAGCTTTTAATTAGTTAGCTATCTTTTCATGGCTTCAAATGCTGTAACAACTTTATGTTAATACAAAGTACATAATTTCAACGATGTTAAACATCTATTAACAGTATATCTGTATGTACGTGTGTTTGTTGGTCAACAGCTTTCACCATTACGTCAACTTTCTTCCTAAATCTTTTGAAGCGTCAATAAATGAGTAAATAAGTTTCACAACGATCATTTCCCTTCATGTTCTAATAAAACCTAAGCGTTCGCATTTCATATCAATGACATAAACAATGACATAAATTGTGGACAAATATATCACAAATAGAATTGTTAAATCGTGAATGAGGCACGACAGTGTTCTTATTATTATATTATACAACCCAAACTCAAAACTCGGTAAGACTGTTATTGCCAAAATAAATAATGAAACTTGAAACGGATTCGGTGGCTATGAAATACGTATTACAATACATTACATTAATTATTTTGCGCACAGAAAAATATATTCGGTCTTTAACATAGCAATCATTACCTATTTATGAAATAAGCTATGCTTTTTAGCCAAATGACGGTTACGAACTAGAACAAATGTTAGAACTAGCATGCGCATATAGAATGTGCTATACATGTCAACGATACAGTTATGAACATATTTCAATTTTAGAATACAAGGTACTAGATCATTTCTTATCATTCGAAGGGAGAACCAACTAGAACACAATCGCATATGATTTAGATATTTTCATTTTCCTTTATGAAACACCCGTGCAGTTAAAACGAACAAGGAAATAATTAGTTTCAATAGTTTAATGAAACATCAGTTATCACATGTTATACCTTGTTTCCCGTGTAATACAGCCATTACATATAAAATTTATCTTACATATGAGTAAGATAACATTTTGAGCGTTTTCATTGGCTAAATATTTTTTGACTGACCAATCGCATGAAGTTATTTTGGTGAAATGGCATTGAACTTACTCATCAGTTTTGCTGCGTCATGGGTCAATGACCCCTGAAGGAATGATGCTCGTTGTTCAAAAAGCATGTAATATGTATTATATTTTAGCATATTTTAATTTCGAACTAATTTGACGAATTTATTCAAAACTTATTCAAAACTATAAGAAATGTGTGCATATACTATGTAGGATTTCTACATGGAAATCTGCATTAATGAAATGTTGATTCAAACAACTGTGACATGTTACATTAATTTTTCAAACTCTAAGCATGTATGAGTTTCGATGTGACATGCATTCGACATGGCAGTATTCAGTACTCAAATTATTGGCTGGGCTAAAAGTAATCTGACAGGACCTTTATATTTGGTGACGTGAGTTGATCAAGCCCGAACGAATCAATGGCATTTAAATCATTATATGAGCTGGTCCCATTTTGAATTAGTCACTCTGTATAGTTTTTGTCTCAAATAAAATTACACGCATTTTAAATACTAGTATTTGCCAATTCACTAATCTTTTTAGTTACATCTATAACGCAAAGAACACCTAATTACTAGATCCAAAATTTAGATATTTGATATGTGGAATCTTCTTGTAATTATTCAGATCCATGACTGCTGTCAACTGGTGCATTTCTATACAGCGACCAAACTTACACTTGGTCGCACATATTAATGTTTTTCTGATAAGGGATTGGACCACTTTTAGAAATTAATTGTTGCCATCATAACAAGTTCTGCAACGCCGGATTAGCTCAAACATTTGCACTGAACTCATCTAATGACAGTCGTGGTTAAGAGTCCTGGACGCAACATTTCTTTTTATCGTACAAATAACATTTTAAAATGGCAATTGTATGCATTAATCGCCTTGGACTAAATATCCATATTCGGCTTGAACCTGATACACTTATGTTATTTTTTAAAATGCAATGGTTAAATGCTCAATGTAAATACATTTTTTTTTGTCATTATTTCCTGGCTTCAAGTAGGATTTCTTATTTGTGGCCATCAACTGAACATAACCATTTAAATTTTAGTACATGTATTATGCACATGTGTTTACTACTTATATTTTATATACCAAATTATCCCTGTGTAGTAACAAGGAGACGGCATGACGTTGGCCAGTTGCATGTCAGTACAATACATTTGTCGCCGAGGCCATACATTTGTTAATGTGATCTGATTGATCCCATTGGTTGTTAACTGTTATTGATACTGAGTAAAAGACGAAACGAAGTCTACATAAATGGTTTTGTTATATTTTGAATTCATCCCCATATATATTCAAAACATCAAATAAGAAAGCAGTTAACTCACTTAACGAAGTGTAAACAATATATATCGACATGGCTGATAAACATGCAATTTTCAAAAGCCTTTCCGTATCAACTAGCATGTCATGCATTGGAATATTAGCCATATTCTTCTTACTCTCGGGATACATAAACCTGGCCGTGCGTATTTGTACCAGATAACTGGAGCATTATTGTTTAAATTATTTCACATATTGTTAATTCTTGAAGAAAGTATGATAATGATTTTGATTAAAGTTTATTGAATGCGGCTCCAGTGTACGTGTATGTAGCCCAACTGAAGTTGTTATCTGTATGTCAGAATATTTGTTGTTCATATTTTAAACTGATATTTAACCTAATGAATAGCGTGCTTACTTGTTGTTGCATTCTGATTATATAACAAAAATAGAGTGATGTCGCATATACATTTACGTTTTTGTCACAGGCTGGGTCATAACAAGATGTTTCTTGAAAGAACAATTATGCGCTCTTCGCCGTCGGACAAGCTCAAAAACATTGGCTGTGAACTCTTATTAACAATCAAAGGCTAATCTTTTTTTCTGCTTGTGTATGTATATTAAATTGGATATTAAATGCATCAATCGTCGGGTGCAAATATTCCTTCCTTTGGATTCAACTTGACACTTTATGCAAGAAATGCTGAATGGAAATCTATTTTCGTATGATATAATTGTTTGGCTTCTCATTTTATTGTACATTGGAGGCCATCAATTTAAAATAATAATTCGAAATTTAATACCGCTTCTGCAATTTGTTTACTATTTTCATTTTATATATACTTGTACCTATATATGTTAAGGAGGAAGAGAACATGATGTCGATGGCGAACGGGCATGCTAGTAAAAGAGTTTACTTATCGAGACCATAAATAAGTTAGTTGGATTCCATTAGTACACATGCATGATTGACACATATTGGAGATACATATATTCTTCGGAAATGTCGAGCAAACATCTTGCGCCATTAGTTGGTCTATATTTCTTCACAATATAAACTACGCAAGTATTTGAATTACTTCATGAACTGTAAATACTATAAATCGACAGAGCAGCTATAAAACTGTACTTTTCGAAAATACTTTCTTGGCGAATTTCATGCATGATATATTATTAGGCTTATTCTTCTTTTTACCGGGACAGATAACAGTGTCCGCGTGTCCTTTGAGTACGCTCCACCATCGCTCCAATTACTTTACATTTACTTCTTTTGTTTCTTCAAACGATCATTATAATTATTTTATTGATGATTATTTGTTGTGACTTACGTGTAACATGTACGTATACCAGATGATGTTATCTGCATGACATTATGTATTGTTCTTATTTTAAAATGATACCAATGAATAAAATGGTTATAAATTAAAACATATATTATTACGAAATACTGAACTTATGCATTCAAATAACCTATGTCTGTTTTTGAGCTATAGTCCTTAATAGCGCAGTGGGTGGATGTTTTATTAGACTTGAATTAAAGATTATTTCAACTAAATTGCTTTAATTTTACGTTCATAGTTAACGCTTACATTTTGTATAATATATTGAGAATAGGCTACATGTGTTGTGTTCCTAGAAAATATACGTACCATATTTGCTTTGGTGCTAAGTGAATATTAAGAACAACTTGAAGCAGCTTATTCATTATATAGGTATGTTAAGTTTTAAATTTTAATTGTTGGACGAGTATACCCCCATCGAAGATGGCGGTGTATATCGCTTTGCTAATGTCGGTCTGTCTCTCCGTCTGTCGATCTGTCGGTCGGTAGACCACTGTCGTTTCCGCTCTCTAAGTCAAACAGTTTTCATCCGATCGTCATCAAACTTCATGAAAATCTTTGTGGGCATAATATCTCGGCCAAAGTTTGATAATAAGCTAAATCGTCCCAAGAATTGTGGAGTAATGGCCCTTGAATTATCTAAAAGTGGACTTATTAGCCGTTTCCAAAGATCGTTTAAAATTATTTTATGTTTGCTCGTGCGTGTGTGCTAGATGTGGTACAAAACATTGCATACAACGGACTGAGGGATTCATATATTGGCCACACAAATCCGATTTCACATTAATGTTGCAACAGGGAATTCCATATATAGCGTTTCTATAAAGAACGGTTCCTATTTCCACGGCATCTGTGTTCACGCATCCACGGAAATTGTTAAGGAGAGAATGGACCAACAGTACGTTTAGGATTTTAAAAATAGTTTTATTGTTGTTTGTGTTGTTGTCGTTATTGTTAGTTTTGTTGTTATTATTGTTGTTAAAGCAAAAATAATTAATTACAAATATTATTTCAAATTCAATAATAGTTGTTAGGCCTTGGGTGGTTTCTTTGTTCTTTAAAATGTAATCCTGACGACAACTAGTTGTTTACAAACATCAAAACATTTCATTAGGTAACTGCATATGCATGCATACAAAACTGATCTGTGTTCCAGATTCTTTTATTTAACTTCCTCACGGGAAATCACATAAATGCTTGTGATGATGTGCATCGAGTGCTAGCCGCTGCAACTGTTCAGATGACGTCACTAACAGTTTTTCAAGGCAACTTTTCCACAACCAACTTGCAACAGTGCAACCAAATGCATTGATTGCCCTTACATCTGCACAAAATATACTACACGCGGGTATCTGTGTGTAATAATACAAAATATGTGCAGTGTTTTCAATGTTATGGATATTTATCACTCGCTGTATGTGAATCCTTTCAGAATTTGTATTGTGACCAGAAGTTTGTTTTTTGCATTGAACAACATCTGGATGCGGTAAAGCATAAAAAGGTGATTTTTCCAGACAAATAATTTGATTACCTAGCACGATTAATTTTCATATCGTAACAGATGCTTAATATATATATATTTAAACACCAAATATTGGAGCAGACAATATCACAAAAAAATCATGTTTATGATGTTCTACAGTGTGGTTCTCTTCCATTAGGCTTCAATGGGATTTCTATGAAAAAAGAATTAGCCACGTAGATCAATGAATATGCCCATTTAGCGTTGACCACAATAGCTGCCCCTGAGAAGCGATCGCTTCATGTTCCCATTCTTACAGTGTCCTCACATTGGACCGTTAGGAATTCTCTTTCTAGGATTTCGCAGATGAACGATATGTCAGAGTTGATATGATGGTTTGATATGCTATATTTGACATTTTATTTTAAATGGTATTTAATTATACGTATATCTTTGATCGACATATTTCTAGTGACTTGCGTCAAATGACCTCGCCTTTGTAGCTCAACTATGTACAAACTAATACTTTTATGAGAGTATCAACGTCCATCATCCTGCAGTAAAGCATTATCCATAATTTTGAAAAGCTAGTACAAAAACTAGTAAAAAATCCCTATTGGCCCACTTAATTCAACATTTTGAAATGTATGTCAAGTTTAATAATGAGTCATTTATGAGAGTTAACATGGGCATGGTCATTAGATCAAGTTATGCTAAACACTCAAGAAACCGTATGTGGTGTCAAACATAAGGTCACACGTTCACTAGGTCAGTTAATATGGAAGGCTTGTTTTAAAACTAGGGCAATATTATATTTCAAGTGTTTCTCACATACTATCTAAACAAAATGTGTTTGGTTGTTTTTTTAAAGTTAACCGTTTGGGGTTTCTAATGTATTAAGGTGGTAGGAGTTGAACACATAGTGTCCCTAATCAAATAAACGAGATAGATAAGAACATCTATAAGCGTCAACTTGGAGATTCTTTGTTTGAAGATTCGCTTTATGGTGTAGGCTATAGAGAACAGCAATATATCATACGTCGCCGATGTGTGCTGGTTAACTGCTTAACCGCTAATTAAATTATTTTATTATGCAAACTATAAAATTAAGTAAATGCTACAGAATCCAAATTGTCTACAAAATAAATAAAGAACTAATAGTTATATTACTTAAAGCGTACATAACACAATGGTATTGGCACTTGGTATTTATACTAGTATTAAAAATTAAAAATTTAATTTTAAGAAAATAGTACAAATAGAAGCAGATTGGGTAACTTTAAATAATGAATTGTCCAATAATTGCATAAAATATTTTAACTAAACCCGAGGCACTATTTAAGAATCAATAATCGCTGCCGCATTTCTTCCAATAATAAAAAAAAACGATTCCGTTTTATTGAGACAAATGGCTGCTTCAAAAGAGAACATATGAGCAACCTAATATGCAACGTAGTGCATAGCATGTCAACGATTAAGCTATAAACTATTACTTTGCGTTTCTTTGCAATAGTTTAATTATACATGTAGCCTGTGTTAACAGACTACTCTTTATGGTTAAACAATTAAACACTCGGGTCAATTCGGCAATTATCGGAATGCACGTTTACAACTTCAATATTGTGTGTAGATTCAGATCTCTCGTTTGGCATACTGTATACTCTTATCAAATAAATAAAACCCTTTGCGGTCTACGTTTAGCCCTTGGCGCTTTCCGATCATCACTAGTTGAAAGTCTACAAGTTGAAGCAGGTGAACCATCTTTAAATTTATGCCGAAAAAAGCTCTTACTGCATTATGCAACAAGAATCGCTGTCGATAAAAGAAATCCTGCCTGTGAAATTATATTCAAACCAAACTTTGCCGAACAATTTGAAAAGAAACAGAAGAAAATTAAACCTATCGGCCTTCTTTGAAAAATAACTTGGAACAGTTAAATATTAATCCTCAATCTGTTTTACAAAATACCGTTGAGAATATCCCTTTGTGAACTTACAACTCTCTAAAAGTTAATATACGTTGATCTAAATTAAGCAAATCCTCTGACAGTCTTGTAATTTTCAAAGCAAAATTAGCCAGTTTTTAGAAGTGCACAATGATGTTATCTGTTTAAACACCGACGGGTCGAAGGGTATAGACCGTGTTGGTTATGCTATATGTTCAAAGGATTTTTCAAATAAAATGAGACTTCCAGATAAAGCATCTATATTGTCTGCTGAAGACACAGCCATTGATTTAGCTCTTTCCTACATTTCAAATCACTCTAGTAATATGCTCATTATACTCTTCGATTCGCTTTCTGTGCTATTATCTATCCAAATCTACAATTAGATAATATTCTTAGTAAAAAACTATTGTTAAAATTACATATTTTACAAACCAAAACAGTCACCTTTTGCTGGATACCATATTGGGATTCGTGAGAAATAGAAAGCTGATACTTTAGCAAAATAATCACTTAGTCTCCAGATCGTCAATGTTCAAATACCCAATAGTGATTATAAAACAGCAATTCATAAACTAATAAAATCAGAATGACAAGCAATTTGGAACGAGGCAAGCCTTACAAATTACACGAGATTAAGCCAAGGTTTGATTCAGCAACACCTTTTACTCTTTCAGACCGAAATGATCAATTTGTTTTAACTCGTTGCAGAATAGGACCTACACAGATTAAAGGGACTTGTTCACAGATTGTCAAAATGACATTTTCCCAACTTTTTGTCACAGATTCAAAAAATAAAAGAACACTGTACACCAGGGAGCGAAATGACACTAATGGCGTAGACTCATTATGAAAATACAGTTTCGTTTATGAATAGTGATCATTTGAAATTGATAAAATTATAAAGCGTTACAAACGCCAAACGATTGAATAATTTGGAATGTTTCTGTTGTTTCCGTTAAATTTTGTAACAACACGTGGATCACTTATATCAAGTATTAAACGCAGGCTTCTTATAACAGTCCGGATGGCCGAGTGGTTACGGCGATAACCTTTTAATCCAAAGGGCCCTGGTTCGAGCCCCGATAGGGACAAACTTTTTTCTTTTAATTTCTCTTTTTTAATTCTATTCTTGTTATTATAATGGAGCTCTAGAGTTCCGATGTTTAAATCTAACAATTTAAGGCATTTAATGACACACTTCAAAAAATGTCCCAATCTGTGAACAAGTCCCTTTAAAACATGCGTATCTTCTGAAAAGAGAACAATAACCTCATGGTATACCTTTCGACGAACATTTTACTGTCAAACTTAACTCGTGTGCTTATTAATTGCACAGACCTCGGTGATATTCGCGATATATATTTCCAAGTAAATTCATTAAACGTACTTTTGTAAACAGTGCCATCTTATACATTATTCCAACTTGAAAGAGATAAACAGATATAACGAAATGCAGTTCACATTTCCTAATCTATATAGAAATCAACATACGTAAACGGCAGAATTTGACCATAATGTGCTGAGTTGCCGTAAAACCCAAATAAAGAAACAAATAGAACATTTATAAAATCAATTGTATAGTGGCATACTTTTCTTAACTCCTGTTAACGTTTCTACCTAGAGGCAGCCGGTATAGTATGTTTTCAGCACCTTTCAACATATGCAGAAACAAACAAACAACAAAAGCTTAATGTTTTTATATCTAAATCAATCATTAGTATTCAAATTCACCTCGTTAAACAAAAGGAAAAGAGAAATGGCGATATTTATTGTGTATTTAACCCAACACAAATAAAAATTGCACAATAATATCCACTTAACACAGCATCACACAAAAAAATTAATAAAATATTGCACAAGTATAGTGTTCTAAGAACTTGCATCAGTCGAGTTGGCTGTGTGATGTCGTATCGCAAGAAAGGTGCAGCTTCGAATTTACTAGCAGTATATATCGACAAGGAACTTCGTTACTACTGATAATTTGAACGATGAAACCAACATTTATAAGTGTTTCGATAGTATATGTCTCTCCATAATATAATAAAACTTAAGCAAGGCAAGGTTACGGGCATTTAAATTAAAAAAATGAATAGCAGTAACAGTTGTAATATAAGTACGCAGCCCGTAAATGACACTGCACTCATATATATCATAACTTATTTTTTTTAATTAATATTTCGTAATTAAGAAATGTATTTCATAAAAAGGCAATCAACGTTCACAGACAGACAGACAGACAGACAAAACAGACACTTGAGACACAGACATACAAACACACAGACACACACACAGACAGACAGACAAACAGACAGATAGGTAGGTAAAAGAAAAGAAAATTTCATGATTGAGGGAGTTTGTTTTCTAGTCAAGTTAAGTCAAGTCAAAAACCTTTTATTTGTCACTCAATTCATGCATGACATGAATACATGAGTATACAGTCACATTACATATGCGAGGCGGGCTTATTGTGTTGGTTTTAGTAATAATGTAGTAAATGACAGGTTAGTGCAAATCTTACAAATTTCAAAAAATACAATACCGACAGAAAAGGGAAAATAACGAAAGAAATAACTAGATCTGAATGGGGACAAAGGTGAGTATTTGTCATCGGAGAGTTACTTCAAGTCTCTGATCATGATCGTAACTGCGTTACTGGGCTTGGTGGAGTGTAGACTTGGTGGGTCCAAACCGGTTGTTAAAATGAGACGTAATCGAGCAGACAAAACTAAAAGTAGCACATGGCGTGGGGACAAAGATCGATTTTCAAACGGAAGCTTAAAGTATTAACTGGATTTGACCATTAAATAGGTAAAATTGGACTTGCTGTTGTCTCCGTGTTTTTCAGTGGGTGTTTAGTTATGCTTAAGTCTCATACAATATACAAAGACAGCGCACATTAGATATATCGTAAACAAGAAAACAACAACAAATTCGCGACTTTCCAGTTTAGCGCACCCTGGCGGAAATCAATAATCGATCAAACAAAATGGCGGCGTATGGGGTCATGTAACAAAGACACTGATAAAACATCGATGATTCACTAAAATCTTAAATTTATACATAAAAACGGACGTCTGCGCAAAAGATAAACACAATTCATGATAAATCAAATGTTTTATTAATGTTTCAATAATTGCAAGCTTAAATAATTACCGTATTAAACGTCGAAAAAGTCAATTAGCAAGTGGGCGGAGAAATATGTAAAAAAAAATTGCTTAATATAATTGAAGTTCTGTATCAAATGTATATTATATGAACAAAAACGTTGTGTGCTGAATTATTGAACTAAACATAAAGTATTTATCTACTTCAAATAAAAGCAATATTTAAACACCAAATGTGAAGAAATAATGCATAAAATAAATAAACATCAGTCACCATGTTCTGACTTCTAAAATAGGTGTTTGTAAACACATACGTTTTACAGCAGTAGATTGGCTTGATTGACTCAGACACCCACATTTTTGTATTTATAAATGTAAGTCTCAAATCCAAATAAAATGTTTTCGATTTGTTTCGCCTTTAATTTATTACATAAACAAATATATATTACTTTTGTGTTTACTTTCAGATGCCGTATCATTGTTGGGTACCACACTGCACTAGCGACATTCGCCTAGAGCGTTGCCAAGGTGTCTCGTTGCATTCATTTCCAAGTGACGAGGGCCTTCAGCAAAAATGGGTCAGAAACGTTCGTCGAGATGTCGGGAAGGAATTTAGTCTTAACATGCATACGCGAGTGTGTTCTCTACATTTTGAGGACAACTCATACCACATTCCTGTGCCAGGACAGGTTTGAAGGAGATTGAAAAAAACACGTTATTTCAACAGCATTTAACTGGCGGACACCCAAATCACCAAGACGGACATTATTCCGAGACAGAAGTAACACTCACTCCAGTTCCGAAAAAGAAGGGTGCATCGCTCGCAGAGTTTCATTATGGAGACGTCTTTCCAATGATTGGATAGCCCTGTAGCAGAGACCACTCCTTTAAATGACAGTTTAGACATTGCCATTGAAAGTGCTAACATCAAGTGAGGATAGTCTTGTGAATGTCGAAGCGGACCATTCGCCACACAAGGAAGCTGTGCTACAAAAACGCAAGGCGCTCCTGCTCAAAAGGTCAAAAGAGAAGTTCACAGTCTTGAGAATTTCCTCATCGGACAGCGACATTAGATACTACACTGGATTCGTAGCATTGTGTGCTTTCTTCCAGTTTCTACAACCAGAATGCATTTTCCTGTACTTCGTCGGTTCTGCCTATACGTCACAGGGGAAGCCATACGACTTCAATACGAAAAGGGATCCATCGAGGTCCCTATCACCAATGTTGGAACTTTTTCTAACCTTGGTGCGGATAAGAAAAGGAGTTCCTGAAAGAGTCATTGCTGATCTTTACAATCTCTCGGATGGCCATATATCAAAGATTGTGAACACATGGATTATATTCTTGTATGACAGATTACGATGTCTGCCGATATTGCCATCTAGAGACCATGTGAACAAAACAATGCCGAATTCCTTGGAACTGAACTTCCCGACACGGGTTATCATTGACTGCACCGAGATCTTTATAGAACAACCGTCCGCGTCAGTTAGTCTGAGGGAAACATTCTCATCATATAAGCATCCTAACACAGACACGGGTTCGATTGGAATATCACCAAATGGACGAATAACCTACATATCGTGCCTGTATGCAGGTAGATGGTCGGATAAGAAGAATGTTAGACACTGTGGTCTGTACGATGTGTTGGATGTAGGCGATGCTGTCATGGCAGATAAAATAAAGAATTTGATATTAAACATGAACTGGAACAATTTGGTTATTCCCTTGCCATTCCGCCATTTCTAGAAAAACAGGACCAGTTTACAGCCCAGCAGTTGGCCAAGTCTAAGAACATTTCTTCAGTACGAGTACACGTTGAACGTGCCGTGAGAAAAGTGAAGGAATTTGAAAATTTGCGGCACACAGTACCAACGTCACTGTGTCCAATGCTGGCAAAAATCTGGATTGTTTGTGGACATTTGGCTAACTTCACGGGAAGCTTATTTAAAAAGTAAACTATGAGTGTTACAATTAAATGCCCGCATCAGTCCAATACGATTCTAAACACTTGCAAATGACATACGGTGTTACGTTGCAGGCATACAATCCTAATGTTGCATAACATTTATTGATGGTATTAATTTAATTTGTATGTTCTCCAGTAAATTATGTTCAGTTAAGACAAAGGGTTGACATGTTAAACAACTGTACACAGATATGTTGCATTGAACATGCTGCATGTTGTTCCTGTTGAATACTTATTTATTGTTATGCGTAACATCTTTATAAACGTTACAAATAAATTTGAGTGAGCTTATACAATGTTTAGATTCATAATGATTTGTTATTAGTTATTCTTTATCATTAAATAAACCGATTAAGTTAAATCGGTAAAGTTGCACGTGTCAACAACTGCACACTACTACTACTTGCAGAAAGAGTATAAAAGTTTATCTTGTTTTATTGAAGAAAACACACATGGCTAAAGGCAACAACACAGAGATTATTCAGGAGTGGTTTGCGCATAAGTATCAAAAATAACAAACACAAATCAGTATATGCAAAACAATACGATTCTCAAACGACAGGTTCCAGAACAAAACCTGGGTCATATTCCAAAAACATCTTAAGACAATTAATGTTTTATCCATAACCGTAGGCATCAAATGATGAATTTATTTAATTTTTATTTCATGTGCATAGTAAACCTGCTTAGTTTTAATTTATTATCAGCTATAATTTAGCAATTGGTTGTATTAATGTACAGAGATTCAAGAATTTGTTGGTAGGTTTAAGCATATACATTTTTGTAACTTGTAATTTAAGTTACGCAATGTTAAGATGCAATTAATATGTTACTGGAACACGACCCTAGGTTTTCACTATTTCATTGTTTTAGGAAATGAGGGGCAAGTTTTTCAAACCAAACGCTGGGTAACTTTGGTAACATCTCTGGCTCAAAGAACTTTCGATCACGTGCAACATTTAAACATAAATAAATTAATACAGCATATATTCACAATCGGTAATTAAATAAATAAAATATAATATATTCAATAAATCATATTGGTTTATTGCTGGTTAAAGTATTTCGTAGCACAAAACTTGCAAAGGAATAAATTGAAATATTAATAAGTATTAGTAAATGTAAAATGTAACATTGTAATCATATGTATGTATTACATATATTAACCATTTGTAATACTAAATATTGTAATGATAAACAAATGATAGAAACTTTTAACTCCACAATATAATATCCATACTCGTTTTGTTTTAAACATGAAACTGCGTTTGTTTACAAAATACAACCCACATAGAAAAACATAATATGAAAAAATGAATCAGATACAAAAATAAAAAACGTAAGGTGCAAATGACAAAACATGAAAAGTTGTATCGCCTTGCTTTGTAGATGTCAATTAATAACGATTTATATCAGAAATAATATGCTAAACCAACATATAACCGTATAATATCGACGTTCGTTATGCGAACTATACGCCGCTATCTTGGAATTCCCATAGGCGATATCCGCTAGGGGGCGCTAAACTGGAAAAGGGCGAATTTATAAATTGAAGAATATCACCAGGGTGCCTGCCAAATTGTTGAAATTTGGGAGATGTAAATGATACAGTTTAACATGTATTTCACATTATCCGGCATAGAATAAATTCATAAATAAAATAATTACCAAAGTTACACTTTTTAAGTCTAGAAAAGATAAGTAAATAAAAATAATTAACGAAGTTACACTAATGAATGGATTAAATACTTAGAGGCATCACTATCAGTACAATAATTAGTACAATTATAGACAAATTCATTAACCAGTTCGTGAATTACTTGTTATTCAACATTTTGGTATAAGTATTGATGACATCAATTACATTTGAATTCATAATAAGCATGTATTATGCAACAGTGTGGTTTACAAAACAGCATTAATAATATTTATATTTGTTTGGTTATGCGTTACACTGTTTGTTTCATGGCATGGTGTTATTTTTGTGACTACTGCGCCCTGCAGTCATGTTTTGTACTGGTAAAGGATGCAAACTTACGGTAAGTACATATTTTACTAAAGCAAATGTGTCTTAATATTTGGTAAATAGATAAGAAAAAAGAATTTTAAATTTTGTGATAATGTATTTTGCTTAGTGATAATCTGTTTTATGTTTGTTGTTGCACATTTAAGAATTTCGTTTTTCTGTTTTTTCTCTTTTTTTCAGGTTGATTTCTGGGCCATAGAGTCTGTGTACAGGCATAGTGTTGTTGAAAACAAGGGCTGAAGCCGCTATGAGACAAGTGGAACATTGACTTTGTGCATAAATTTAGTTTAGCGTATTTGTATTAGAATCTTTTTTATGAATTGTTGGAATTTATTTATTGCGTGTGTTTTTCGTGTTAATTAGCTCATTATTTTTCATGATATGTGGTCGTTTATAATAGTAAGGTTTAAGAAGTTGTTTTCGGTCCATATCAAATATATCTATGAACAAACTATGGGCTACATAGATATAGCATTATCATTATAACAAACGCGTATGCAAATGCAAACGTTTTGCAATAACAACAACTTACGTTTGTGCTCCTTTATTCGTTGCTGTAGACCATAAGGGTTGACCATCAACTAAGAATGTGATAATGGGCTATTGATCATGCTGTTTTATGCAGTCAGGAATTCGAGACAGGCTATTATTGTATGTGGCATTAGGCAATATTTTCTGTCTATGGTCAAAAGTGGACGCACGAGCATATTGGGTGCGAATGTTTATCGGTCCGACAGATACATCTGTCCATGAACGACTCTACACGAAAGGTATTACAGAGAAGAAGCTGCTTTGAAACTGTGCGTGTTTTAAGTATAGGACACTATTATTGACTTGAACTTGTATCCGATGGCTGAGTGTACTTCACTGTTTATTGGAAAACTTCAAATATGATGTGATAAAATGAACAATGGAACTATATTTAATTACTAATTATATTGTGTTATATGTATCACAAAACATGTTGAATATCTGTTTATAGTACATTATAAGGCAATATAAGGTAAGACAAGTCATTTTTCTTTTCATTTTTGTTACATGACACAAAATGCTAGTGACAATATCGTTTTACCATGTTTCACAAGTGATCTCTTATGTAAACTTAAAATTGAAATTATTATTTCACATACTCATCAAACTACACGTATTGGTAATAAATGATAAAAGAGCGATCTAAGGCTAATTGAATGCTTCCAAAGCATCCTTTCAATTTGTTATTGCCTTTAACCGCGTAAGTTCCAAAAGAAGCTATGCGCATTAGTCTTTACCGACAGTAGACACTGGGTCTCTCGGGGTGTTTTTGGAATAATATGCGGTCATATATCAAATAACTGAACGGCGTAAATACTTCCATATACTCGCAAATATATACAGACTGTATAATATGGGTGTCTGCGTAAATGCGTGTGCAGGTTTGTTTGCTATGTACAGTTTCATAATTGCCTGTTTCAATCTAAAACGATAAAAACTGTGGTTGGTTTTCGCTGGTATTTCTCTATAGAATATGTCGACGTTGTTACGTCAAATTAATAATTAAGTACATTCTTTCTTATCAAAAGGATATAATTCACTTTTTCTAAAAAACGTGCTTATTAGTTTTCGATACTGAATTTCTTTCATCGTTACAAATTTGGTCGTTTTAAAATGGTGGATAAGTAGCTTTAAGTTCTTTGCTTTTGAAAATTATGACGTCATCTTGTACATTGCGCGTTTCTAAATTACGTCATCATTTAAATATTTTTACTGTCTCAGTGACGTAGCGTAAGATTATCTAGGATATAGTGTGCCCTTGTATTTAATATTTTACAGCATTTCCGATGTATACACTGGTTTTAACACCCACGTTCATTAAGTTAAATTTATTTAATTTATGTAATTTTTCAATTTGTGTTGGCAGGAAGATGTAGAATAGTCTGTTAAGTTTTATTCAGTTTAAAACAAACATATACAACAAAGCTATGTAATTTGGCTTTTTACACCCAACATTACGGCTTCTTCCTGAAATTGCATGACGATGATCTGAAAATTGAACTATATGATGCTATGTCTTTAAAGCTTTTTATAAAAAGATGTAGTTGGTACTTGCTTTTTTGTTTCATTTCATCGTGCCTCAGAAAGTTGCAATTCTGCTACTATGGTTTGCATCTAGCCATTGAGTAATTAAATGGTAATTAAATTGAATAATATTTTCTTTTATTGCTATTTAATTTGAATTGCGATGCTATGAGGTTAATTTGTATTTACACTTAAATGATTTGTGAATTATTCTGGGCCAAGTGTTAGGTTTGTGCGCACATAAACCGGTTTAAACCCCTAATGCTTTGCATTGACCCTTCCAAGGCGGTGACCCCAGTTTTCTTCATTTGTGTTTATGTGTTTTTGTTATGTGCTGTGTATTTTTTTTTTGGTAATTGGTCACTTGCCATAAATAAAGGACCTCAGGCAGCTAATAAGAGTTCTTTCCTGCTGTCGCAACTAGAGTTTCGCTTTGTCCATATGTGTAACGTTGAAAGCTGCAGACATGTTGAACCAGTTTGAAGGAAACAAATAAAAACGACACTTTGCTGACAAGTCTGAACGGCATTTCTAATATCATTTTAAATGACTGAATGTTCGAAGACTCTTTTATATATTACACGTATTTTGACAAGGTCTGCAACTTTAATTTATCAACGAACTATGATGTAGATACCTATTGGTTAGTTTGAACGGAGAAATATAATAACTTTTATGGTTTTGTTGCATTTCCTTCCAGTTGTAGGTTTAACTGATACCAAATATATATCTTCAACATTATATGGTACCTTTTATGGACTTACACTGATAGTTATTCGTAGAGAAAACATGACATAAAAGCAGCTTTAGTGAAGATGCGAAGACAGAAATATTTAGCTGTCGAACGACTACCTTGGAAGTAGATGCATTACAACGTCCTCGACGTGTTGGCTAAGTCCTAATGTAAGGCCCATGCTTGGATAAAATATAAAATTATCGGAATCTGTTAACTATGTGCGCATAACAAACGTCCGTACAAAATCCATCCGTAAAATCAACATGTTCGAATTAGCCTGTTCGTACTCTTGCATTGACCCTTCCAAGGCGGTGACCCCAGTTTTCTTCATTTGTGTTTATGTGTTTTTGTTATGTGCTGTGTTTTTTTTTTTGGTAATTGGTCACTTGCCATAAATAAAGGACCTCAGGCAGCTAATAACAGTTCTTGCCTGCTGTCGCAACTAGAGTTTCGCTTTGTCCATATGTGTAACGTTGAAAGCTGCAGACATGTTGAACCAGTTTGAAGGAAACAAATAAAAACGACACTTTGCTGACAAGTTTGAACGGCATTTCTAATATCATTTTAAATGACTGAATGTTCGAAGACTCTTTTATATATTACACGTATTTTGACAAGGTCTGCAACTTTAATTTATCAACGAACTATGATGTAGATACCTATTGGTTAGTTTGAACAGAGAAATATAATAACTTTTATGGTTTTGTTGCATTTCCTTCCAGTTGTAGGTTTAACTGATACCAAATATATATCTTCAACATTATATGGTACCTTTTATGGACTTACACTGATAGTTATTCGTAGAGAAAACATGACATAAAAGCAGCTTTAGTGAAGATGCGAAGACAGAAATATTTAGCTGTCGAACGACTTCCTTGGAAGTAGATGCAGACAACGTCCTCGACGTGTTGGCTAAGTGCTAATGTAAGGCCCATTAATACTGGCGCTTGGATAAAATATAAAATTATCGGAATCTGTTAACTATGTGCGCATAACAAACGTCCGTACAAAATCCATCCGTGATATCAACATGTTTGAATTAGCCTGTTCGTACTCTTGATCTACAAACGTGTAAAACGTCAATTAAATGCTATTGTATTCTGTATTCAAAGGGACGATAGCTAATACAAGAAAGAAAGCGCAAGCAACATTCAAGCCATAATATCTTAAATTTCACATTAATGGCGAATCCTCTACGGATGAGTCAGAGCTTTCTAAAAATCCATTAAGGCCAGTTGTTAGACATGGCATCACTCGCATAACGTAGCAACATTAATATGGAGATCTCGACTAAAATACGAAAAAAACAACATTGGATATATTGCAGCCATTGCAAAGCGGTTGATGGTTAGAGTCTTTATTTACTATTATTTATTATTTTTGCTTAAACTGTTATTGTTCGTTAAGTGGATGCGTAGTAGTAGCAGCAGCAGCAGCAGTAGTAGTAGTAGTAGTAAGTAGTAGTAGTAGTAGTAGTAGTAGTAGTAGTAGTAGTAGTAGACTTTCTTTCTGTTGTTTTTCTGTGCTAAGTCAATGCGCTACATCTTCATTGATCTGTAAGTCAGTACATTTGTGTGTGTAATACTATATATACAAATATAGTATTATACGTTAATACTATATATTTCTTTGACATGTAGTCGATTTAAAAGCTCTTGTGAGCTTATGTTGTATTGTTATTTGTCTTGCCGAATTACAATAAATCTTATATTTGCTTAGTTTAGCTTAGCTTATCTTATCTAGTAGTAACAGTTGTAGAAGAAAAAGTAGTAGTAGTAGTAGTAGTAGTAGTAGTAGTAGTAGTAGTAGTAGTAGTAGTAGTAGTTAGTAGTAGTAGTAGTAGTAGTAGTAGCAGTAGCAGTAGTAGTAGTAGTAGTAGTAGTAGTTAGTAGTAGTAGTAGTAGTAGTAGTTGTAGTAGTAGTAGTAGTAGTAGTAGTAGTTAGTAGTAGTAGTAGTAGTAGTAGTAGTAGTAGTAGTAGTAGTAGTAGTAGTAGTTAGTAGTAGTAGTAGTAGTAGTTGTAGTAGTAGTAGTAGTAGTAGTAGTAGTAGTAGTAGTAGTAGTTGTTGTAGTAGCAGCAGCAGCAGCAGCAGCAGTAGCAGTAGTAGTAATAGTAGATGTAGTAGTAGTAGAAGTAATAGTAGTACTCTGACATTCAATTTAAAAATTGATCATATGAGGTTGTTTCGAACGCAAGGGCATGTTAAAGCTTATACAAGAAGTGCATATTTGTTGCTGGAAGCTGAAAAATTATGTTTGAATTAAATCTTTGATATTGATGTGTCTCCTTGTGCTTACGTCTGCTGCTGAGACTGCTGCGTCCTTTACTAAAACAACTAATGCTGCAGTAGTTTTATTTTATTTTTATAATTTAATACGGCAGTTTTACCAGAGCACAACATGTGAATAATAAATGAAACTACGAGTTATTGTCAATGCGGATTAGTTAATGTGAGGATATTTATGACCTTGTGGACAAGATAGATTTATTAATCAGAGAACTTGCTTAAGCATACTGTCTTTAAATAGGTAAACTCATATCTTTAATTATATAATAGATGCGCACAATAAAGTATCCGTCAAACAATTAAGCATTAATCCATTTGCGTTTAATTATTAAATATATGTATATTGCAGTCTGTATTGACGAAGGCTCACAGCGCAAAGTTTCAGCAGTATATCTAGCTATAGAGCCAGTCATCGGCAGCCATGCTCACAGAGGTCTCTCCACGACGGGATCTTATACTATTATCAAGGAATTGACGTTGTGACAAATCCCTAGGGTCTTCGTCAATGAAGAGTTCGCTATAAAGAGATAATTGCCACTGAGACTGTGATGGAACAATACAGGAGACGCATTATTATCTCTCCATCGCCGCGTGTCCCTGTATGACTAGCGTTAAATATAGGAAGAATGTCGCTACAAAGGCTGATATCACACGCATACATCTTCTTGCTGGAGTTAACAATCATCAACGCGGTAAGAAATGCTACTTTTGTCTCTAAGAAATAATAGATGCTTGAATATTTCCTCGTAAATAACTACAGGTGTTACGATTTATACAAAAGTATACGTAACCTGTAGCACGTTTGATAACTGTAGAAGTTGAAACGTATCACACATTTGTAGTATTGTTTTCTGTATTTATGCCCTTCTTCTGTTCATTGTTAATTGTCATTTGTCTGGATATTGCGTAATATTTTTGCAAATATAACGTTCAATCAGTGCGATGAACATCTGTAGCAGTAAACTAATACGATTGGGTGCATAGTGTACGTAAATGGTTAATAAAATGAATGTGCAATATTAATTGTACGTGGTCATATGTATTTTATAACTGTCAAACTTCACACTGTAATACATTATAATTTAAATATTTTCTACACAATTAAGTCGTTTACGATTTATAAATAACAGATCTGTGGAAAAAAAACACAAGTTTCAATATATAAAAAAATAACTGCAAAACATTGTACATAAACACGTTTAAGTTGCGAATCAATTTGCGAATGTGTTGTTTTCTACTTATAGCAATCTAATACCTGACACATTCAAATGTCATCGTGTATGTATACCGTATTTAATCTATGTTTTCGGAAACCCTCAAACGCAGCCCAAATAATTAATTGTTGTTGTTTTTTACGTGTCCCGGACAATTCAAGAACAAAAATGTGAGCGACCGTTGCTTTTACAGCTTTTTTTCCTATTGATTGATAATCTGCCTGACAATTAGCTGGTCTTGAATTGTATAATGCCTTCAATATACCGTTTCGTGACATATTTTAACGCCTCAAACGATAAATATACACGATAATCGCGGATAACTATACTAACAAAAGATTCCCTCATATACGACCTTAAAATATTTCAGAATCTTTTTTTTTCGGACAGATTTTCAACCAATATGTTTTGAGATTTATAATTTTCGGACACTGTATATGAAAGTATGTAAAATATGTTTATGTAACCAGGAAACAAAGATTAAACACGGTATAACATGTTGCATTGTATTTACTCCAGATTCATGATACTGCATTAGGCATGCTCCCTATCCCCAACCAGACCTGCTGTAACGGCATACTGGGCTATGCCGGCCCAGATCACCAGATGCCATGTGCAAACATGCGCTGCTGCAACTCAGACGAAATTGTTGCCTTACAGAAAGTGAATCACGCCTTCGGCTTTTGTTTCCGCTGTGTGGTAGGATTTGGAAATTTAAATTACTATATATAAACCTCCTTTATAATTAGTTTAATTTTTAATTAGTTCTATTTCCATGTAAAGGTGTTATTGCAGTAAAGTTTGAAGCATTTAATGCATTACAAAAACATTGTAGTCGCAATGATTTCCGGTGTGCCTGTAGATATCGCATTTTACATATACAGCATTTAAATTTAAGGAGAGTCCTTGTATGTATATTGGGACTGATGTTTTCCAAGAATGAATCAGCTAAACAGAAGCATGTTATGAATTTGACAAAGACAATTTGGTTAAAGTATAACTTAAACATCTGACCTGGTTAAATCGAAGTTGAATCAGTTAATACCAAATACGTTTTTTCTACCAGCGAAAATACATTTAAGCACATACAGGTTTATGTAACGCAACGACTTTTAACAAATATGTTTCAGTTATTATAAATAGCATTATTGCATTGTTGTTTTACGGGCGACGTTTCACCCGTACACCATTGCATAACCATCCAACTTACAATGCATTAATTTATACATTGCAGCCAGAGACTTCGTTCCATAGTGATTGTTACAAAGACAACCAACTAGTGGCGACAACAAATGAGACCACCATAGAATATACTTTGCGCACGTGCTGTAAAGGACTCAAATTTAAAGTTCTCACATATTCAGAAGGCGTTGCCTTAACAATTAAATGTGTAAAGCGGTGATATTAAGTGCTTTATAGACATTATATCGCAGCACCAAACAGTGTCATGTATGAGTGTATGTCTTTTACAGTGTATACACAAATGTACGAAATAGGAATATTGCTTTCAATCATAAATGGCTTCATCTTAATATTTGGTTTGTGATTGAACGCTTATTCCCGAAACATTTGAGGATATATGTCAATACAACAGTATACAGACATATAGACGGAGGCGGTGTTATATAATATACAGATCATTCTGATCAATATTATAACTCGCTGTAGACACAGTACAGAAACAAGGTACCTTTCTATAATTTTCTACGATACCAGATTTTTAAAAAAGCCTAATGTAATAGATGACGCGTAAATCGGTGAAAATAATGTCTCCAGAGAAATACAATATAAAGAGATTAGAACTCTAGAGTAGAAATAATTTCATTTATGGCAATCTCCAGTGCTGAATCCCGGCTTGTTTCCTATCAACTATAAAATCAATATGCAAGTAATCAATATGATTCATGTATTATCACAGTTTCCTCGTTTAATAACAGCAAAATGCGTGGGAAATGTGTTCAAAGTGTTATCTGTCTGGCAGATGGATATATAACATAATTTATTAATGTATTACATTTGTAATTAAACGTTTATACGAACTTTTAGTGTGTCTTGTTGTACTTATATGCATTATATTGTGTCCTGTGTAAAACAAAATTTGTCCAGAGCATCAGCATATTTACTCTATTGTGTTTATTTATTGAGGTAATCATTGGGAAAATACGAACAATTTCGACAAGTTCTGCTAATTTGAGAAATTATAGTCGTAAATCTAAAATAAACTAATTAGCTTTTCAACTCTGGTTACACACGTGTTAAGGGCAAGCGTTAGGCAGGAGTGTTTTGTCGGTTTACAATGGCCTTATAAACCTATTATTGGTAGTAAAACTGTTGCATTCATAAAAAAAAAACAGTTCAAAAGTCATCTCTTTGGTAAAAGCATTCAAGTATTAAATTGGAACTTATTAACAGGAAAATAACATTTTCTTCGAATAGTTATTAAATTGTAGTGATGTCACAGAGGTCATTTGCATTTATAATAGCTTGCCATGGAGAGAAAAAAGGCGATTTCAATCAGTGTCAAATTACCAATCAACAGTTCTCCAACAAAGTGTTTTCCCAAGCCACCTCTTTACGAAATGATAAACTACACAGCAAATGAAATAATGGACTCGGGCAGTACTGTCACGTTATAACACAATCAAAGTAATGGCTTTCAATTGGGGCTTTGCATAAAATCGAGAAATATTGGGAGACATTTAATATCAGAAAAGTGCTGTTCTGTGCATGAATTCTCTAAAAGAAATTGACACAGGGCCGTCAGAATAATGGAAAATAAGATTAACTTCTATATCAAGGGTACGAGTAATTGTTGAAAACCCATTTGTGAATCTTCAACAGATTTGCGGACATCGGATCAATTATTCGCAATTATGAATAAGGAAGTATAGTTTAGCAGCAAACGAAATAGTTTGTTTGCACAATAATAGAGGAACTGTTTTAGCATTTATGGATTTCCTGGTAACTCGTTCGGCAGATAATTTACGAAGGCCGTCGAGGGCCAACAATTGCTTAATCAAATCAGTTTTGAGGCCAGAAGACCCCATCTCTTGTCAAAGTTAAAAACATTTAAAACAATTGTTCTTCGACAAACCATAGATTTAAGAGAATATGTTATACCTGTTTTGAGATTTCAGATATAATACTAAACTGCTCATTGAACTTCAGCAGAAGCATAAATGAGATAAGTTCAGTACAAGAAATGCTAGAGTAGTTAGCATGATTGGTGTAAATAGCCGTAATTGCATCAGACAATTCATCCTTTGCGCATAACAGTTCATGTAAGTCATACTAGTAAACAAAGCCAACATCTAGAGCACCACAACATATGTTTGCATCTCTTTAAATGATGTTTTAATTTCTTTATATTCATAATTATTTTAAATGTACCAACAGTTTTTTATCGTTTAAATATGTTTAATGATGATTGTATATTTATTGTTCTTTGTTAAATGTTTGAAGCAATAAGAAGACATATGAAATGCATTCGCTATTACTAGCTCTAGATTTTGGTCAACGCAAATGATTGACACGTACCACTGTGTATTTACTATACATTTATTTTATGGGCATTGTCATTTATGTGCACATGTAATCTTCGTGAAATCGTATAAACATATTTTAATATAACTTTTTTTCTATGTGTTATATTTGAAATACATGTATTTCAATGTTTGCATTATTTTGACAGATATACATTTTATATACCTGGAAATATAAATTTTAGTTAATTGTGTGTCTGTAACAACATTGTCGTTCATAAAATGTTATCAAAGATTTAATTGCAAACAAACTAATATTCACTAACATGCGCATCTGGCCTGTTCGAAGGTTGTGAAGTATGTAACGGTATATAACATGCACAGGGCATGTTTACTATAACATATCAATATGTTTAATTATGACTGTTCAACAAAACAAGCATTCGTAGTGTTTTGCCATTTGTTTAAAAATTAACTGTCTTATAAAACATATATACTGTACAGTCGACTCCCTCGAACTCGCTTGTCTCGAATTTCACGTTGGTTCGAAGTTTCTTACAGGGACCAATACTTTATTAATATAAATTTCAGTCGTTTGACTCGAATTCGCGAATTTTCGGATGGCTCGAAGTGTTTGTCACAGTGTCACGGTCCAAGTTAAAGTTTTCACACATTTAATAGTTTTTTTAGCTCGAACACGCTTCGGGTCTTTAAAAGATTAGATGTGTTTGATAAATGCCAAGTATTGTGAAAACGCACTAATTGATTTTACAGCTTTCAAAAACCTATAATAAATAGCATTCTTAAAATTTATAAATAAATGATGGACGTCTGGTAATAACCATGAGTGATTGATAGATATAGAGGATATGTGTTAATGCAGTTTAAGATCGTATTATATTTCATGAGTGGTCATAGAAACAATATTTTCAACGAGTGGCGCAGCCACGAGCGAAAATATCTATTTTCTATGACCACGAATGAAATAAATAGAGGATATTTGTTTGTTTTCGGTGTGATAACGCGTGATATCGGCACCGGAAAGGGAGACAATTAATATTTTCACGCGCGCTTGTGCGAGTGAAAATATGTATATTGTCTCCCTTTCCGGTGACGATATCACGCGTTATCACACCGAAAACAAACACATTTCTTTTTATTAAAATGCTATTTGAATATTCTTTACGTTTGATTTTTATTTAAGGGATTTTCAACACAATATTTACAATATTACGTTCGCACTATTTTCTCTATAATGCGTAGTAATCGGGATTAGTAATACACATTCAAGCGCCATCTTGGATTACGATCAAATGTGCCGTGGATTAGATCTAGTTAAGCAGCTTAAATCGCAATTTTTTTTTTACTCAAGGCATTATCATGGCAGCATGTTTACAGTACGACAGTCTACTATGCTACTCAGTATATTCATAGACAACGCAGAATCCGGGTTTCTAAATTAATTTAAGTTTAAATACAATTGGATGCACTTAGTCGATGAATAAGGGTCAGCTTTTTAATCAAGAAGTTAACACACACTGCTAGCTTTTAATATATTTATGATGAAAGTACATATTCAAAGTGAAAGTGCGTTCAGTTCTCCGAAATTCCGTTTTCTAAAAATAACGTGTGCATGGTGTTATGATGTAAACAATAGTTAACACAGTCACGACATTCAAACGCACATGTGTTTTCGCAAGCAATTTAAGCTGATTAAACTCGTAGATGCGCGTTAAAATGTAAAACAACAAAATATGTACTGTTAGGAGTGTTCTAAAATTGAATACTTACACGTATAAAGTGTTTTCTATATTAATTATTCTGACTTAACAACACAATTGGATTAAAAGTCGGTCAGATTTTGAAGAAACAAAATGGCGGAGAATTAAACGCTGAACACTACTTATACAAGAACACACATTGGATACTTGAATACTTAAGAGTGGGTTATATTTTGGAATTGGAGAACGGGCAATACAACAATTATGTAAACAAAGGGAGACTACTGTTCATAGGTACAGTAAACAACAAATGCAAATGTAATATGCTGGGATGAATAAAGTGTAAAGGATAAAATAAATACTTTGGATGCTAAAATTAAATTTGGACCAAAATGACGAGCTCCAATGCCTTGTGGTTAAAACTTGTGCCCGCAAGGCATTGTTTGTTCTAGTCTCCTTGGCTCAATACGACTGAGGAAACCCCAAGAAAAAATAAGAGGAAAAACACTTCAATATATCAGAGAGGTATTCTTAACATTTGGTGTTATTAATCTTCACTACTTTTCTTTTTTGGTAATTCTGTATGATAAATGGTGACAACACTTACAATTAAATATTGTTCAAATCAAATAAAATTAAAAAAGTAGTTCATCACTGTGAGTGATATAGGGAAATATCTCACTGATATCTTTTTGTATTTCACTACTTTGCATTAAATAAAATACGATCTTACACTGTATTAAACAAATTTTCTTTTTACTTATGCCTTTGAACGATAAATAAAAAAAATGCGCGAGATGTGCTGAAGCGTCACAAGTTTTGTGTATTATGACGTCATAAATATGATGTCATTATGATTCCAAAATTGTCGATCACTGTTGTGGTGGCAAAATAGTGCCATTCTTACTTCGTCGTTGTCGCTTAATTATATCTGTATTGAATTTTATTATGTGTTTTCTGTTGTTTAAAAAGGCCGATGTTAACACTGACGATTAGGGTTTTCACATGTTTTCAAAAAATAAACATAAAAACAAAGTTAAAAGTAGTTCCATACAACCAATAGTGAAATGATCAAAGTTTATCATTTCACTCGACCTAGAGTGAAATGATCGGATTTTTATTCACTGGTATTATCCACTCATTCACCACATAGCGTGAAATAAATCTGAATACTCTTCAATTACAGATTTGAAAATAAGGCAGACGGAATACCGACAGTATACGTAGAACATTTTCTCGAAATCCGTATGGCTCGAAGTTCCGATGGCACGAAGTTTCCGTGACGGTTCCTGGTACTTCGAGACATCGGGAGTCGACTGTAGTTGTATGTTAGTGTACCATAGTGTATATTTCTTTGTGCGTGTGACATGGTTCACACAATACTTATAAAGCAGTACATTGGTAAAGATAAAGTGTAATATTTCTTGATTTCAAAAGTTTTGTCGATATATTAGTCCTTTCCATTTCAAATATAATCAAATAATGAATCTAGAAGACATTTCATTATTATCAATCGGCAACTTTTACCCAAAATGTGTTTTATGTGCTAAATAATATCGGTATATCATGCGACTTTGTATAAATCTTCACCTGAATTAAAAATTAGCAGTCGTATCAATATTAAATTAATTCATGCATGGTTGTATGTGTGTATATTTCGATGTGTATGAGGTCTTTCCGTGCCGAAGCTGCATTATGTTAGGACCTGGGATGTGTCCCAGCATCACTGCCTTATTTTACTAGAGACAAATCGAACGTTGGGACGAATTTTGAATTTTAGCTGCAATTTCCAGCTATTTAGTGTTACTGAAGTGTTGTTGTTTTTTGGAGTGGCCTTGTGCTTTGGGGGGAAACCGGAGTACCGGGAGGAAACCCCCACATGTTCGAAATGGTGACCACCAACCAAACTAACATGCTGGGGAGCGATCCCGGGCAGCCTAGGTGAGAAGCGCGTGTACCAACCACTGCGCTAGCTGGACAGCCCATCCGCAAATGGGTGTGTCTTGTCACTCTTTATTAATAGTGACAACACCTTGCCAGTTCACATTTCCTTGACAATGTGTATGTGTTTTGATAATTGATTTTTGTTTTCTACATGAAAAATACAAATCGTTGTTCCATTTTGTTTGCATGTGATATAGTGTGCTTTTATTGTTGAAGATTATAAAACAAACATTTGTAACTTTTCCTTTACTGAAAACTATAAATTGGAAAAGTAACAATATAAATCCTCAAATCAGCTGGCAGCGATAATGGAGATGAAGTAAAAATGTCACAAATCTTTCATATCGATGCCGATTCATTATTATGTCAAGGAACATGACAAGTATTGGTTTGGTAACGGAAATTCTGATTCATTACCGTCGCCTGCTGTAATGGCAAGGCGTTTATACGACAGTCCGTTGCATCGTGTCATGTAACGAGCCCACTATGGGCCGATAAAATGGGAATCACGAGTGAAACTGACAAAACAATAAAGGGACGCTGCTTGAAATTCAAGATCACACATGCTTCAAATGTTTTATCAAAACAGCACAATTCTTTTGAACCATGTGCACTTTATTTTGATGCATTTTACAACCCTTTTAACGTCACGATGGTTTCAAACTACGCTTCCCAACATGATATAATTCACTAGTGGAGCATGTATTTCACCGTTCAAATCAAGTTTGGTTACGGAAACAAATCCTTCCTTTCTGTCGACGAGAATGATTGACGGGCAATGTCATGGCGTCTGACTCACACACATGTTTCCAGTAACGAGATTTTAATCAATTTTCTTGTTAATATCGTGTGTTGTATAGTTCCTTCACCCAAATTTAAATAGAACTTCATCAACGATTCTAGCACAGAATGTCTGTAATGCTAATGAAGCAATTGTTGTTTTATGCAGCCTATAAACCAATGGCAACAATATAGACAAAACACAATTTGTTTACAAAATACAGCTAATTTAAATTACTAAACTTCACATTTGTTTTATTGTGTGTTTGTGTTTGATGTGGAATACAAAATGAAAACATATTTTGTACTGTTACGGAAGTAAATAGCAATATACTGTACGTCTATGTTTCGAGTTATGAAACATTTCAATGTGCTCTCACAAACTAATCAAAGATCGTGGGCACTCGTGACTGACAGCCCAGTCAATCGAAATGACTGGCAACTTCCGTCTTATTAAGCACGGTTGCAACACCAGACTTCCTTATTTATAAGAATCGTTTATACGTTCACCGGGTTGATAGTGTAATGAAATGCAATTTAACTTTGTTATGTCAAATACACGTTTGACACAATGTCATATAACGCAGCGTGACTTATTGTGAACGCACATTAATGACGATAACGTAAATGCATGCATATATGAATGAACATCTTTACAATAAGACAACATCTAACCGTGTTAATAAGCGATAACACGCAAAACACAAATAACTGTTTACCATATACTTTTTTTAGGCTAATTATCTTGCGCATACCGGTATTCATAACGATAATTTTACTCCATCTTCTACCAGGACTGCTATATTATCTGTCTGCTAGGGAGTCGAAATCGCGCGAAACGATTTATATTGGTGACTACTTAGTGACAAAAACCTGCGTTCACGCAAGCTTCTTTGACGCGCTTCACTTGCGAGATCCATTTAATGCCCATAACTAATGCCTTTGATATATAGGCTGTCGAGGGTATACGACGATATCCTTATTATGGACAATCACAGATATTTACTTTAAGAAATCCCGCCTCTGGATTTTGAATCGTGGCTACCTGATAGAGGAGTTAATTAAAAGCTGGTTACATACTGAGTCTTCATTATAATTTAAGAGTATCTATGAAACGATAAATGTTTACATTGATTATGTAATTAGTTCTCACAGCGACCACAACTGACATTAAATTAAATGTATTTGTTCACCGATTTTTTTAAAGATGTAATTAAACGTCTTAACAAAAAAAGAAAAACAAGTCGTTACACACGCTTAATAGTTTTATTCATTTCAACCGATGATTATTCATTAACAAAACGTTTTTTTTTTAATACTCCGTGTCGTGTGTGTTTCTTCATCATATATAAATTGTGTGCGTGTTTTTTGAATCTGTAACAAATATTTTGCAAATTGTCAATTTTCCTATCAGTGAATATGACCATTTTAATGACATCACATCTATTTAAAAAATGCATAAATATGTGCTTATGCTTCGTATTGAAAACACAACGCACTATGCAACTGCAAATAAATTAAAAAATCTTGAAATTGTGTTCACCACTTCTACATTGGGCACGTGTCATTGGCCACAACGTGGTTACATGTTTAAACAAAGCACGTGAAGTACGTGCATCAGCAAAGAGGCTGTCAGCTATAAACAACATCGTCGGCATCATTTCAAAGATTCCAATAAAGATGTATAAAGTTGCCAGCCGTCTAAAAGCACATGATTAAGCTGGGCAAGTTTAACATGTATGTGTCTTCCTTTCCCAAATTATATCAACGTGGAAAACATCTCGTTCGGGAACGGAAATATTACTCTCATGCAAGAGGTACATGATCATCAAGAATCTCTCATTTTCTTACCGACGTTTTTAATTGATTCGCGATAAGGATTTGTCGATTTAACCCCATCGTAGCATTTCATGGCGAGAAAACTGTGAGAGCAAAATTTAAAATAAGGCTAACATCTTACTATTCTGTGTCAGGTATATTTATGGTAAATTCATTCAGTTTTCTCATTATAATGAATAAATAATTTATAAGTGAATATTAAACTTATGTAGATGTATAAGACAGGAAACCCTTTGAATACAAAACAATTAAGCATCCCCGTGTTGTTTCGTTTACTTTTTATATTATACATGTTTATTCAAATACAAGCGATTGTTATTGATTAATGCAAGACTGTCTAAAATAAAAAAGGAAGAAGTCTAACTTCCATCAAGTGCCCAGTCGCAGATTACATGTTTGCCATACTGCAAACCTGAAGTAAATTACTCATTTTAGCGAGATATGTTTTTATATTCAAGAATATAATTTAGCTCCTTCAGCTACGAGTGCTGCTATATTTTCTGTCTGCTAGTGAGTTGAACGTTCCTGCGAAACGATTTATACTGAATGATGACGAAAAGCTTATATGCTACGCAAGCATCATATGTTTTCCATTTAATGCTCTTAAATAGTGCCTTTGATATATGCACTGTCGGAGGCATACGACAATGTCCATATAATTGATAGTATATTGTACATACTTGTATACATCTGTACTTTGTGATTAGTATACTTTTGTATTAAGGAACTTGACTTAAAATGGAGACTTACATACTGGGTGTTCATTTGTATGATATCACTGAGTATTTATGTAGTGATCTATTTTCACTTTGAATAATATAATAATAGCGTAGACAACTAAATCTTCAATTATCTACATTTGGTTTAAGCAGCATCGTAATAGAAAACAAGCATTTACATAGGTTTCACAGTAAAAATACAACCTTTTATGCCATTAACAATACATTTAAAATCGTGAAAGCTCATTTACCATATATTCTATTGTGAAAACCCATGCACTTGTCCAACGATTAAGTTCATAGGCCGCAACTGTATATGTTTTAACGAAGTACGTGGAGCAGCGTAGAGGCTGTTAACATTTTCAAGATTAATACAATATCAACAATTCTAAAAGCCAGAAAGTTCACATTCGCCTATAAGTACCTGGTGCCAGTAGGAGAGTAAGCACAAATCGTTCCTCCTTGTCTAAAAAGAAAGTATTACTCACGTTTCAGAGGTTAAGCATCAACAAGAATCTCTATTCATTTCTAATTGATTCGTGAAGGATATGTTGATTTAACCCTACCGTAAAATTTAATGGGGCGAAAACTATGTGTGTGGAACTGGAAGTAGGGTTTACATCAAACTGTTCTTTGCGAGTAATATTTAAGGTAAGTGCATATGTGTTGATGTGGGATCATGTTTAGTGACAATGATCTTAGTTCCATCAGCTGTATTGCTTATTACCTGTCTGTTAGGGATTCGAAAATTCGACCGATGTATCTTAGGGACTACTTAGTGACAAAAATATCGCGTTCACGCAAACTTCCTGGACAATGTTCTGATAATGGATTTCTGTTTTACATCATTATTGTATACATATTTATGCAATGCTTATTCACAAATTCGTATTTGTAAACTTGGCTTTCAAGTATTACGAGTACAGTTATTGCAGTAAAATCTTGCTTGCGGTGAATATGACTATAGCTAAATTCTTTTTGAATCAAAATAAAACAATTTGAATTTTGTTTTGACATGTTCTGTCATGTATCCAACACTAACATACTTATATTTTGGAATCACTTACATTATTTAGTACTATACAGTGTATATTATAACTTGGACACCTTGTCTTAGATATTATGCAAATTCGTTTTACTTTATTTGTCTACCTAAATAAAATCGCTTATTAAATTGTTATAGAGCGATAAAAGGGTCAAGTCTCTTGACTTTGAAAATATTTCCCTTAACATATAAACAAATTAAAAATAATGTATCGATTGTAGATTGTTACACACTTTTACATTGCTTCCAATGGAGGTGTTTAATCGTAAGCCAGCTAAAATTTAGGAAGAAATGACTGAGCTGCCTACAGCATAATTTGCTCGTTATAACTAAAATGTATGTGAAAAGAAAGTATATAATTTTTGAAAATGTGTTTTCTGGTGTATTGTTTGGAAACGGCTGTAAGAACACTATACATACAAAATGTAATTTAATAACAAAGAGAATTTACGCTTTTTAAGCTTTTTTTAACTAGATAATTTTATTCCATGCTTTGTGCAATTGTGATTTTAAAAACCAATTTCGGGGTATATACAATGAATTGGTCCATTCTTTGGAGTCGTTTAACTGCGTAAACAACAATAATATAATAGTGCTCCGTATGTGTGATGTAAATGTGTTATTGATTTTAAAACTGTAAGTATTTAATTTGTTTACTGTCTATATATAAGGCTTTCTTCCTTTCCCTGTTTAAACACTATGTTTACAATACAAACGGTTAACCTCTGATAAGCCCTCTCTCAACTCATCAATAACTTGTATTATATAATAATATTTATCTTAACAACTGAATCTTAAATCTTGCATTAAAATGGTGTAGGCATGTGTGATGTTTAGGCAAAATGCAACATATAACTGACGGATTAATTAATGACCAAAGAAATTGGTTCGCCACTCCTTCATTTAGTACTCCAAGGCACCACCGCACATGCATAAAAAGGGCACGTGGATCTGGTCCAATGAAGCTGTCAGCTGCAAACATCATCATCGTTTCAACGTTCGCAATAATTACAAAATACGTAAAAGTATCTAGCCGTCTATAAGCACTTGATAAACGTAGGAGCGGGAAACCCATATTATGCTTCCTTTCAAAAATGTTTTCAAGATCGTAGCACATGTAAAAAAAAAAAAGAGAAAACCTTTTATACGGGAACGGAAGTATTACTCACGAACAAGAGGTCAAGCATCAACAAGAATCTCTCAATTTCTTCCGGAGATTTCTACTTGATTCGTGAAAGGAGTATGAATCAACTATACAGAATGATGTGAAAATATGAGTGTGACACTGGAAAGATGGTTAACCCATCAATGTTCTGTGCGAATAATACTTAAGGTAAATGCATTCAGTTTTCTTATATGAATGTTTAAAGAAGTTGTATTGAGCATAAAGCTGATGCAAATATATACGTCATGATATCCTCTGAAGACATCTTACCATACTAATATTGTTTCATATTTTGTGTACATTTATACAATTCTTATAAGTTTATATTATTTAAAGTGTCTTTCAAACATATGCGGTAGTTTGATTAAAACATTGGACTGCAAAATCATCAATCAAACATAAAAGAGGAATCTAAATTACATCGTACGTCTAGTCGCAGATTACATGTTTGTCACGCTGTATACATGCAAGGTTTTGATTCAATTTAGACGAATATGCTATCCATGTTTATAACGATAATTTAGCTCGATCTGCGACTAGAACTACTATATAATCTGTCTGCTAGGGAATATAAATCTCGGAGGAAACTATTTATATTGGAGAATACTTAGTGACAAAAATCTCGCCTCAAATCTTCTTTGACGCGCCTCTCTTGTACTGCATTTAATGCTCATAAATAGTGCCTTTGATATATAGGCTGTCGAGGTTATCAGACAATTTTCTGATGATAAATCCCTGTTGTACATAATCGTATATATATATATGTACCATTAGATTCTAGATATTCGTCTTTATGAACTTGACTTGGTATTGTGTAAGTTTAATTAAAAAATAATTGACGGGTAAGCGTTGGCTATTACGGTAATAACCAATGGTTTGGAGTTCCGATGTGTAGGAATTAAACTACGAGGGCGATAGCCCGAGTGGTTTGATAACAAGCATCGGAACGACAAACCGTTGGTTATTACCACAATAACTAGCGCTTACCCGTCAATTATTTCCATTCTAACACGATCCTGTATATAATTGGTCTGTATTTTTCAAGGTAATGAATGAGAACTATATTTATCTATTCTCCGCCCATTTTCCACAAGTACATCCACACGTGCATTTCAGTGACGTCAACAAATCATAACAATTCAAAATGGCGTCAGCTTTATTGATAAACATTGAGCCAAGAATCAATATGACGTCATATATATTGATAAATACAGTGAAAATATTGTAATAACAAGCGTATATTAAAAACATATAAACAACACGTAAACGTTTTTTTGTGAACTTAAATGTAAAACAAATGTGGTACAAATGTGAGTTTATGGCGCTACATAATGCAGAAATGAGTTGTTTGTCACAATTTTTACTAACGCGCGTTTAAGCACGTGCTTTTTTCGGAACAATGTCTTCGAATTTCCGGAACTATTTTCCAAACATTAGGGTCCGCCCATGATTTGTTGCAGAATAATCCATGGTTGATTTCTTTCTTTATCTATGGAAAACTAACCGTGTTAGAATTAAGCATATTATTGCAAACTAAATATTTCAAATTGCTCAGTTTTTACTGAACGATGAACATTTACTTTGGCTCATATACTTTCTTATCTCGGAGTCGAAAACTGAATATTGAATTATATTCAGGTATCTGAAATAAAACTGTTGGTGGTATATATTCTACATGACCATAATAATCATAATTTGTTATTGACAAATAATCAGAAATTTAGGTATACTGTTCATCACACGTATAATTGAAAACAACTAGATGCCAACTCGTTTTACGTTCATTGGCTACCACCTAACTTGGTGTAACGAAGCTCTAGAAGCATGTAAATCAACAGAGAATCTGCCAGCTGATTCAACACCATGGTGTCAAAAATCCCAACAACTAAAAATAGTTATTTACAAGCTCACAACTCCAGTTGGAAAATAGCACCTGAAAGCAGAAAGAGACGAAACGATATAATTCGGTATTACACGCGTGAATATGGCGTACCCTTTGTGTCAAAAGTACATATATGCGCGGCAGCTAAATATAGATGTAACTGTTGTTATAAAATTGTAACCGTAGTTAAAAATTTATCACTGCAGTCATAAATTTGTAACAACATTTACATTTACGGATATAACTGCAGTTACAGTTTATACCGAAAGTAAAAATATATGACAGTTGTCATAAAATTATAACTGCAGTTACACTTTTTTCTGATTCATTTATTTATACAATATTTATATTTAAATTGTTTATCTTATAATTTAAAAATTAATATTTAAGTAAATCAATGCAATTTTGACAAAATGGCATTATATAAAACGTGATTTAATTCGCCAAACAGACTTAGAGCTTAAGTTGAGCATTTGGTCAGAAAAAAGTAACCGCGGTTATAATTTTATGACGATTGTCATATTTTATGACTGTTGGTATAAATTATTACTGCAATTATATTTGTAAATGTAACTGCCGTCACAAATTTATAACTGCAGTCATAAAATTGTAACTGCGGATACAATTTTTTAAGAACAGTTACATCTATATTTAGCTAGCAGTCGTATATGTACGTTTGCCCAAAGGGTACGCCATACGTGAACAAGAATCTCTCGTATACATGTGAAGTTGGTGAGTTAATAGAATCGGTCGATACATATCTTAGCATATATTGTGTGTACCTTTGTTCATGTACAAATATGGTTAATCGCCTAATGTTCTGTGCTAGTTATAATTAAGCCAATTCACACAGTTGTTCTTATTAGAACGTTCAATTGTGTTTAAATGAAACAAAATAACATACATAACAAATTAATTAATGTATACTACTTAAGAGTTTACAATATCAAGAAATAAACATGGGCATGTTCTAACGTTACCAAGTATTGTGGGTTCTTTGTGAACTCTTTTACGATGGTGTATTAAATACAAATTATGACGGTTTGTCTTGATTACCCAGTGTTCATGTAATTAAACATGATATATGTTGGTTGTTTTGTTTGTTTTTGTTGTTTATTATGTCATCATGCCCAAGAAAGTTAATATTTGGTTCACATGTATACATGTATATTCTAACTTTGGGTTAAAACAACAATAAATTAAACGTTATAATCATGTTATTGCTATAGGTATGTGGATTTTTCCGTTATTAGTTCTATTTCCATTGAAAGATGTTATTGCAGTAAACGTTTAATACATTACACGTTGTGGTCGCAATGATTTCCCGTGTGACTGTAAACACATGTCATATTTCACATATAATATTCATTTTCACAAAACAAAATAGCGTCCTTTTATGTATATCGGGACTGATGTTTTCCAAGGTGAATCAGCTACACAGAATCATGTTATGAATTTGATAGTCAATTTGATTAAAGTAAAACTTAACCACCTGCCCTGGCGATTTTGCGGTTGTATCAGCTGTACAAAATACTGTTTTCTACCAGCCAAACTACATTTACGCACATACAGGTTTATGAAATGCGACATCGTTTTTACAGACATGTTTCCGTTATTCGAACAACGCATTACTGTCCTGTTGTTTTGATCTGTCATCCGTACACCATTGAATATACCCACCCCTCTTAAAATGCATTAATTTCTACATTGCAGCCAGATACTTCGATCCATAGTATTTGATACCAAGACAATCAATTAGTGGTGACCACAAATGAGACCACCATATAATATACTTTACTTACGTGCTGTGTAGGACTCAAGTTTACTGTTGTCATCTATTCAAAAGGCGTTGCCTTAACAATAAAATATGTAAAGCGGTGGTAGTAAAAAAGTGCTTTATAGATATTATATCGCAGCACCAAACAATCAGTGTAATTAACAAGGATATGAATTACAGGGTGCATATTGTGTACAAAATAGTATTACTGATTTAAATCATAAATGACAGCATCTTACTATTTATTTTGTGGCTGAACGCTTTATTCCCGAAACTATTGAGAATATTATATGCCGATAGAGCGGTATACAGACATATAGACGGAGGCGGTGTTATATAAAACACAAATCATTCTGAACAATATTATAACTTGCTGTAGACGCACTACAGAAACAAGATACTTTTTAGAACGTTATACGATGCCAGATTTAAAGCCTTATTTAATAGACGACCTGTTAATCGGTGAAAATAATGTCTCCGGAGAAATACAAGTTAAAGAGATTAGAATAGTGAGTAGAAATAATTTCATTTATAGAAATCTCCAGTGCTGAATCCGCGCTTGATTTCTATCGAATATATATGAATATCCAAGCAATCAATATGATTAAGGTATTATCACACTTTCCTCGTTTAATGACAGCAAAATGCGTGGGAAATGTGTTTTAATTGTTTTGTGCCTGGCAGATTAATATATCGCAGAATTTGTTAATACGTTACATTTGTAATTAAACGTTTCTACGAAATTTTTAGTGCGTTTTGCTTTACTAATATGTATATATTGTGTACTGTGTCTAAAAACAACAGCCTCAAGAGAGTCAGTGGGAATTCCTCTCACATAAACCTTCGGTTAAAAAAAGGCTTCCCAAAATATTAGAAGTGGCCTTTCTTAATAAATAATACCAACTCGTAAAGACTTGATCAGAAACATAATTAACGCGAGCATCGTTACTCTATTGCGTTATTTAGTTATATAATCATGGGGAAAAATCAATTTCCGCTAATTTGAGAAATTAGTGTCGTAAAACTAAAATAAATTTAATTAGCTTCTAGACTCGAGTTACACACGTTTAAAGGGCAAGTGTTAGGCAGGAGTGTTTTGTCGGTTTACAATGACCTTATAAACTGTTGCATTCATAAAAACACAATTCAAAAGTCATCTCGCTTCTAAAAATATTCAAGTATTAAATTGGAACTCATTAACAGGAAACTAACATTTCTTCGAATAGTTATTGTAATGGGGCACAAAGGTCAGTCGCATTTGAAATAGCTTGCCATGGAGAAAAAAGGCGATTTCAATCAGTGTCAAATTATCCATCAGCATTTCTCCAACAAAGTTTTTTCCCGAACCACCCCTTTACAAAATGATAAACTACAAAGCAAATAAAATAATGGACTCAGGCAGTACTGTCACGTTATAACACAACCAATGTAATGCATTTCAAAGAGGCTTCGCACAAAATCGAGAAATATTGGGATACATTTAATATCAGAAAAGTGCTGTTCTGTGCATGAATACTCTAAAAGAAATTGACAAGGGCCATCAGAATAATGGAACTTTAGATTCATCTCTATATCAAGGGTACGAATTATTGTTGATTTGTGAATCCTTAACAGATTTGCGGACATCGGATCAATTATTCGCAATTATCAAAAAAGGAAGTATAGCTGAGCAATAAACGAAATAGTTAGTATGCACAGTTATAGAGGAACTGTTTTAGCATTTATGGATATTCTGGTTCCTCATTGGACAGATAATTTTACGAAGGCCCTCATATATAAGTTGGTCGGGTTAATAGTGCAATGAAATGCAAGTAACCTTTCTTATTTAAAAAACAAACATGTTTTACAGCATGTCATATAACGCAAGGTGCATTATTGCGAACGCACTTCCCGACGCCAACGTAAATGGCGCAAAACGATTTATATTGTGTGGTGTAGCGTGCACTGGCCACACCTACATTTGGCGACGAGGATTAAAATAAATTTGATATTTAACAGTAAACTCATGGAACAAAAAGTGACTATTTGCCCAGATTCGATGTGCGAGGCGAGTCCTCGGGATTAGCGGCTAGGTGGAAACGGTGGTTTCGAGCGTTCGAGTTGTATGTGGTCGGAAAGGGTATAAAGGACAATGAAAGCAAACGAGCATTACTGCTCCACATGGTGGGAATGGATGTGCAGGACATCTCCTACACTTTACCGGAAGGAGAAGGGAGGGAGCAATGTGTTTGCTAGAGCTGCCGATGCTCTAGGCAAGCAATCAAATGTGCCATACGAAAGACACATGTTCCGGAAACTTGAACAATCGCCGACGGAATCTGTCGATCAGTACATCACAAGACTTCGACAAAAAGCGGAGACATGTGAATATGAGAACACCGATGAGCAAATTAGAGATCAGACTATTGAGAAATGTAACTCGAGTGAGTTGAGGCGGAAGTTACTCCAACGTGGTCGTGATTTGACGTTGATACAGCTGCGTGAGATTGCGAGAACAGTAGAAGACGCTAATGAACAGGCGAGCTGTATGGAGCAAATTCACCATTATGTTAACAAATTGTCTATACAGAAATCGAAAGACCGCAAACAAAGGGACATTGAGTGGTTTAAGTGTGTGAAGAAAGGACACAAAGCTAGACAGCACGTGGCCAGCGCGTGACAAGCGCTGTAACAAATGTAACAAAATCGGACATTTTGCGGTAAAATGTAGGTCAGCGGAAAAATCGAAAAGGAAGCCGCGTACCGTACGCCAAGTTGAAGACACACCAGAGGACAGGAGCCAATTTACATGTACAGTACAGAGGAAATATCTTTCGACAACGTCGATAATGATCGAAATTGGTGGAGTGCAAACCAAAGTAATAATTGACTCCGGCCTCACCAGAGGACAGGAGCCAATTTACATTTACAGTACAGAAGAAATATCCTACGGCAACGTCGATAATGATCGAAATTAGTTGTGCAAACCAAAGTGATTATCTACAAGGAAGTAGCGGTGGATTTTGCCGAATGTGTGGTCATTGAAGGATCTGGACAATCCTTATTAAGCTGTTTATTGAGGTTGGCCGTTCTCAAAATTGTGCGCCAAATGGACAAACTGGAAGTTCCAGATGTCGTAACTCAGTACAGCGAACTATTTACGGGACTTGGAATACTTAACGATTATCAACTTGAAGTGTCAATCGATCAGTCTGTGAAGCCCGTAGTACAAGCAACAAGACGTGTGCCATACCAGTTGCGGGAGAAGTTGGACGCTAAACTCAAGGAACCACTAAGACGTCATTGAACTAGTCAGCGGACCATCGAAGTGGGTGTCACCTGTCGTCGTAATACCGAAGAATGGTGGTGACATTCGTATCTGTGTGGACATGAGACAGGTAAACCGCGCCATACAACGGACCAGGCACCCGATACCGACAGTGGAAGAAGTGTTGCAGGAACTCAACAACAGCAAATATTTCAGTAAACTGGACATAAACAATGCTTACCATCAGATCAAACTTTCTCCAGAATCACGAGAAATCACTACGTTTACATCACACAGTGGATGATACATGTATAAACGTCTGATGTTTGGAATTACATGTGCGCTGGAAATGTACCAAATGATTCTGCAACAAACATTGCAAGGCTGCGAGGTTGTGCATAACATTGCTGACGATATGATTGTCCATAGTTCTACAAAACAGGAACATGATAAATGTTTAAATAATGTGCTACGTGTACTAAGAGATAAAGGGTTTACGTTAAATAAGGACAAGTGTCAGTTGTACATGAATAAGTTAGTGCTTATGGGTCATGAGCTGTCTGAGCGAGGGATAGGGGCAACTCAGGTCAAGGTCGACGCTGTAGTTAACGCGAGTGAGCCGCGAAACGCTAGTGAAGTTCGTAGTTTCCTCGGTTTAGTAAACTATTGTGCGAGATTCATACCGAATCTGTCTACCATAGCCGCGGCGTTGAATGATCTGTTGAGGAAACACGCGGTGTTTAAATGGGTTGGTCTCAACAGAACGCGTTCGATGAATTGAAAAGAAGGCTAGCTAGTGCCAAAACTCTGGGTTATTATGACAAAAGCGCGCCGACAAAGGTCATAGTTGACGCGAGTCCGGTAGGACAAAGTGCCGTGCTTGTGCAGGTACAAAATGGCGAGAAACGCGTAATTAGTTACGCAAGTAGGAGTTAATTATGTTGAGAGGAGATACTCACAAACTGAAAAGGAATGTTTAAGCGTGGTGTGGGCGCTAGAGCGTTTTCACCCGTGGCTTTATGGTATATAGTTCAAGCTCCTTACTGACCACAATTCACTTGAATTCATTTATGGTCCAAGATCAAAACCCTGTGCTAGACTTGAACGATGGGTACTTAGGCTGCAACCGTACCGATTTACGGTTAAACATGTTAATGGTCGAGACAATATTGCAGATGTCGCGACTTCCGCTCAAGCACAGTTCAAAGACGATTGACTGTGTAGATGACCATGAATATGTTACATTTGTTGCGCGAGAAGCAACGCCTAGCGCAATGACCACTCGAGAAATTGAGGAGGTATCATGTCGTGATGTTAAGATAAGCAGATTACGAGATAGCCTGACGTATGGGGCATGGGATAAGGCTGAGCAAAACCAGTTCATACATATCAAGGATGAACTGTGCGTAATTGGGAACTTAGTACTCAGGGGTACGCGAATCGTTGTCCCGCGAGAATTACGCAAGCGCGTGTTAGACTTAGGTCACATAGGTCATCCAGGAATCGTGTCTATGAAAAGCAATTTAAGGACATAAGTATGGTGGCCAGGTATTGATAAAGAAATCGAAAATTATTGTAAGACGTGATATGGCTGTCAGTTGGTAAGCAAGCCATCGAATTCAGAACCAATGACAAGAACATAACTCCCAAATGCCCCGTGGCAAGACTTAGCGGCGGATGTGTTAGGGCTGTTACCATCGGGTGATTACATATTTGTATGTGTTCACTATTACATTCGATATGTTGAGCTTGAGGGGACCAAGACTATTACGAGCAAGAAACTAGCGTCTATTTTGAGCAAATGGTTTTTGACTCATGGCTTGCCATTGTCTCTGCGAACAGACAATGCAAGTAGTTTTGAGTGCGAGTACTTCGAAAATGTCTTGAAATCACAATGCATTGAACACCGACGAAATACCCCTTTGTGGCCTCAAGCAAATGTTGTAAATCAGAGACTGCGCGATGCTTGTAAACACATTTCCAGCTAGTGCCAGTAAATTTCATTTAGACTGACATTTGCATCAGCATTAGGGTATTAAATGGGCTATAAAATGAAATTGATAAACGGTCAGATTAAAGACTATTAACTTCAATGGTGTTGAGCGGTTTATTTGTACCTTAAATGGTGTTCCTTAAATGAAGACTACTTAGTGACAAAAATCTCGCGTTCACGCAAGCTTCTTTGACGCGCTTCGCTTGTAAGATCCATTTAATTCTCATAAATAGTGCTTTTGATATATAGGCTGTCGCGGCTACCTGACAGAGAAGGTTTATTAAAAGCTAGTTACATTCATACTATTCATTAAAATTACAAAGTATCTATGCAACGATAAATGTGTACATTGATTTATGTAATTAGTTGACGACAACTGACATAGTATTAAATGGATTTGTTCACCGATTTGTTTTTATTTTTGAAACATGTCATTACTAAGTAAACGTTTTAACGATAAACAAGAAACAAAACAAGTTAATTCATTAACGTGGCGTTATAATTGTCAATATACTCCGTGTCGGGAATGTCACTTCATTATATATACATAAGTTGTATTTTTTATATTCTGTAACAAAGATTTTGCACATTGTCACTTTTCCCATCAGGGAATATGTCCCTTTAAACGGCATCACATTGAAGGAAGCACGAATATATGCCTCGTAGTCAAAATACAAGGTACTGTGCAACTGCAAATACATTTTTTTTAAACACGAAAATGTGTTTGCCCACTTGTACATTGAGCACACCCAGACATATAATTGGGGTCATTGGCTACATGTTTTACACAAAGCACGTGAAGTTCGTGCTACAGCAAAGAGGCTGTCATCTGTAAACAACATCGTCGTCATCAATTCAAAGAATCGACTTAAATGCAAGTATACAAGTTGCCAGACGTCTATGAGCACATGATTAAGCTCGGCCAGTTTAACATGTACAATTATGTCTTACTTTTCCAAATTATATCAAGATAAAAACCTTTAACGTGTGAAATATATCGCTCGGGAACGGAAGTATTACTCGCATGCAAGAGGTACAATGATCATCAAGAATCTCTCATTTTCTTACCGACATTTCTAATTGATTCGCGATAAGGATATGTCGATTTAATCCCATCGTGGCGAGAAATCTACAAGAAAAACAATGATGCAAAGCATCATAGAGTGCCGTATAACTGCGTAAAAGAAGAAAAGGAATCCTACATTAAATAAAATTAAATATGCATGATCAAGTTAATAAAAGAGTTAACTCGTATTATCTTGGGGTTGTAATTATAAATTAAGATCCTTAAAAAAAACGAAACTATCAAAATCGTTTTTAAATTCCATTATTATATAATATCCGTACAATAATCCAATCTTAACGCCTCATGTTTGTCATCAATGATACTTGAATAATCTAAATAATTCAAATTAAAATATATTTTACTATTTTTGAGGCAAATAAAAATTTAATAAAGAGATGAAATTCAAGAAAATATTAGCGTTTAAGTATATTAGCATTAGATCAATGGGCGGTCACATAAGTATTTATGCTATGTGTACCTAATAAAAACAACCATCAGCTCACATTCACGCAAAATATGTTTTGACAACCAAAACATATAATTATATTAGATGATGGCGAAATAAAATAGTATCCCTTAGGAAACAAATGCCTGAAGCGTTTCTGAGTATGATTATACAAAGAATTCATAATAGGAACACAACATTAAATAACAATAAATCAAATGTTTGGAATTTAATTTCAACGTACTCCGATGCTTCCGCCATAGTCTTTTTTATAGAAAGATATAACCTCTATTTATAAATTCAATAACCTCTACAGGGGTAGTGAAAAACGTAATTCTAATTAATTCCAAATAAAACACAACCGCTATTCATATTAGCATGCATGGTGAGATTATAAATATAAATTCTATATTCAGTATTAGTGTTATTGTCTATGATCAAGTTTTCTGGATGCTTGTTGCGAGTATTCTACCACAACTGACATGCATCGGCTGCTAGACTACAACACTGCGAGATATTATTTTTTAATGAGTCACTTCTGTTAAACCTGTAATTGGAGCAGGTCGCTTACTTTGTTTGCAGTGTAGCCTCTCACTATGTTTCGTAATTGAGCAGCAATTAAATGCACGATTTCAGCTTGTATACGCTTTCAAAAATAATTGATTTTTAAAGCATAATAATCTTCAAGCAAATAATGCAAGAATGTTCCTCTCAAATTGATTCAGTGACTTCAGGCAAGTGTTTGTAAAAACACAATGTAATAGATTCTCCTTCATATGCTTCCGGTCAGAGTGATCACATGCGCGGGCGCCAATGAATGCAACATTTGAATGAAGGCTAACATTGAAATTTTCTGTGTGAGGTATCTTTATGATAAAATCATTAAGTTTTCTTATCATAATGAATAAATAACTCATACATAATTTATAAGTGAATATTAAACGTATGTAGATTTATAAGACAGGAAACTCTTTGAATACATTACAATTAAGCATGCCCGTGTTGTTGAATTTACGTCTTATATGTTACATGATATTCAAAACAAGCGGTTTGATAAATACAAGACTGTCTTAAATAAAAAGAAGTATAATTTCAATCACGTGCCTAGTCGTAGATTACATGTTTGCCATGCTGCAAAACTGCCGTACATTATTTATTTTAGCTAGATATGTTTTGTATTCAAGATGAACTTTAGCTCCTTCAGCACCGACTGCTACTATATTTTCTGTCTGCTAGGGAGTTGAACGTTCCTGCAAAACGATTTATGCTGGATGATGACGAAACGCTCATGTTAAGCAAGCTTCACTTGATTTCCATTTAATGCTCTTAAATAGTTCCTTTGATATATACACTGTCGGAGGCATACGACAGTTTTCATATAATTGATATAGTAGATTGAACATACTTATAGACATCTGTCCTTTCTGATATTATAACTTTGTATTTCGGAACTTGACTTGATAATGGAGTGTTACATCCGGGTGATATTATATAAATAACACATGGCTGAGAGGGTGATATGAAATATTAATACACCTCACAAGACCACTCTGTGTATTTTGTCCATAGACCAAAAGTAATATCACAGGGTAATATGTTTTCATATCAACCTCGTGCGGAGCTCAAATTAGAACATAGATTTTTTTCAAAACAAGTCAAAATTGAACGACTATGCGAATTTTACCTCGATAGTGCTGACGTCGATTCTCGGCATTTTACAATTAAGCTACAATTATCTAGCTACAAGCATTTGCAATTCCTTTTTTTATCCACAAAGCTTAACCTTTCTTTTTTCAGTTTTTCATGTGAACCGTGCTTACCAGAAACGCAATGTGTTTTCGAAAACGCCATGACTGGTCAGAACGTATCTTCAAATTCGTATTGTGTCTCCAAACCTGTATCCGACTATCATCGATGTATGTTCTTTAATTCTGTGTTTAAAACGACACAACACAATCCTATGTATATATGTAATAATATCAGTTCATTGTCTTTGAAAACACATTTATTCTTTATATGATCTAAATATCCATTAAACACTTTCAAATAACTTTTTTACTAACACGATAACGTTCTCCCGTATTTCGCCATGTTTCTAACCGATTTAAACTAACGCGCTGTTGAAACTTCATATCGATCACGCCATCTTTAAAATTTACACGTCTAAATATAGCTGTACACACTCAATGGTCATGCCGGTTAAAGGTTAATATCATGTCTGCAATGATTTGGAAAGTACGGAAGGCCGATTCTTTCATTACTCTTCGAGGAGACGGGGGGGGGGGGGGGGGGCAAGATTTACTATACCCTTCCACATGCCTGTGATATAAATTTTATTACGCCGAACAAAAATACTGTAATTCAAAGAACAAACTAGTCGTACATGGTATAAAACTAAAGTTTATTTTTGGAAAATCAAGCGCTCATCGACATTGATTCTTTTAAATTCATTTTAATAAGCGCCTACTGATCATTATATAAATATCATAGGCAGTTGAGGGGTATAGTAAATAGTGCACCCCGAGAAGAGTACGGCCTCGGTTGACATAACTCTTCGAGGGGGGTGGGGGGGCAATATTTACTATACCCCTCAACATGCCTGTGGTATTTATTTTATTATACCGAACAAAAATACTGTAATTCAAAGAACAAACTAGTCGTTAATTTTAAACTAAAGTTTATTGTTGGAAAATCGAGCGCTAATCGACATTGATTTTTAAAATACATTTTAATAAGCGCCTACTGATCTTTAGCTAATACTGATCATTAGCTAATACGGATTTCTCGGAAAACCCGAGTTGCTATTTGTAGGCCCATGCGCGGGGTATATTTTAATCACGCGCGGGGTATATTAAAAATTAAACCCTGCTCGGTATATATTACTTTCCAATGCCATGACATATTAAAATCATGCAGAGATGGGTACATGAGATTTTACAATGTGAAAACGAAGTGAGGTATAATAATAGCTAATACGGAATTCTCGGAAAACTTGAGCTGCCATTTTTAGGCCTACGCGCGGGGTATATTTTATTCACGCGCGGGTTATATTAAAAATTATACCCCGCTCGGTGTATATTACTTTCTAACGCCATGACATATTAAAATTATGCAGGGATGGGTATATGGGATTTTACAAAGTAAATGGAAATGAAGTGATTAAAACAATATTTTTTTATACTTTTGGTCTATGGACAAATACACAGAAAAGTCACGTGAGGTATAATAATACTGAATACATATGCAGGGAATATGTTTTCTTTGAATAGTATAATAATTAATAACAGCCCATGCACCAGTCCAACAATTAGGTCCATTGGCAGAACTGTAAATGTTTTAACGGAGCACGAGAAGCACGTGGAGCAGCGAATGGGGCTGTCAACATATTCAACATTTCAACCATTTCAACAATTCTAAAGAGGCATTCGTATTTAAGCACCTGGTGCCAGCAGGAGAGTAAGCACAAATCGTTCCTCCTTTCTAAAATTTTATCAATATCATAAAACCTACAACAACAACCGTAAAATAAATAAAGAAACCTCTTATTCGGAAACGAATGTGTTACTCACGTTCCAGAGGTAAAAGCATCAACAAAAATCTCTTTTAATTGCTAATTGGTTATTGAAAGGATATGTTGATTTAACCATACTATAACATTTAATGGTGCGAAAACTATGTGTGTGAAACTTGAAGTGTGGTCAACAACAAACTGTTTTGCGAGTTGTATTTAAGATGAGTAAAAATAGTTTTTATGTGGGATTATTTTTAGTGACAATTATCTTAAATCCATCAGCTGTATTGCTTAATTATCCGTCTGCTAGGGAGTCGAAAATTCGAGCCATTTATCTTGGAGACTACTTGACTGCTTATCAACAACTTTGCATTTAAAAACTTGGCTTTCAATTGAGTAATTTAATAAAAGACATCTCAAGAATTACTAGTATATTTACTGTAGAAAAAATATTGCTTGCGGTAAAAAATGACTATCTACATTCTTTTTGAATCAGTATGAACCAATTTGTATTTTGTTTCGATATGTTATGTCATGTATCCAATACATATTCATATTTTGGAATCACTTACATGTATATTAATACATTACGAGCAATTCGTTATTAGTGCTATACATGTACAGTGTATCTTGTTACTTGACACTGTGTCTGAGATATACGTGTACAGTGTATCTTGTTACTTGACACTGTGTCTGAGATATATATGTATATGCAAATGCGTTTTACTTTAGTTGTCTAGTTAAGTACATCAATTAAAAATCGGTTATTAAATTGTTTAAAGAGTGATAAAGGGGCAAGTCCCTGACTTTGAAAACAATAGCCTTAAAAATATTAACATTTTAAAATAATTGTACACATGTATGGACTGTAGATTGATACACACTTTTACATATTACTTCCAATGGACGAGTTTCGTCGTAAGCCACCTTAAATTTAGACAGAAAAGACTGAGCTACCTGCAGCACAATTTGCTTGTTATAAAATATTAAGTATATGAAAGGAAAGTGTATAATTTTTAATAATATGTTTTCTGATGTATTTTTAGGAAACGGCTGTAAAACAGTATATATACAAAATGGATTTTAATAACAAAGAGTATTTAAGCTTTTTAAACTGGATCAGTGAGAATGTTATTTTGTACTGGCAATAAATGATCTCATAATCTTAAAATAAATTACAAAATTTGTAAAACCTATTTCGGTGTATATACAGTGATTTAGTTCATTCTTTGGAGTCATTTAACTGCGTCAACAACAATAATATAACAGGTTTCGTATTTGTGATGTAAAGGTGTCATTGAATTTGAGAGTGTAAATATTTGATTTGTTTACTGTCCATTTAAAATATAAAAAGGGCTTTATCTCTTTCCCTGTTAAACAATATGTGTACGATACAAAAGGTTCACCTGTCCTCAGTCGTCAGTAACATGTAGCAATAAATGTTTACTAAGTTTTATATTATAATTTGCATCTAAGTGTAGACAAATGAATCTTAAATTATCGTCATTTATCTTAAATACATTGCATTCAAATGGTGTAGGCATATGTGATATTTAGGCAATATGCGACATAATATAATTAACAAATTAATCAATGACCAAAGAAGTTGGTTCGCCACGCCTTCGTTGAGTACCCCAAGGAAGAGAACTAGGTTTATTGGCCGCACACGTATAAACTAGGCAAGTGGATCAGCAAAGACGCTGTCAGCTGCAAACATCATCATCGTTTCAACGTTCCCAATAATTACAAAATGCATAAAAGTATCCAGGCGTCTGCATGCACTTGATAAAAGTAGGAGAGGGTAACCCGTATCGTTCTTCCTTTAAAACATGTTATCAAGGTCGTAGAATGACTCACAAACGAGAGGTAAAGCATCAACAAGAATCTCTCAATTTCTTTCTAATTATTTCGCGAAAGGAGTATTTTGATCAATTAGACAGCATATAAAGATGTAACAATATGAGTGTGAGACTGGAAGGATGGATAAAACATCAATGTTCTATGCGAAGTATATTTAAGGTAAATGCATTCAGTTTTATTATAAGCATGTTTAAATAATTTGTATCAAGAATACAACTGATCCAAATATATACGATATGATATCCTCTGAAGAGCTGTTAACGTACCAATATTGTTTCATATGGTGTATACATTTATACAATTCTTATAAGTTTATATTATTTAAAATGTCGTTCAAACATATGCGGTACGAGTTTGATTAAAAATGCAAAATTATCAATCTAAAATAAAAGAGGAATCTAACTAACATCAGCCGCCTCGTCGCAGATTACATGTTTGTCACATGTTTGTCACACTGTATACTTTCAAATATTGACACATTTTAGACGCATATGCTATCCATGTTTGTACCGATAATTAAGCTCCGTCTGCTACTAGGACTGCTACATGATCTGTCCACCAGGGAGTCGGAATCTCGAGCGAAACGATTTATATTGTAGACTACTTAGTGACGAAAATCTCGATTTATATTGTAGACTACTTAGTGACGAAAATCTCGATTTATATTGTAGACTACTTAGTGACGAAAATCTCGCGTTTACGCAATCTTCTCTGACGCGCCTCCCTTGTTATCTATTTAATGCTCATAAATAGTACCTTTGGTATATAGATTGTCGATGGTATCAGACAATTTTCCGATGATAGATAATTATATACATCCATGTACCATTAGATTCTAGATATTCGTATTTACGAGCATGACCTGTTATTGTGTGAGTTTGTTTAAACATATTCTTGCAAATTAAATTTGTTCTTCATATTACTCAGTTGTTATGGAACGATAAACATTGACTTTGACTCATATACTTTGTCATCGAATAGTTGACAACTTATCTTTAGGTATATGAAATAGCATTACATTAAACGGTTGGTGGTATGTATGCTTAATTGCTATAATAATCGTAATTTGTCACTGACAAATAAACAGCAAATCAAGGTAGAATGCTTCTCACACGTATTTTTTTTTTAAACATCCGGAGGCCAACTGATTTTATGTTCATTGAACACCACCGAACATGGTTTATCAAAGCACGTTGAGTACATAAATAAAGAGAGAATCTTTACCTGCCTCAATACAACCGCTTCGACAATCCCACCAATTAAAAAAGACTGATTTACAAGCGCATACTGCCTGTAGGAAAATTACACCTATATTTCCTCTTTTCTAAAATGTTTTATGATCATACAACAACAGAAAAATAGAGAACCACGATTTCATATGGTATAACACACGTGAACAAGAATATCACGTACGGACATTCGTGATTGATACGTTAAAAGTATTTGTCGATTGGACCTGTTTTACGATGGTGCGATAAATACACTTGATGACGCTTTGTCTTGAAGTATGTATAATTAAAGGTGATATCAATTGTTATTTTTGTTTTTATAGAGAGTTAATACTGTGTTCATATGTATACATATATCTTCTAAACTTTGGGTAGAAACAGTAATACAATTGAATTTGTATTCTTGTTATTACTCCAGGAGTGTGGCTTTTTCCGTAATTAGTTCTATTAAAAATATGTTATTGCAGTAAAGTTTGAAGCGTTTAATACATTACTAAAACATATTGGTCGCAAGGATTTCCGGTGTGTCTGCAAACATTATGTCGCATTTTACATATAATATTCACTTTCGCTTAAATAAGAGCGTCCTTTTATTGGGACTAATATTTTCCAAGGTGAAACAGATACACAGAACCATAGAATATACTTTGCGTACGTATTGTAAAGTACGTTTACAGTGCTCACACATTCAGATGGCGTTGCCTTAACAATTAAATGTATACAGCGGTGTTAGTAAGTGCTTCATAGACATTATATTACAGCACCAAACAATCAGTGGCATGTATGAGGATATGAGTTATACAGTGTATGTACGAGCACGAAATAGGAATATTGCTTTCATTCATAAATGGCCTCATCTTACTATTTCTTCGAACGATTTTTCCCGAAATCTTTGAGAATATATATCAATATAGCAGTATACAGACATATAGTCGGAGGCGGTGATATATAATATATACAGATCACTCTATCAATAATTATAAATCGCTGTAGACACACTAGAGAAACAAGATACATTTTTAGAATGTTCGACGAAACCAGATTTTAAAAGCCTTATTTAGTAGATGACCCGTTCATCGGTAAACTAATGTCTCCGGAGACATGCAATATCAAGAGATTAAAATTCTAGAGTATAACTAATTTTATTTACTGCAATCTCCAGTGCTGAATCCCGGCTTGTTTCCTATCAACTATAAAATGAATATCCAAGTAATCAATATGATTCATGTATTATCACACTTTCCTCGTTTTATGAAAGCAAATGCGTGGGAAATGTGTTCAAATTGTTTTCTCTCTGATAGATGGCTATATAACATAATTTATTAATGTTTTACATTTGTAATTAAACGTTTATACGAACTTTTAGTGTGTCTTGTTGTACTTATATGCATTATATTGTGTCCTGTGTACTACAAACAATTGTCCAGAAGGTCAGTGAGAATTCCCCTCACATAATCCTTAAACAAAATGCTTTCCAAAATATCAACGGTGGTCTTTATAATTAAATAAAAGCAAACTCCTAAAGACTTGATCAGAAACATAATTAACGCTAGTATTAAGCTATTGCGCTTATTTAGTTAGGTAATTATTGGGGAAAAAACAACAATTTCCAACACGAACTGCTAATTTGAGAAATTAGAGTCGTAAATCTAAAATAAACTAATTAGCTTTTAAAATCGGGTTACATACGTGTTAAGGGCAAGCGTTAGGCAGGAGCGTTTTGTCGGTTTACAATGGCCTTATAAACCTATTATTGGTAGTAAAACTGTTGCATCCATAAAATCAAAAATCTAAACTTTGAACTCTCTATCGTAAAAACATTCCAGCATTAAAAATAAAACAAATTAACAGGAAAATAACAATTATTCGAACAATCCTCGTAATTGTGCACAAAGGTCCATCGCATTGAAAATATCTTGCCGTGGAGAAAAAAGGCGATTTCAATCAGTGTCAAATTACCCATAAACAATTCTTCAACGAAGTGTTTTCCCAAACCACCTCCTCTTTACAAAATGATAAACTACATAGCAAATGAATTAATGGACACAGGCAATACTGTCACTTATAGCACAATATAAGTAATGGCTTTCAATGGGGCTTTGCACAAAATCGAGTAATATTGGGAGACATTTAATATCAGAAGAGTGCTGTTCTGTGCATGAATTCTCTAAAACAAATTTACACCGGGCCGTCAGAATAATGGAACATTAGATTAACTTCTATATCAAGGGTACGAGTTATTGTTGAAAACCCATTTGTGAATCCTCAACAGATTTGCGGACATCGGATCAATTATTCGCAATTATGAATAAAGGAAGAATTGTTTAGCAGCAACCAAATAGTTTGTTTGCACAGTACTAGAGGAACTGGTTTAGGATTTATGGATTTCCTGCTAACTCTTTCGGCAGATAATTTTACGAAGGCCGTCAAGGGCCAACAATTGCTTAATCAAATCAGTTTTTGGGCCATCAGACCCCGTCTCTTGTCAAAGTTAATAACATTTACAACAATTGTTCTTCGACAAACCCTAGATTTAAGAGAATATTTTATACCTGTTATGGTATTTCAGATATAATACTAAACTGCACATTGAACTTCAGCAGATGAATAAATGAGATAAGTTTTCTGTACAGCAAATGCGAACCTGTGAGAGTAGTTAGCATGATTGGAGTAATTAGCCGTCATTGCATCAGACAATCCATCCTTTGCGCATAACAGTTCATGCACTTCATACTAGTAAACAAAGACAACATCTAGAGTACCACAACATATGTTTGCATCTCTTTTAAATTATGTGTCAATTTGTTTATATTCATAATTATTTGAAATACACCAACAGTTTATACTCGTTTAAATATGTTACAGTGTCCGATAAATTTTGAATTTTGCCGGTAGCCCACTGAGCTACCAGATATTTTTATTGGTAGCCCGTTACATTTCGCAAGAATTCCTTGAGACAACAAGAGGGCCAAGATGACCCTATACGTTCACCTGGTTCAATGTGATGAGACATAAAACAAGAGAGTAAAAACAGCTTACAAAGCCGGTCAATAGGCATTTATGTCATGCGACTTAATTTTTGTCACTAAACATAATCATTATTTCACCATAGCATAGATTTCATGGATTGACAACAATGGGCTCAACTGAGAACCACACAAAGACAACGACCTTATTGTTGTGACGGACCTGAAGAAATTTTTATGACTTGTGTGCCATAGTCGTCTTAAATAATTCGTCTAGCTGATTAACTTTCATATTTCATAACTTCTTGTCTTGTAACCCTTGCATATCAAAAACAAGCAATACAACTCGTGGTCAAGTAAGCACTGGGGAGGTACCCGAACACAGGTACCGGTATATTTTCTCAATCCTGCTATCCAATATTTTCATGAAGAAACCTGAGATAAACAATGTTTATGTGAAAAGTGGTTTTGATGGTTTGCCGAGATTTCTGTTGTTAAATAATGATGCTTGTCTATTTATTTTTATTTTTGTTAACTGCTTAAAACAATAAGGAGAGATAAGGCATGCATTCGCTATGATTAGCCCTTGGTTAAGGTCAAAACAAATGATTTACACATGCAACTGTGCATTAACAATTTATTTGTTTCATATTCATTGTCATTCAGCAAGTGTTATCTTACAAACATATTTTGATATCACTTTTTTCCATGTGTTATCTTTGGAATATGTCCAGTTTGGCATTATTTTGAAAACCATACATTTTGACGTATTATGTATACCTGGAAATGTAAAGTTTTCGTTAATTTTGTGTTTGTAACAACATTGTAGTTAATGAAAGGTTATCAAAGATTTAATTGCAAACACCCTTATAATCACTAATATACGTATATGACCCGTTCGAAGGTTGTACAGTATATAACGGTATATAATATGAATAGGGCCTGTTCAAAGCACTTAATATTTTTTTTTAATTATGACTATTCAACAAAACGTGAATTCATTCTACGTTGCCATTTGTTGTCTGTTTCCTTATTAACTGTCTTATCAAGCATACATAAGCGTATTTCGTTAACATATATGTAATATGGATGTATGCTAAAATTAATTATATATATGATTATCAACAAAGTGCAGAATGACTTCTAAATTAAATATAAACAAAGCGAAACTCCAGTTGCGACAGCAGGAGAGAATTGCAAAATAATTACACAGCACATCACAAAAACACATAACAAACACAAAACACACATGAATAAAACTGGGGTCACCGCCTTGGAGCGGTAAATGCAAAGCATTTGGGGTTTAAACCGGTTTACGTGCGCACGAACCGCACACTTGGCCCAGAATTATTCACAAACATGTAAGTGTAAATAACAATTAACCTCATAGCATCGCAATTCAAATTAAACAGCAATAAAACAGAATACTATTCAATTCAATTACCATTTAATTACGCAATGGCTAGATGCAAACCAGAGTAGCAAAATTGCATCTTTCTGAGGCACGATTAAATGAAATAAAAAAACAAGCATCAACTACATCTCGTCTTTTTATAAAAAGCTTTAAAGACATAGCGTCATATAGCTCAATTTCCAGATCATCGTCATGCAATTTCAGGAAGAAGCCGTAATGTTAGGTGTAAAAAGCCAGATTACATAGCTTTGTTGTATATCAATATGTTTATTTTAATCTGAATTAAAATTAATATTCCTCATCTTCCTGACAATCCAAATTGAAATTATTTTTTTAATGAACGTGGGTGTTAAAACAAATGTTTAAATCGGAAATGCTGTAAAATATTAAATAAAATGGCACGTTATATCCTAGATGACCCACTGAGACAGTAACACAGTAGAAACGCGCTATTCACCCGATGACGTCATAAATTTAAAACGCAAAGAAGTTAAAGCTAATTATCTACTATTTTAAAACGACCAACATTGTTACGATTAAACATTTTATCATATTTCTGAGCTATTTCGTACAAACTGTTTAATAAATTTTCATAACTTTTATGCATGTTTTTATAATAAGAGTATTTGGCAAAATTGTCATTTTCGAAGAAAACAACTGGTATTTTATTATTTCTTTATTAAAAAACGTTTTATCAATGAATTCGTCCTTTTCATTTTGATTTAAATTAAACAATACATCCACATATTTCATTATTATAATTCGGCAACTTTTCCCACATACGCTTATCAAGTTTAGTGACAACTCGTTTTGTACATTCATTTTGCGTACACACTGGTAGATCTAACTGCAATTCCATTTACTCGTACCATTGTATCTGTTTGGTCTTATATGAAAATGGAATTATTTTTATTAAATTATTTTACAGTATCGGTATGTTTTCCGACTTTGAATAAACCTTCACTTGAATTAAAATTTACCAGTTATAGCTATATTAAATCATATTATTGTATTGGTGCGTCTTGTCCCTCTTTATATCTACATTGCCTTGACATGTGTTTTGATCATTTCCTTTATGTATTGTTGAACATGAACAATACAAATACTTGTTTCATTCTGTGTAATGTGATATTATGTGTTTTAGTGGTGACTGAAGATCATAAAACAATCATTTGCAACTTTTCCTTTATTTAAACTATAAATTGGAAAAGTTACAATATAAATCATCAAATCAACTGGCAGCGATAATGGAGATGAAGTAAAGATGTCACGAATCTTCCATATCGATACCGAGTCATTATTATGTCAAGGAACAGGACAGATATTGGTGTGGTAACGGAAATTGTGATTCATTACCGTCGCCTGCTGTAATGGCACGGCGTTTATACGACAGTCCGTCGCATCGTGTCATGTAACGAACCCACTACGGGCCGATAAAATGGGAATCAAGAGTGAAACTGACAAAACAATAAAGGAACGCTGCTTGAAATTCAAGGTCACCACATGCTTCAAATGTTTTTCCAAAACTGCACAATTCTTTTGAACCATCTGCAATTCCTTTTACAACCCTTTTAACGTTACGAAGGTTTTCAAACTAACGTGCCATAATTAATATAACTAGTGGAGCTTGTATTTCACCTCTCAATTCAATTTTGCTACGTGAAACAAATCCTTCTTTTCTGTCGTCGAGAACGATTGAAAGGCAATTTCATGGAGTCTGACTCCTACATGTTTCCAGTAACGAGATTTTAATCAATTTACAAATTAATACTGTTTGGTATATAGTTTCTTAAAGAGCGGCTGTCTGATTTTAATATATTTATTTCCGGTCACTGTCATTACCAATTAACAAAAAAACGTTTTATATAACATAAAAGATGTAAACTTCGACAAAAAACTATTTTATTTATCGAACAGTGCAAATCTATATTATCTGTCAATACAGACCCGTTTATCCTACAGCAACGGCTACATTCGGTTTTGAATTATATAATAAGAACTGCTCATGCGCTAACAATCGATCTCACTCGTCGAGACGCTGTTTGGTACATAATAGTTTGCTGCGCTAAAAGTATTATGTTAGTTTTATATTTTCTATCTTAATACGCATTTCTGAACAGTATTATTATATTTTAAATATATATTGACATCATTAGAATAACAGGATGGTTTTACGTTATAATTTTCTTTTACTTTAAACTTACTGAAACGCCATTTACGGTTCTAGCGCAGAATGTCTGAAATGCTAATGAAGCAATTATTTGTTGTTTTGATCCAGTCTATAACTAAGTTCAAAAATATTTAAAAACAAACTCACAAGTTAGAATTTGTTTACAAAATACAACTAATTCAAATTACCAAACCTTGCACTTGTTTTATTGTTATTTCGCTGTGGAAAATAAACGACAACATATAGTGTACTGTTAAGGGAGTAAAATATATCATAGTGTACGTCTATACCGGCTCGAGTTATGAAACATTTCGATGTGCTCTCACAAACTAATTAAAGACCGTGGGCACTCGTGACTGACAGCCCAGTCAATCGAAATGACTGGCAACTTCCGTCTTATTAAGCACGGTTGCAATACTAGACGTCCTTATTTATAAGAATCGAGTATAAGTTGATCGGGTTAATTTTGCAATAAATGCAAATTAACATTTTTTATGTAAAATACACGTTTTACAGCATGCCATATAGCGCAGTGTGCATTATTTTGAACGCACGTTACTGACGACAACGTAAATGCATTTATATATGCATACAAACGATCAAAAGTATTTCCACAAAATCGTGACGTCACCGAGATAAAAATAAGGATTAGGGTTAGGGGCAAGGAAACAAGAGTTGAGTGCTGCTATCAAAAAAATAATTGTAAAACTATCAAATGACAACGTAAGTGGTTCAAAAATTGCCAAAAATCTTGGATTAAATAGTTTTACAGTAGCAGAATTTTTAAACCGCTTTGCAACAAGGGGAAACGTTGAACATGAGCAAAATCTGGCCGGCCTAGAAAATCAAGTGCTCGTGACGATTGTCGCTTATTACGAATTATAAATTGTCGCTTATTACGGATTGCAAAAAGTAACCGTATAAAAAACCTGAAAGACATTACGGCTGTGTTCAACAATGAAACACCCGTAAAACTCTCCAAATCAAATGTAAAAAGGCGTTTGACTTTTCATGGCGAAAAAGCTATGAGTGCAAAATTTGAAAGGAGGCAAACATCTAACTATTCTGTGTGAGGTATTTTTATGGTTAATTCATTCAGTTTTCTTATTATAATGAATTAATAATTTATAAGTGAATATTAAACTTATGTAGATTTATAAGACAGAAACCCTTTGAATACATCACAATTTACCATCCCCGTGTTGTTTTGTTTACTTCTTATATAATACATGGTATTCAAAATGTCGTTAAAAGACAAAAGCTTGTTTGATTAATACAAGACTGACTAAAATAAAAAAATTAAAATAGTCTATCTAAAGAGGCTGTTATCATTTTTAACATTTCAACACTTCTAATAATTCTAAATTACAGAAAGTTCGCATTTGTCTATAGATACCTGGTGCCAGTAGGAGAGTAAGCACAAATCGTTCCTCCTTGTCTAATATGATATAAATGTCATAAACCATACACAACAACCATAGAGACATAAAGAAAGAAACGTATCATTCGAAAACGGAAGTATTACTCACGTCCCAAAGGTAAAGCATCAACAAGAACCTCTTTTCATTTCTAAGTGACTCGTGAAAGGATATGTCGATTTAACCTTACTGTAAAATGTAATAGTGCGAAAACTATGCGTGTGGAATTTGAAGTGTGGTTGACATCAAAATGTTCTTTGCGAGTAATATTTAAGGTAAGTTTATATTGTTTTTATGTGGGAATGTTTTTAATGATCAGTATCTTAGTTCCGTCAGCTGTACGGCTTAATTACCTGTCTGCTAGGGAGTCGAACATTCGAGCGATTTATCTTGAAGGCTACTTAATGACAAAATCTCGCGTGCGCACAAACTTCTAGGACACATTCTGATAAGGGCTTTCTGTTTAACACCATAGTTATATACATATTAATACTATGCTTATCCACAACTTCGTATGTATAAACTTGGCTTTGAAATGAAGTAATTCAATAATAGACGTTTCAAGTTTTGCTAGTACAGTTTCTGTAGTAAAATCTTGCTTGCGGTGAATATGACGCTGGCTACATTCTTTTTGAATCACTATGAAGTAATTTGTATTTTGTATCGATATTTTCTACCTCGAAAACAATTCTCACATATTCATATTTTGGAATCACTTACATGTCTACGGATACATTATAAGCGATTCTGTATTTAGTACTATATATTGTTACTTGATCACCCTGTGTTAGATATGTATGTATATGCAATTACGTTTTACTTTTTTTTATTAATTACATCAATTAACATCAATTATTAAATTGTTTTTAGATTGATAAAGGGGCAAGTTCTTGAATTTGGAAACATTTGCATTAACATATTAACATTTTAAAATAATTGAACATGTATGGACTGTAGATTGTTTCACGCGTTTACATATTGGAAGAGTTTAATCATAAGCCATCTAAAATTTATGAAGAAAAGACTGAGCTACCTACAGCAAATTTGCTTGTTATAACTTGTTATGTATGTGAAAGAAAAGTATAGTTTTTTTAATGTGTTTTCTGGTGCATACTTTGGAAACGGCTGTATGAACTGTATACATACAAAATGCAATTTAATAACAACGGGTTTATAAGCTTTTATAAACTGGATCATGTTTCTCCATGTTATTACAGTGAGAATGCTATTTTGTACTGGCAATAAATGGTCTTATGACCTTGATATAAATTACAAAACTGAAAACCTATTTCGGGGTACATAAAGTGAATTGGTTCATTCTTTGAAGTCGTTTAGCTGCGTAAACAGAAATAACAATGTTTTGTATTTGTGATGAAAAGGTGTCATTGTATTTGATACTGTAAATTTTTTATTTTTGTTTAATTACATTTAAAATATAAAAAGGCTTTCTTCCTTACCCTGTAAAAACACTATGTTTACAGTACAAAAGGTTCACCTCTGAACATCTTATTTTCAACCTTTTCCCCACTCATCAGTAACGTGTAGCAATACATGTTAATGATGAATTATATAATAATTGTCATCTTAGAGTAGACAACTGAATCGTAATTTATCTTCAGTTATCTTAAATATATCGCATTAAAGTCGTGTAGGCATATGTAACATTTAGGCAAATATAATATAATAGACAAATTAATTAATAAACAAAAATGTTGGTTCGCCACACCTTCATTGAGTACTCCAATGCAGAAAAACGAGGATAACGTGGGTCAGCAAAGAAGCTGTCAGCTGCAAACATCACCATCATTTCAACGCTCGCAATAATTACGAAATTCATAAAAGGCTCCAGCCGTGTATAAGCACTTGATGAAAGTAGGATAGGGTAACACGTATTACTTTTCATCCTTTCAAAACTGTTATCAGGATCGTAGAACATGCAAATCAACAACAAAAAGAGAAAACCACTCCTATGGGAAGGAAAGTATTACTCACGAAAAAGAGGTAAAGCATCAACAATTTCTTACGGACATTTCTAGTTGATTGGTGAAAGGTGCATTTTGATTTAACTACACCATAGCACATAATGATGTGAAAATATGAGTGTGAGACTGGAAGGATGCATAATACATCAATGTTTTGTGCGAATTATATTTAAGGTACGAACAAATGCATTCAGTTTTCTTATAAGCATGTTTAAATAATTTATATCATGAATAAAACTAATGCAAATATGCACGTTAGGAAATCCTCTGAAGACATCTTGGCATATCCATATTGTTTCATGTTTTTTTTAAATACATTTATAGAATTCGTATAAGTTCATAGTATTGAAAATGTCGTTCAAACATATGCAATAATTTGATTAAAAATCCAAAATATCTATCTAACATAAAGGGGGAACTTACTTATATCATACGCCTAGTCGCAGATTACATGTTTGTCGTACTGGATACTTTCAAGGTATTCACTCATTTTAGAGGAATACGCTGTAGCTATCCATGCTGATAACGATAATTTAGCTCCATCTGCTATTAGAACTGCTATATTATCTGTCTGCTAGGGAGTCGACATCTCGAGCGAAACGATTTATATCGGAGATTACTTACTGACAACAATCTCGCGTTCACACATTCTTCGCGCCACACTAGTTCTCCATTTAATGCTCATAACTAGTGCCTTTGATATATAGACGGTCGAGGGTATCAGACAATTTTCTGATGATACATCCTTCATGTAGATAATCATAGACATCTATGTACTGTTCGATTCTAGATATTCGTATTTACGAACTTGAATTGGTATTGTGGGAGTTCGATAAAAACATATTCTTGCAAACTAAATATTTCTTCAAATCACTCAGTTCTTACGTAACGAGAAACATTTACGTGGACTCATACAATTAGTCATCCCGGAGTCGACAACTGAATCTTGAATTATCTTCAGGTATCTAAAGTAGCAGTACATTAAACGGTTGGTGGTATGTATGCTATATGGCTATGATAATAATCATGTCATACTTTGTTATTGACAAATAAACAGGAAATCCAGGTTTAATTATAATTATACGTATATATAACACCTAGAAGCCCACTCATCTTAAACATATGTATATCCTCTAATCCGATATCTTCTAAACTTTGGATATATTAAAACAGCAATTAAATTGAATGTTGTATTCTCGCAATTACGATTTATTTAATTTGAATTGCAGTGCTACTGGGTTAATATTTATTTACATTTGCCCACATATTGTTTTTCTTTACTTTTTTGTCGCACAACTTTTATTCCAAAGAATTTTTATACAGTAGAACTTTGTGCACAACAATACAAATCATACATCAATTCAATGATCATCATCATAATTATTATTATTATTATTATTATTATTATTAATTATTATTATTATTATCATTATTATTATTATTATTATTGTTATTATTAATTATTATTATTATTATCATTATCGTCATTATTATTAGTAGTAGTATAAGTAGTAGTAGTAGTAGTAGTAGTAGTAGTAGTAGTAGTAGTAGTAGTAGTAGTAGTAGTAGTAGTAGTAGTAGTAGTAGTAGTAGTAGTAGTAGTAGTGGTAGTAGTAGTAGTAGTAGTAGTAGTAGTAGTAGTAGTAGTAGTAGTAGTAGTAGTAGTAGTAGTAGTAGTAGTATCATCATCATTATAATAATTATTATTTTTATTATATATTGGAAAGCAGTGCACAAAAATGTCTCGAACATTAAATCACCGACGTAAGGGCCCTTTGAGAATGTTACTTTCGTGTCTTCTACAGAGCTGTATATATAAAGGCCCAAGGGAAAATTGATACAACACGGTCTTACAGAATGTATTCTCCGCGTAAAAGTTACCTCTGTACCTTTTCGTCCACTTACATATGCTTTATAGGTATAATGATCTTTTCAATTGTTTGGCATTCCTTCATTCCTTTACCTTTTTGAAAGATATTAACTAGACTACCGGGGTGTTGGATATGGACGAACTGTCCTCGTGGTGCACTGATTTCAAGTGCATGTTCTACACGTGTTATTCGTCACGTGGCTACTTGCAGGTGCTTTGGTGCATCGCGAACGTGGTGCTGTTCTGGGGAATTTTCACAACGTTTGCTTCCAGTCCGCAATTCCACTACGTACATCTCATACTCGGGGTGAGTCACGTATGGGAGTGCACACGCGCTTTCCGTGAGATTTAATCGATAAATAGGGTGTGGAATAAATTCTGGTATTCGATTAACGTATTAAAACTGGCACTATAAATACAGTTGTTTAACATTTCTTACGTTATTTTAAATATTATTCTCTGGCCGTCCATGTGTACCTACGTATTCTTGTCATTAATTATGTATGTCTGTTTGCATGTCCGTCTCTCCATCTGCCACGCTAATTGTCTATATTGTTTATAATATTGCTTATAAGAAGAAGCATACCACCAGTATAATTTGTTATATCTAAACCATTAAATAGTTTTGCACCATGTCTAAACGACTGTACCAAAGACACTTTTTACACAACTTCAGACTAGTGCGTCAAGCATTTTGATATGAAACTTGAGAAGAATTGCCCTCAGTAACTTCTAAGCACTGAACAAAATCTCTATTGCAGACAGGCCTATGTGTGGCCCGTGCATCCGCCGCTGTGCTGAATCTGAACTGCGCCTTCATACTGCTCCCGAGATGCCATTCACAAATACTACTTCTCAACAGAGCCTTGCGAAAGGTAACCGCATTCTGGATTGCAAGTATCACGTCTGAAGTGTAAATAGCAATTAATTTATGTGCATCTTATTACTTCAGAACGCAGAACATTGATACGGAGATTGTTATTGCAGATGAACCTGCAGGTTCGCTGGTTGCGATGGGATTCAACGCCAATACACGTGTTTGTGGCTTACGTCATCATTCTGTTTTCTGGTAAATACTGACTGGTAATGCCAAAAGCTCGATATGTATGTAGGTGTTATACAATCATTAAATTCTCAGTCAAAGGCGAGTGATAAAATACATGGCAATCTAGTGAAATTGGTGATACAGTTAAACGATCAGTCAGTATATAACATATTTCATTTTTGCTCGTTAACTAAAATTGACCACAGATCGTTATATTTAAATGTACAATTGAAACTCAATGATATATAACAAAGTTAGTGCTAAAATGATTAAATTTGCAATATTTGTTTATAATTATGCATTGTTTTTCGTGAATTTAAAAATAAAGCAATGTATCTAAGCAACTGTCTATGCCCCGAGTAAGCTTTGCTATTACGTTTAAATGAAGTTTTTTAATGCAAAAGCCCATCAAATATTTTACTATAGCCTTACAGTTTCTGTGTTCTCCGGCTATACACTATTAAGCAAGTCGCCACACTTCTCTTGTATTGGACAATACATATAATGAATTTTATGACAACAATGGTTACTAGTATATATACTGAACACGATATTTATATGTTTATTATTAGATGCTTGACATAAATTGTAGTGGTCCACGTTATTGCGCACGCTTTCAACATTGTTAACATTGTGAAGGTCGACACTGATGTTGTTATCAACCCATTCAGCGACAGTCCGCAAGTAAGTCCCAATGGTTCAACACTGCTGGAAATAACAGGCAAATATAAAACGTATTTTGTTGTTGTTTTTTTGTTTGAATTGTTCATGTTGGCTCACGAAAATAAATGTGCACGTTAAGCAATCTCCAATGGTTATTGTCATGCTGATGATAACAGACAATTACTCTTGCGGGAACAGTTGTGGTGATAAATACATTAATATCTATTTATATGATATCCCGGAAAATGAGCTTTAATTGTTTAAAATATACCAGTAAACAAGTTGAATGATGTGTGTACGTCTCTGAAGACATTTTTATACAGTGGTTTATTCAGTGCACACATTTCACGTCCATGTTTGTCGTTTCAGAGTGTCTGGGAAATACTTTTCCTGACAGGTAGTAGCATTTACAGCCATTATTAGAGTACATTACAAAATATGCATTAGAAAACTTAATTAAGTAAATTAATGCACATGGCGTCATTCAGCTAATTAACTTCGAATACCACAACTTGCCACCCTGGTGTTTAGTTTAGTCTGGTTTAAACCTATTTATTTTAACTCGATTGTATCGAAAATCCTTAGCCTTATAGAGACACTCTCGAGCCCGTTTCCTGGGAAGAACCAGTACTTGATGTCTTCAGAAAGATCTTGCTGAGAACGCTCCCTAAGTGGGGACTGAACCCGGGAACTCCCGGACGCCAGGCGGACACCATATCCGCTACACCATTGCGACCCTGGTATTAAAATTTACATTTGGTTTCTTATAAATCGCATTCTACTTATATATACCTGAATACATGCGACTGTTTGAATTTATGTACGTGTTCTCAATTTATTTAGTAAAGCATGTGTATTTCTGTTTAGTTACAGGAATCACTGGCATATTGATGAGTATATTTCTCGGTGTTTTATGTATGACAAGTCTCCAGTTTTTCAGGTAAGTCCCTTTATACGACAGATTAAAGGGAGTTGTTCACAGATTTTACGTAGTTTTTAAAAATGCCATTAAATGTCTAAAGCATCGGGACTAACAAATACTAAATCAGGAAAAAAGTATATTACAAAATTTTCTTCGCCGGGGTTTGAACCTACGACTTTTGGAATCAAAAATCTGATTCTTTAACATATCGACCATTCCAACTTACTAACCAATAGTGTCTTTTTAACGATATGTAGATGATGCATGTGTTTTCCAAAGTATCGATGAAAAGTTACAAACGCTTTATAATTGTATCCATTTCATTTGATGATTATTTAAAAAACGACACTATATTTCCTGTATGCATGTATACATGTCTTTGTCACAAGTGTTATTTTGCTTGTTTATATATAATGTATTTTTCTTTTCGGGATACTAAAAACTGTCAAATGTGCCGATTAGTAAACAGAACCCTTGAAGTGAACTTTACATAAATACATAAATTAGATACAAGCCTATTGTTATTTTGTTACTAAACATCTTAACATGTGTTTAAAACAGTTTATTGTTGTTGATTTTGAATATAAATTAATATCAATATACGTGTCGTGGATCATTAGGTCATTCATAAATACGATCTAGATAAATACCATAACGTATTTATTGTTCCAGATTATGGTTTGTTCGAAGACAAAACATTTTTAATCGAGTTTCGCTGAGAAGCATCGTATGTTACAGTTAAATTAATTTATAGCGGTATGCTTTTTTCATTAGTTTTCTTGTGTTGCTTATTCAGGAGACGCCTTTTCAACGTGTTCTGGTACAGTCACGCGCTTTCGGTTGGCTTTCTCTTCCTGATGATGATACACGGATATGGGTAGGTATTATACAACTGTTGTAAAGACTCACAAGACAGCCGCATGCATTCTGGTATATATAATTGGAACTGTGTTGTATCAGTTTCAAAAATATGTGTTTATGATAAAATTGATATTTTGTCAGTATTTAAAATATAGAGTATAAAACAATGTAAAAATGTATACGTTAAATGATATGTGGGTTTACTTGCTACGATAAAAGTGTCTCAATATTTTGAGGGTTGACAACCAGAAAGAACCTACTTGTACTTGTGTTCTACCCTCGATTGGTTTATGCATTATGCTTTATTGTACGTTTAGACAATTTAATTAATTAATTAATTAATTAAAGGGTATAAATAATGGCATATGATACATGTTTTAGTTTTAGTGCGTATGGTATATCCCTAATATAAGAAATTATGACATGTATCTTCGGACTGGTGTTTGTTTCTGTGCTAAATACTTTTTAACTCTTGCTTGTGCTGCAACCCGCTCTCAATGTATCGCACTACGCAACGTCCACTGCTTTACTAAGGCAGACACCAAAACCGAAGTTTTCTTAAATCTCACTTTACGAATTTCGTTTTTACTAGTTATACACAGACATCTTAATTAGCTACACAAATATGCATATCATTACAGAGGGCCTTTGCGACGGCAGACAAACACCGACCTTCACATACCAGGGTGTATTATATCGAACACCAGCAATAGTAGTATTCCACGTTTACTCAATAGTTCGATACAACATTATGTTTGTTTAGAGGAACCTATATTCGAACCAAGCGGCTGTGGTGTATGTAAATCTTTACATTTCAATCAAGAAAACATTTATAACAACAGTTTTCCCAATGATATGACAATATGATAAATAAAGACTATCCAGTGTTAACGGTATATTATATTTATTTTCTTAGCTTCTATCGTCGCAACCTCCAGTATTTTTCTTTTTCAAAGTATGTTAGTATATTCATTAATGATTGCCATTATATTCTAATCTATCAATGCTTTGTTCTTGTAAGGCCGAATCCAGTAACTTTCACACCTCTTGTGATTGATAGTTTTGCTTACGATGTTCTAATGTATATAGACAATGAAAACCCCCAATGAGTCATGTCCATTTTAAGAGCTGGATATGGCTGGTAGGTCCACTCTTACTCTATGCCGGGGACATTGCGTATCGGCGCTGGAGGAGACATCGCACGGTAGACATGCTCGGCCACGTGTCCCTTGGGAAAGCCATTCATATGTCCTTTCACCTCACGGGCTTTCACTGCCAACCTGGCCAGGTACCATCAAGTGCTTGTTAAATCTAATATTATACACATACTTATTGAATAACTGATGATATTAGTCGTCATTTACATGTCAGTTAATAAATGGCATTTTAATGTTAATTCTTAGTTTGTGTACAAATTTATACTATAGTTTAGGTGAAGTAAAATATATATGTTCAATGATTTTCAGTATTGTTCATACATTGTAAACTGAAATCTACGATGGCAATATGCATTAGTCATGCATGTTTCCATATTCATAACGAAAGAAGATGTGTGCATGCATGTGCGTGTCTACAACGTCAAGTTTTAATTTTAATGTTTCATACACTTATCCATTATACTGTATATATTATATTTTGATGGCATGTAAACCATTTGTGTTTCAGTACATTCTCTTGAACTGCAGCCGTGTATCGACGTTGGAATGGCACCCGTTTACCATTGCACAGGTTAACAGCTTAGATAGGCGCTGCCAAAACGATTCTTAGTAATATAACTATTGTAGGCGGTGTTGACAGTGACAACAATACAAGTTAAAAATAGCATATAATATTTCTACCATGGAAAAATACTTACACTATAAGAATAATTTACGAAGTGCGTATTCATGAAGCCGTTGGTCGGTCCAGTTAATAATTCGACTGTTTTTATCATTATATGACGAAGTTAGCATCATATCTCCTTCATTTCATTAGAACTTTCAAAATATATGTAAATGTTTTAATATAGTTACAAATGTTTCAGGTCCCAAGAAAGGGTAACAATCACGTGATATCAGTTCTGATTTCAAGCACGGGGGATTGGACAAGTATATGCTGAACTTTAAATAAATTGTAGAATTACTGACAGATGGCTACATGTATATAATAGATTTAAGCGTTTTCTGAACTGCATGTAGAGGTAATCGACGAAGAATACACTGCTATTTCGTATATGTCAAACGTTCTGGGTTTGACCTCTATTGTTACATTCGTTACAAACTTACTGTTTTCTCGTCAATTTCAATTTGATGACTGCAAACAGATACATTTGAATGCAAATGGGAAAATTTAACAAAGAAGTGTTGTATTTATGTTTTATATTACATTTGTCAAATTGTTACATCATGCGAATTTATCGGCAGTTCGTGTATGTATTTAACGGTTGTTGTTTTTTCAGACGGTGTCAGAGAAGCAATTATTACAACCAGTGCGGATGAAGAAAAGCATGACAACAGGTTGGGGTTATAAACAAGCAGTATTTTGTCACAGTAAAAAGCAATCGGTAGTTCTGATCAGATATCTGCAGTTTACAATGACCGTCATAAGTTGTCCTTTTGTAACTTTTAAAGAGGCTGTTGTTGTGTTAAACGATCAAGAAAATGCAATGTAAATGTGTTCCACTTAATAGCTATAACAATGCAATAACTACATTTATGGTAGTGTTTGTTGCAGCCTGCCCCAGTTTCACATCGACGGGCCGTTCAGCTCTCCTATGGAGAAGCTGTCGTGTTTCGGTACCTTGTTGTGCATTGCAGGAGGAGTTGGCATATCTCCGTTCCTTGCCCATCTTAAACTCTGGCAGGATAAGTGGTAATCTTTGGCATAGCATATGACCTTGAAATGCGCTCAACTTTTCACTTGTTTAGACATTTAACATTATGTTGTTTACTAATAGACTGATATAGTAGTTACAATCTTGTTACAGGTCGCAACTTGGTTCAAAGAAACTTCCTCGTGAAATCACGCTTATATTGGTGACCTGTAGCAGCGAGCTGATCAAATATGTTGTCGAGACTGTAGCGATGTTCCAAGTGAGTAGCGCCCCCAACTCTTCAGAGATTATGCGTCACCTGCTTTAACATATTGCCGGTTTTGGAAATTTGTACTGACTGTTTTTTTTACAATCGTCTATCTGTTTGCTTGAAATATGAATTATGCCACGTTAAATCAAAACCATTGACTTTACTATTTTAAATAACACTTTTGGCGCTACGAAACAAAAATCGCTAGCCTTTTTTGTATTTGGCAAAAATACCTGTCATTTTGAAATATTTTTCATCAAAAATGTGAAAATATACCTCATTTTGTAACAATTTCAGTAGTCAGTGGATATTTTAACTACTGGTTACGCCAACATTAATTTGTAAAGCATGGCGTAGCATGACAAAACGATTTCAAAATACTGCAGGCAGATTGCTTACACGATTGTATTTCAGGTGCCAGGCATACATCTCCACTACGAAGCCTACTACACAGGGGCGCCGCCAGCACCATCAGTAAGCTTAGTTTACCCGTTTATTTATATTAAATGTATTGCCATCCAAGGCGAATACGAACACATTTTTAAGCCTTAAATGTATTGCAATAGATCTACAACAGGAATTCTAACATGTTTTTTTTATTTTCACATTCATAGCATATTTACCGAAAACTTCATAAAGATTTCTTCCATAATAGTGAAAGGAGCACTTTAACAGAAGTCTTTCTTCATAAAGTTAGAAGTCAGTTTTATTATAATACTGATTTATTATCGCATGGTTTACCGTTATATAAATATTGCATTCTTTGAGGGCAATGGTGCATTTTGTCAACGCGAGGAAATACCCAAGGCGAAGCCGCGGGCAACAGTATTTTTCGAGGATTGGCAAAAATGCACTATCGCACTCAAAGAATGCAATATTAATTTTATTATACCGAAACAAATATTTTCTTGAAGAAATACATTTTAATTCAAACCGTGTTGCCATTTTAAGTCAGGTGTCGTCTGGATAAACAAATGCGCTTTTGTAACACGGAGTAACGTACTGTTTCATAAGAGTCTATTAACTCCGATCACTCATCTCCATGACGTCATAGCAGGTGATATTGCACTATTATATTTCTAATTATTGTCTGTTCCGTTTGAATGAGCAAAGGAAAACAGAAGGGTGAGGTATAATAAACGAACCTCTGCACCATTGAATATGTAAAATTTTGCTTTGAAATGTTCGCTAGGTTATTAACGTATTTCTACAGGATGTCCACGCTGGCAGACCAAACCTGTGTGAACTATTTGTACGGTACAAAACAAGTGACAGGTAGTTGTTACACAACTATATTTAAACTTTAATCAGAATATTATCAGTTTGTCACATTTTTCAATATCAGTTTGTCACATTTTTCAATAGTTTTGTTACCCTACATTTCAAGGGTTGAGCGTGTAATGTTGGATCTGCTTAATATTTCTATATCAGATACAATAGTTTCACGCTCAACCCTCGATTTACACATGGAATATGTATGTTATTTCATGTAACATTCTTTTATGCAGCCACACAATAGGAACGTTTGTGTGCGCACCAATTTCTCTATGCAAAGCCGTGACAAAACAGTGCCTGAAGCAGTCTGGAAGGAAGTTTGTGTTCCACAAGGAGTCATTTTAAAAGTGATGCAAAAACGAACACTTAAACATGGACCACCGTTTTGTATAATAATTTATTCGAATCTGATGTTCATACTATTCAACCAATTGTATTACTCAAACAACACTATCAAGTGGCATATATTCCAAACAATAAAAAGAGAAACATGTCCCTGGCTTGTCTCATATTTAGCACACACTGTTCTACACTCCATGTCCTAACGAGGTGGTTGGTTATGCATTCTCTTGCAGCAGAGCTGTGAACTTCTTCACCTTGGTGGCTGTGGACATGTCCACAAACTTGTCCCCAAAGTTCACAGTCATACCTCCCATGATGGCCGGGTCAACCTAGTGAAAAACGATGTTACTTTTTTTGACTTTGCACGTAGAACACAGGATTCTTGTCCATCAAAACAGGCAGATGTATTCAATGATGCTATTTTTTGGTTTAAACCTAATTATTTAAGCTCGAATGCATCAAAAACCTTAGGCTTATAGTGACACTTTCAAGTCCGTTTCCTGGGCAGAAACAGTACTTGGTGTCTTTGGAAAGGTCTTAAGAATGCTTCCTGAGTGGGGATCCAACCCGTGACCTCCTGGTCGCAAGGCGGACGCCGTGACCACTACGCATTACGACCTCTATGATGCTATTGACTTGTCAACACCCTCATTAAGATAGAATGTGTAATGTTGTTCAATTGAAGCAGCAGAACTCAAACATTCAAGTAACTACAAGGCTAAAAACTGGACATACTTTTATACATTCTCCATGGACGAAAATATAATATTTTTATACAATCTCCAAAATAAACATGCATGTACTAATATCTGCATGTGGTATTCCTATTACTTCAGAAAAAGAAATGCAACCCTTTTTGTACAACAAAACCCATTCGATTACAAAGTGCCCATTTTCACTATTCAGTCGTATCTCTAATTACATGCTTTTTTTCCAATCTAGTTAAATATTTTCAACTTACTATTGTTGAACATAATGAGCATATTACAACTAGACCTGGTGAAACATACATGTAAATCTATTTGTTTTTTTTCTCTCCATACATTGATAGACATTTGTAGTCACACTATAGAGGCCTACCTCCACTTTCATATGCAGAGTTTGTCCCTGCTTGAGGAACCCATTGAGGGCTGTCTTGACCTCCTTCAGTGTGGGGTCATCCAGGGGCTGAAGCCAAATAAAACACATATGACTGGGACCTAACATGAGCTACGACAGGAATAGCAAAAGTGACAACCTTACCACAGACCACAAAACTAACCCCTTTAGCTGTACTGGGAATTCAAGCCAAGGATATCATAGCTAGAATTGTCGCATGAGAGCCAGATATACCCCCACAATATGGTCTCGTCACAAAACTATGACATCCATTCGAAAAATATGGGCACAAAGACACTGCTTTATTTTGTGAATGTTTAACAAGTGTATTTGGAATAATGAAATTTCAATAGGAGCCATAACTGTGTCAACATTTAGTGGTTTGTAACCAAAGTCGAACTTGACCTGTATTTTATGATGTTACACGTGTACTAAAAATTATTTGAATAAGTCAAGTCTTTCTTGAGTTATCATCCTGAAACCATGTAAACCAACAGACTGACAGACCAACAAGCTCACTCCTATATTCCACCCTAAACTTTGTAGGGGTATAATGAAGATTTTAGCAAAATCCATAGTGAACAAGCAGGGTGCTCCTCCCAGTTCCTTCTTTGGTTCCCCTCTACATGCCATCTTGGCTGGTGAAAATAATGTTGAAAATGCTATTTTCAAATGTTACATGTACACTGTGAATGATGTGCCATTTTTAGACATTTTTTTTTTATCACAGAAAATCGACAACAACCGTGGAACAACTGAATTAATGCCAAATGTCAAAGAATAATTCCAGCATTGCCCCAGCCCCTTTTGAGCAGCACAGTGTCCTTTCTTCAGATCCTTTTACTAACACTGTAAATAACTGCTCTACATGAAACAACTGAAATGTCCAGCAAACCCGACGATGTCAAAGACTTACCGAGGCAACAGTGACAGTGCAGGTGACCTCCCCCCTGTGTGCAGCCATGATCTGCTTGAAGGTCTGGATAACAGAGTCAGTCAATGCCAGGCGACCATTTTCAGAAAGTACTCCTGAATACCAAGGACATTATATGTAACAAGAGGGCCATGAGGGCCCTAGGACTCTCACCTGACACCTTGTAACCCAATAGGAATTTGCATCCCTGAGGCGTGGCTTATTTTTATCCCAGGGGCATAATTTGAACAATCTTGCACAAACCTCTGGGCCTTGCGGTTTCAGGAAAAGATTTTTGAAGTCATTTTGCTATTTAAGTCTATATAAACCATGTGACCCCTCGGGGGTGGCCAGATATGACCCCAGGGGCATAATTTGAACAATCTTTGGAGAGGACCACTATGCAATGTTATGCAACAAATATAGGAAAGCTGTGGGCATTGCCGTTTCATAGGAGAATATTTTTAAAGTCATTTTGTTATTTAAGTCTATATAAACCATTTGACCCCCCCCCCCCCGGGCGTGACCAGTTTTGACCCCAGGGGCATAATTTGAACATTCTTTGTAGAGGACCACTATACAATGTTACATACCAAATATGAAACCTCTAGGCCTTGCGGTTTCAGAGGAGAAGAATTTTAAAGTCATTTTGCTATTTAAGTCTATATTAACCATGTGATCAATGGGGTGTGGTCTGTTTTGACCCATGGGGCATAATTTGAACAATATTTGTAGAGTACCACTATATGATGTTAAATAACAAATACAAAAGCTCTGGGCCTTGCAGTTTCAGAGAAGAAGATTTTAAGACATTTTGCTATATAAGTTTATATAAACCATGTGACCCCCAGGGCGTGGCCAGTTTTGACCCCAGGGGCATAATTTGAACAATCTTTGTAGAGGACCACTATAGGATGTTACATACCAAATATGAAACCTCTGGGCCTTGTGGTTTCAGAGGAGGAGATTTTAAAAGTCATTTTGCTATATATTCTATATAATCCATGTGACCCCCGGGGTGTGGCCCATTTTGACCCCAGGGGCATAATTTGAACAAACTTTGTAAAGGACCACTAAAGGATGTTACATACCAAATATGAAACCTCTGGGCCTTGCAATTTTACAGAAGATTTTAAAAGTCATTTTGCAATATATTCTATATAAACCATGAGACACCCGGGGTGTAGCCAGTTTTGACCCCAGGGGCATAATTTGAACAATCTTTGTAGAGGACCATCATAGGATGTTACATACCAAATATGAAACCTCTGGGCCTTGTGGTTTCAGAGAAGAGTTTTAAAGACATTTTGCTATATATTCTATATAAACCATGTGACCCCCGGGGCGTGGCCCGTTTTGACCCCAGGGACATATTTTGAACAAACTTTGTAAAGGACCACTAAAGGATGTTACATACCAAATGTGAAACCTCTGGGCCTTGCGGTTTCAGAGGAGAAGATTTTTGAAGTCATTTTGCTATATATTCTATATAAACCATGAGACCCCCGGGGAGTGGCCAGTATTGACCCCAGGGGCATAATTTGAACAATCTTTGCAGAGGACCATCATAGGATGTTACATACCAAATATGAAACCTCTGGGCCTTGTGGTTTCAGAGGAGAAGATTTTAAAAGTCATTTTGCTATATATTCTATATAAACCATGTGACCCCCGGGGGCGTGGCCCGTTTTGACCCCAGGGGCATAATTTGAACAATCTTTGTAGACGACCTCTAGAGGATGTCACATATCAAATATGAAAGGTCTGAGCCTTTCGGTTTCATAGAAATTTTTTAAAGTTTTCACTTTTTAAATCTATTTTTAGCTCTGGTGACCTACATATTCAGCGGACCGGAAAGATCTGGACAATTTTGGAAGAGGTCCACCCAAGGATCATTCCTGTAAAGTTTGGTGAAAATCTGACAAGCGGTTTAGGAGATGTTGTTTGAATGAAAAGTTGATGACGCACGCACGCACAACGGGTGATCACAAAAGCTCACCATGAGCACTTTGTGCTCAGGCAAGCTAAAAACGGAACAGTACATGACAAAACTATTAAATATATTATTAATTAGCAAAAAGAACTAATGGTAGTATTATTGTGTATAAAAAATCTAAATAATACATAGATAGAACATCAATATAATGAAAACATCTTATGTTAAATGTACACAAAAATAAATGTTTAAACAATTTTTAATCGACTGGATTCTTACCGAAGAAGTTATTGGTAATGTTGCAGTATTGCTGCGACTGGACAACCTTGTTCATAGCATCTGAAATTACAAGTGTATGAACATATATGCAACAAGTAAATATTAGATGTACCTGAAATTGTGTATATCCACTGTTATTTACATAGTGAATAGATGTATACATAAAATGCTGATATATTTATCAATGAAGTGTTACAAAATTATTACAATTAATTGCTGCACACAGCATAAGAAAGGAAGATCATAACCATACTAAATTACAACATAATGACCGTTTTATTAGAGCAGTATTATTTACTGTAATTTTCCTAGTAGAAACAAACTTTTTGCAGTACTTTTAACCAATAAAGGGAGATCACTCTTTTAATACTGAACTGACCTGATCAACAATTCCTTGATTAGATATAACAAATGAAAGAGGAAGATTTGTGAAGAAAGAGTCACTATGCAGTCAAATGTTATATACTTTAGAATAATGGCTTATTTCTTGATGGCATATCCTTTGCATTACAAGTCTGGAGAATTTTACCAATAAAATCTTTATCCAGCACACAATGTATACAACTGCAACAGGGATTTGAGGGAAGAGATGAGTCTTGACAAATGACACCCTCTGTACTCCAACAATACGAGATTAATATGTACAGTTACAAGACGTGAAAAAAAACAACATACACAAGATGTTCAACTGCAAATGTCATATTAGGATAAACTTTACATATGTAGCTGACCAACAGTCTTCACGAAATCCGGAGGTCCTCAGTCAGACATTTGGTCTGACTGACAAGAAAAATCAGTCAGACCTGCTGCACATTTGTCAGACCAAACACAATCAAACACACTTCGAAATTATTTAAATGTTTTTACTGGTTTACATCATTTATTCATATTGCATTTTATTTGCAATTAATTGTGTACATTTTAAATCAAAATAATTTACAGTTATATGTACGCAATATTTACCACTCATATTCAGTCTTTGATAAACTTCATAACTTGTTATATTTCACACAGTTAAATTAATCAAATATGTTGTAATGTAAAACTAATTAACACATATGTAGATCTATTTCCGTTTATACAGTTTCTATTTAAAATCCTATTATTATTTTTATATAGTGTCTTGTATATATTTTTAGATATTTTATAAAATGTAATATTTTAATAGTCAAAAAACAAAATGTAGTTTCTAGTGGTTAAAAAAGGTAAAGGAAATAAATGAGCATCCAAGTAATCTTCACCCCACCCACTCTTTTAATCACAAAACTACAAATACGATGCTTTGTGTCGAAAATCTTAATGGTTGTTGATTACCGGTAATGAAACAATTTAAAAGGACTGTATTCATTAACAAGAGGTCCACGATGGCCCTAGGTCGCTCACCTGATATGTATGTATGAAGTTTCATTAAAATATCTCAATAGGTTTTCAAGTTATTGAGCGAAAACTGTTTTACTATTTTTAGTAACAGTGACCTTGACCCCACCCACCGCATACGTAAAGCAAGGTCTCGATATAAGGTATCTACATATAACGTTTCATTAAAATATCTCAATGCGTTCTTAAGTTATTGAGCGTAAACCGTTTTTCTACTATTAATAACAGTGACCTTGACCCCACCATCCCATAAGCAAACCCAAGTGAGGTCTCGATATAAGATATGTGTATTAAGTTTCATTAAAATATCGCAATGCTTTCTCAAGTTATTGAGCGGAAACCGTTTTTCCATTTTTAGTAACGGTGACCTTGACCCCACCTGCCCCATATGCAATCCCAAGCAATGTCTCGATATAAGGAACTAATGTATTAAAATTCTTTAAAATAGCTCAATGCATTCTCAAGATATTTTGCGGAAACCATTTTTCTCTATTTAATAACGGTGACCTTGACCTTGACCCCACCGACCCCATATGCAATCCCAATCAAGGTCTCAATATAATGTATTTATGTATTAAGTATCATTAAAATATCTCAATGCGTTCTCAAGATATTGAGCTGAAACCATTTTTCTATTTTTAGTAACAGTGACCTTAGTCTTGACCCCTCCCACCCCATATGCAATCCCATGCGAGTTGTCAATATAAGGTATCTATGTATTAAGTTTCATTAAAATATCTCAATGCGTTCTAAAGTTATTGAGCGGAAACCGTTTTTCTATTTTTAGAAACAGTGACCTTGACCTTGACCCCACCCAACCCATATGCAATCCCAATTGAGGTCTCCATATAATGTTTTAACCAAATATGAAACCTCAGGGCCTTGCGGTTTCAGAGAAGAATTTTTTAATCATTTTGCCATTTACGTCTATATAAACCATGTGAGCCCCGGGGTGTGCCCAGCTTTGACCCCGGGGGCATCATTTGAACAATCTTTATAGAGGACCACTACACAATGTTACATACCAAATATAAAACCTCTAGGCCTCGAACTTTCAGAGGAGACATTTTTTTAAGTCATTTTGCTATTTAAGTCTATATAAACCATGTGACCCCCGGGGTGTGGCCAGTTTTGACCCCAGGGGCATCACTTGAACAATCTTTGTAGAGGACCACTATACAATGTTACATACCAAATATGAAACCTCTGGGCCTTGCGCTTTCAGAGAAGATTTTTTAAGTCATTTTGCTATTTAAGTCTATATAAACCATGTGAGCCACGGGATGTGGCCAGTTTTAACCCCAGGGGCATCATTTGAACAATCTTTGTAGAGGACCACTATACAATGTTACATACCAAATATAAAATCTCTGGGCCTTGCGGTTTCAGAGGAGATTTTTAACGTCATTTTGCTATTCAAGTCTATATAAACCATGTGACCCCCAGGGTGTGGCCAGTTTTGACCCCAGGGGCATCACTTCAACAATCTTTGTAGAGGAGCACTATACAATGTTACATACCAAATATGAAATCTCTGGGCCTTGCGGTTTCAGAGAAGATTTTTAGTCATTTTGCTATATAAGTCTATATAAACCATGTGACCTCTGGGGCATGGCCAGTTTTGACCCCAGGGGCATAGTTTGAACAATCTTTGTAGAGGACCACTAGAGGATGTCACATATCAAATATGAAAGCTCCAAGCTTTGTGATTTCAGAGAAGATTTTTAAAGTTTTCAGTTTTTAAATCTATTTTTAGCTCTTGTGACCTACAAATGCAGCAGACTGGAAGGATTTGAACGATTTTGAAAGAGGTCCACCCAAGGATCATTCCTGTGAAGTTTGGTGAAAATCTGTCCAGCGGTTTAGGAGATGTTCTTTGAATTAAAATGTTGACACACGACGCACGTTGTGCTCAGGTGAGCTAAAAAGAGACAACAAAACATTTTTGATGAATTGGAATTTATTTACTTTTACTTTCGACAAGTGTACTGCTAACTTTCTTTCAAATGTTGCCTCAGCCAAAGTTGTTGCATATAATTAGTGTACACGGATGATTTGGAATAACACTTTAATTAGTCAACACTAGCTAGTAGACGCAATTTGTTTAACAAATGATGACATACTGTTGACGCGATCGGCATACGCAATTTGTCAAGTTACACAACTTCATATTAATTCTCATAATTAGTATACTGGTTGGCGAGCAGTATCCGTGATTTTTTTGTAGTTTTTCTTTATTTTCAATTGCGGTAAGTAATACTTTGAAAGAAAAGCTTGTTGCAGTACAAAGTTTGGCTCCTTCTGTTTACAAGGATGTAAATATCTTGTCATGACGTCATATGGTTTTTCCATACAAGGGGCTCCGCAGGGGTAATCAATAAGCGTTACTTGAGGCAATAAAACTAGTAGTATCCGTGATTTTTCCTTTCAATTGAAAATGCGATTTTTGTGCTACAAACCTCAAAATTTTAATCACTCTATACTATTCTACATTATATTACCTACATCATAATGATGTAATATTATTAAATTCTATGCCAGATTAACGGTGATAATGCGACTACAAACATAAGTGGATGCCGAAACATGGGCTTTTGATTACCCCTTAGGCGCCCCTTAAAAATTTGCTGATTGTAAACGGGAGATAACCTTGTTATTATCGGAGTAGACCCTTCCCCTGCATTGACATTTTGACAAAATCTTCCAGAAACTAGCCGTATAATTTAGTAAACATTTTAAAATTGCAATTCTTTGTTAACATTTTCTTTGAGTAAACATTTTGCGATTGCAATTCTTGATTTTTTTTAAAGAAAATCTATTTCATGAAGCAGCGTGTTAAATAATGGATGGTGGTGTTTAAATACTAAAATTGCTGCTTTATGTGAATAACCTAGTGATCACCATTGGAAACCAAAAATAGGGAAGTAAAAGATAAAAATAGGGGTCCAATTATAGATTAATGCGCATGCGCAAAGACGTGCGAGTGAATGCCCCCACGAGAAGTTGTTTTAGGTTTGTTTTAACAAACATGTAAATATCTTGAAAAATATGAAGTTTTGGAGACTTCAACTTATTCTGTGTTTGGAACAGTTGCTAGGTGATGTGTGTAAACTCAACATTCAATGCTGGTGAGCTTTTACATCTTTTAATATTCAAATCACGGATACTGCTAGTTCACGGATACTACTCGCCAACCAGTAATGTTCATTTCGCAAAAGTAATAATTATTTTGCCTTCTTTTAATTTGTAGTAATTAATTCATTAAATAGGTGGGAGTTAAACACATGCACATAACAAAACGCTTACCTAACGGGATAGTGTAACAAATCATTTGCCCCTTTACTGAGGGCGTGATAAATTTTCTATCAACGACACTCATTTGCATATTGAAAAATTAACGTGTTCTTATCGGCTGTAGTAAAACTGACTCCTCTTGTGTCTAGAATATATGGATAATTGATACACTGGTGCAGAAGGGGAGTGTGTTAATTGCCGAGTAGGCGTTCTTTGTCTTTGATAAATATGCGTACGCAAACAAAAATGGTTGCATCCTAGAATCTTACCCTTAATATTATGGGGTCCTTACTGTATTGATACGAGGTCGTTGGTGTTTTTAAATCGCAATCGAAATACGCATCGTGGAATTCCGTTGAATTTAAAAATAGATGATATTATGATCGTATGCTGTTTAACTTGCAATTTGATAGAAAATATTTTAGTCAGACATTTTGGGTCGACGAACTTGAAATTTCTTATGGACCGTGACAAATTTAGTCGGTCAGGTGCGTAGGTCCGACGGAGTTTCGTGAAGATTGGACCAATGCTTTTTGTTAAAATCTGTCTATCAATACAACAGTTCCACTTGTATGTATACAAAATACCTCTCTCCACTTTCCATAGATACTTACTGACTTTGGTCTGTCTATGTAGAGATGGGTCTTTCAAGAAAGCGGCCAACTTGGCATCTTTGCTAACTAGGTTCTGAAAGTGTGTTGTTGAAAATAAATAAGAATGTACCTAAAATCATTTTCTTATATGGACTTCAAATCATTTGTGTCCTTTGATTATTGCCTCTTCGGCTATATCGCAGACAAAAAATATGTATGATGTATGAAACAAATTTAAAAAATGAGTAAAGAAATGTGGTTACCAAATTCTGAAGTCTGTGCATTCAATTAACGAGAAAACAACACATTTGCAGTAAATGAGGTCTCTGTAGTAAAAATTGAAAAGAAAACAGTACATTTTACTATTGTGAAGAGATCTAAGGAATACATACAAAACCTAAATATAAAACTTAATAACTCAAGAAAATGGTGGTCCTAAAACATGTTATAGGTGTGTAGAAGTTATCATTGACTCTGCAAAATAAGTGACGATTTTCAACAACTAATGTTATTAAACTTGGATTTAATGTTATTACCACTATATTCTGCATCTTCTACAAACCTGGAAAGCTTTCACTTCCTTCTCCACTGTGTCTAGCTTCTTCTCCTTGACAGCTGCTGAGTAGAGGGCTGTGGCATAGCGCCCTTCCAGTCCATAAACACGCAATGGCAACTGTGCAAATCACCAACATGTATTCATACACATATGAGGGGCGTCGTGGGAAGACCGGTCTTAATGCATGTGCGTAAAGTGTCGTCCCGGATTAACCTGTGCAGTCCACACAGGCTAATCCAGGACGGCACTTTCCGCCTACAGTGGATTAATGTTTAGAAGAGACTTCCTTGAAACAAAAAATACCATTAAAGCGGAAAGTGCCGTCCTGGATTAGCCTGTGCGGACTGCACAGGCTAATCCGGGATGACACTTTACGCACATGCATTAAGACCGGTTTTCCCACGACGCGCCTCATATATACCAATTTTGCATCAATCAAGGTTCCATAATGGGAAACAAACTCTGTGCTTGGCTAAATTGTCAACTGACAATATTTTTATACAGCTGTTTTTTTTTTTCGTATCATTATTCATAAGACATTGCTTGTAAAAGAACTAACGATACACAAACTTTGACAAAGACTAATCAATTATCATATGTCCATTTACTGTGTTCCAAAAAGCAAAAAATATATATTCTTTACATGAACTGTACAGATCAATTTGCGATTAATAAACTACTTACATTGACGGCCTTATTTTTCAAAGCTGTTGTGGAAAAGTGTCGGATCTGAAATTAAGATTCATGTGGTAGATGCATATTCATTAAGCAATTTAATTAAATTCTGTAAATATTGAAACAAACATTTCATATTGGGCCTAAAATAAAATAATGTTTGTTCCCCCCCCCCCCGATACCGACCCTGCAAAATCTCCGCGACCCAAAAAAAATTATAGACCAGAGAAAACAATATCATAATTTTGGTAAATTTTGGTGAAAGGAACCGTTTACTAAGAATATGAATAACGACGTCATGTAACTCGACAAACTGATCGCGTCAAACGTCTTATTGTGTTAACAAAAAAATACAATTACTAGATCTAGTAATAATTAACGAAAGTGTTGTCTAAACTCATCACTGCACACAGATTCAATTATGCAAAAACTTTGGCTGAGGCAACATTTGATTGAAAGTTAGCGGAACTAAAGTCCTTGTCAAAAATGAAAGTAAATAAACTTCAGCGCCTTTTCTTTTTAATTTATCAAAAATGTTCTGTTGCTTTCTTTTTATTAATGAACAAAGTCCTATTTGTTTTTATTTCCATAGAATGCTAATACATTTATGCTCTAGCATTTGCGTTGTTCAGATACAGTATTACAGATTGATGCTTTTAAACACTATCCACGTGCTAAGCGTGTAACACGCTTTTCAGCTACAAACTGCTAGCCGCAGTTTGACAGTCACCGTTGCTATGGCTGTTGCTAACAGCGTTCTGTTTTTGATGCCCGGCAAATTGCAATGTCACGCTATTACTCCTTAGTATTAACAGGTTTTTATTATTAACGCTCTTGTTTTTAATGTATGTTATTGTTTGTTCAATTTTGATAAATTATTGTAAGGTAATTAGAACACAGTATTACGTAAATAAGCAGAACGTTATTAATCTACAACAACGAAAATATTAAGAACTTATACTATAACATAGCATTTCGAACATAAGAAAAACATGATGAAAATGACTTATCGTGTATAAAAATAAAATATTTTTCCGACCTACCGACCCACCCTTTATTAGCATGGGTCGCGGGAGGGGAAACAAACAATATTCTATTTTCGGCCTTGTATATATTGGTTAGTTTCTATTTTAAGTGGTTCATTAATACTTATAAACAAAGATATTCAAAATTGTTTTTACTATTTTCAAATACAAACATTTTAGCATGTTTTAGCTTCAGAAATTTATTGCTGTTTGCCACCATTGAACACAGTGACTCTAACTCTTTAAATATTTACTGGCAAATACATTTACAGTAAAGTGTTATGTTAATAATTATTCGTTACAGGGCTCGACTTTTAATAATAGCTATCCTACTGTCTATCTATAACTCCAAAAACAACCTGTCCGACAGGATAAGTGCATCTGTCAGTCCTGACCCAAACATTTTCATGTACAAATGGCAAAATGTGTCATGACTCTCTGAGTTACCAGAGAAAAAAGACCTGATGCAATATAGTAAAATGACCAACAGATTTTGGTGCAGAGACTGAAAATGAATTATGTAATTAAATTAACAAAGTTGTGTTTATAAAATATGTTATAATATGGATGGGTATTTACCTAATATCAGCTCCGCTACCATCAAAGTACGAAAATCGTGTACTGTGTTCCCGCCAAGAAAATATAGCCAAAAAGATACATCTTACTACAGAATGAAACCATGTATTATTTTGTTCAAGACAAGTAATAAAATGTGTATTATTTTGATCAGGACAAGTAATAAAATGTGTATTATTTTGGTCAAGACAAGTAATAAAATGTGTATTATTTTGAGCAGGACAAGTAATAAAATGTGTATTATTTTGATCAAAACAAGTAATAAAATGTGTATTATTTTGATCAGGACAAGTAATAAAATGTGTAATAATTTGATCAGGACAAGTAATAAAATGTGTATTAATTTGATCAGGACAAGTAATAAAATGTGTATTATTTTAATCAGGACAAGTAATACAAGAGCTGTCAGAGGACAGCGCTAGACTATTTAAAGTATTTCAGTTGGTACATATTTTGGATAGTGAAAGGGGCATAAATTTGTTAAAATACAATATTTTTAAGTGAAGCCTTAGTTTATAGTTTATAAATTTTTGGAACAAAAACTTTAACCACAAAGTCTGTGTAAAAAGTGGGTTAACTCTGTCAAAATACAAAACAGAGTTATGGGTAATGTTGCCCCTGATACTAGAGTTGATGAAAAAGGTAGTTCCAAGTTTCAAGTGAATAACTTATGTAGTTTTGAAGTTACCAAACTTTTGAATATAAACTTTAAACAGAGAATCTAAGTAAAAAGGGGGCATAACTCTGTCAAAATACAAAACATAGTTATGAGTAATGTCGCCCCTGGTACTGGAGTTGATGATAAAGGTTAGTTCCAAGTTTCAAGTGAATAACTTATGTAGTTTTGAAGTTACAAAACGTTTGCATATAAACTTGAAACAGAAAATCTATGTGAAAAAGGGACAAAACTCTATTAAAATACAAAATAGAGTTATGGGGAATGTTCACCCTGATACTGGAGTTGATGACAAAGGTATATTCCAAGTTTCAAGTGAATAGCTTTTGTAGTATTGAAGTTACAAAACTTTTAAATATTAACTTTAACCAGAAAATCTATGTGAAAAAGGGGCATAACTAAATACAAAACAGAGTCATGGGGAATGTTGCCCCTGATACTGGAGTTGATGACAAAGTTTAGTTCCAAGTTTCAAGTGAATAACTTATGTAGTTATGAAGTTACAAAACTTTTGAATATAAACTTTAACCAGAAATTCTAATTGAAAAAGGGGCATAAATCTGTTAAAATACAAAACAGAGTTATGGGGAATGTTGCCCCCGACACTGGAGTTAATGACAAAGGTTAGTTCCAAGTTTCAAGTGAATAACTTATGTAGTTTTGAAGTTACATAACTTTTGAATATAAACTTTAATCAGAAAATATGTGAAAAATGGGCATAACTCTGTCAAAATGCAAAACAGAGTTATACGGAATGTTGCCCTTGATACTGGAGTTGATGACAAGGTTAGTTACAAGTTTCAAGTGAATAACTTATGCAGTTTTGAAGTAACAAAACTTTTGAATATAAACTTGAACCAGAACATCTAAGTGAAAAAGGGGCATAACTCTGTCAAAATACAAAACAGATTTATGGAGAATGTTGCCCCTGACACTGGAGTTGATGCCAAAGGTATATTCCAAGTTTCAAGTGAATTACTAATGTAGTTTTGAAGTTACAAGACTTTTGAATAAAAACTTAAACCAAATTCAGACGTGGACGCGTACCCCGATGCCGGGGGTAGTAGGAAAGCTCATCTATTCTTTCAATAGTCAAGCTAAAAATGTGTATTATTTTGATCAGGACAAGTAATAAAATGTGTATTATTTGGTCAAGACAAGTAATAAAATGTGTATTATTTTGATCAAGACAAGTAATAAAATGTGTATTATTTTGATCAAGACAAGTAATAAAATGTGTATTATTTTGGTCAAGACAAGTAATAATTTGTGTATTATTTTTTTCAAGACAAGTAATAAAATGTGTATTATTCTGATCAGGACAAGTAATAAAATGTGTATTATTTTGTTCAAGACAAGTAATAAAATGTGTATTATTTTGGTCAAGACAAGTAATAAAATGTGTATTATTTTGATCAGGACAAGTAATAAAATGTGTATTATTTTGATCAGGACAGAATGAAACCATGTATTATTTTGTTCAAGACAAGTAGTAAAATGTGTATTATTTTGATCAAGACAAGTAATAAAATGTGTATTATTTTTATCAAGACAAGTAATAAAATGTGTATTATTTTGATCAAGACAAGTAATAAAATGTGTATTATTTTGATCAAGACAAGTAATACAATGTGTATTATTTTGGTCAAGACAAGTAATAAAATGTGTATTATTATGATCAAGACAAGTAATAAAATGTGTATTATTTTGATCAGGACAAGTAACAAAATGTGTAATATTTTGGTAAAGACAAGAAATAAAATGTGTATTATTTTGATCAAGACAAGTAATAAAATGTGTATTATTTTGATCAAGACAAGTAATAAAATGTGTATTATTTTGGTCAAGACAAGTAAAAAAATGTGTATTATTTTGGTTAAGACAAGTAATAAAATGTGTATTATTTTGATCAAGACAAGTAATAAAATGTGTATTATTTTGGACAAGACAAGTAATAAAATGTGTATTATTTTGATCAAAACAAGTAATGAAATGTGTATTATTTTGATCAGGACAAGTAATAAAATGTGTATTATTTTGGTCAAGACAAGTAATAAAATGTGTATTATTTTGGTCAAGACAAGTAATAAAATGTGTATTATTTTGGTCAAGACAAGTAATGATAAGCTCAGGTCAAGTAAACTTAACATGCAGTAAAATGTCTGACTTAAGGTTTCAGGGTCATCATTTATGAGCATGCAAGGGAAGAGTGTAGTGAGTAACATAAATCACTTCTAACACCATTGCTTTTAGGATAGCTCTTTAGAGATGTGTTTAGAGTGTCCACCTCTCATGCACCTGGGTTCTATCCCCCTTACACGCTGGGGGCTTTTTCACTTTAGATGAAAGTCCATTTATGTCTATAATGAGGTGGAAAGTTTACTAATGGCTACACACATTAAAGTCTTGCTGACAACTTCAACTAACAGGAAATTCAGAAACATTTTATACAACAGACGAACCACATGACATAATCATAAATAACAAGAGCTGTCGGAGGACAGCGCGCTCGACTTTTCTTGTGCTTGTCAGGGTTACTGTCTTTCTTTTCTAAAACAAGAAATATGGATGGAAATTCCAAAAAAACCAAATTTTTCTAACGAAATTAAAGTCAGCACATCAATAAAATGTTAAGTAAAAGTGACCTTAACCTTGACCCCACCCACCCCATATGCAATCCCAAGCGAGGTCTCAATATAAGATATCTATATATTAAGTTTCATTAAAATATCTCAATGCATTCTCAAGTTATGCATCGGAAACCGTGGTTCTATTTTTAGTAACAGTGACCTTGAGCTTGACCCTAACCCACCCCATACTCAATCCCAAGCGAGGTCTTGATATAAGGTATCTATGTATAAAGTTTCATTAAAATATCTCAATGCAGTCTCAAGTTATTGAGAAGAAACCGTTTTTCTATTTAGAAACAGTGACCTTGACCCTACATGCAATCCCAAGAGGTCTCGATATAAGGTATGTATGTATTAAGTTTCAATAAACAAGAAATTTTTGTAAAAATGTATGCCCCCCGACTTGCAGCCAAGTTGTGAATATGTGCAATTGTTAAGAATTTTTTAATATGCAATCCCAAGTGAGGCCTCGATATATGGTATCTATGTATGAAGTTTCATTAAAATATCTCGATGCGTTCTCAAGTTATTGAGCGGGAACCATTTTTCTATTTTTAGTAATGGTGACCTTGACCCCACCCACCCCATATGAAATTCCAAGTGAGGTCTCAATATAAGGTATCTATGTATGAAGTTTCATTAAAATATCTCGATGCGTTCTCAATTTATTTAGCGGAAACCGTTTTTCTATTTTTAGCAATGGTGACCTTGACCTCACCCACCCCATGTGCAATGCCATGCAATGTCTCGATATAAGGTATATATGTATGAAGTTTCATTAAAATATCTCGATGCGTTCTCAAGTTATTGTGCTGAAACCTTTTTTCTATTTTTAGTAACGGTGACCTTGACCTTTACCCCACCCAACTCATATGCAATCCCAAGCGAAGTCTCAATATAAGGTATCTCTGTATGAAGTTTCATTAAAATATCTTGATGACTTCTCAAGGTATTGAGCGGAAACCGTTTTTCTATTTTTAGTAACAGTGACCTTGACCCCACCCAACCCATATGCAATTCTAAGCAAGGTCTCGATATAAGGTATCTATGTATAAAGTTTCATTAAAATATCTCGATGCGTTCTCAAGTTATTGAGCGGAAACCGTTTTTCTATTTTTAGCAACAGTGACCTTCACCTTTGACCTCAAAATTTATAGGCGTCGTCCTCTCCTCCCAAGTACCAACTTTCATGATCATAGGTCAAAGCATTCTCTAGAAATCGTGCGGAAACGAAATGGTCTACGGACAGACCGACCATCCGACCGACGGACAGGTGCAAAGCAAGATCGAAGGGGGGCATAAATATTTCAATGCGTTCTCAAGTTATTGAGCGGAAACCGTTTTTCTATTTATAGTAACAGTGACCTTGACCCCACCAACCCCATATGCAAATCCAAGCGAGGTCTCGAGACAAGGTTCCTATGTAATAAGTTTCATTAAAATATCTCAATGCGTTCTCAAGTTATTAAGCGGAAACTGTTTTTCTATTAATAGTAACAGTGAGCTTGACCTTGACCCCACCCACCCATATGCAATCCTAAGTGAGGTCTTAATATAAGGTATCTATGTATTAAGTTTTATTAAAATATCTCAATTTGTTCTCAAGTTATTGAGCGGAAACTGTTTTTCTGTTTTTTAGTAACAGTGACCTTGACCCCACCCACCCCATATGCAATCACTAGCAAGGTCTCGCTATAAGGTCTCTATGTTTGCAGTTTCATTACAATAGCTTTATCCGTTCTCGAGTTAGAGAGGGGAAACAAAAAGTTGAGAAAGTAGCTTACTTTAACCTGTCCATATAGCTTACATGTAAAATTTCTAAGTGTAAAAAGGCCCATAATTTTGACAATGTTCAAACAAGAGTTATCAAAATTGGCCCATGAGTTCATTTTAATATAAGGAGTAAGTGTTCTACGTTTGAATGACATCCCCTATGCCATTCCTGAGAAACCAGCTTACCGAAAAACTTTAACCTGTCCATATAGCTTATGTAAAATTTCTAAGTGTAAAAAGACCCATAATTCTGACAAATTTCAAACTAGAGCTACCAAACTTGGCCTAAAGGTTCATTTGAATGTGGGGAATAAATGTTTTAAGTTTGAATGAAATCCCTCAAGCCATTCCTGAGAAACTTGCTTACCAAAAAACTTCAACCTTGCTCGGACGCTTACGCCGGGGCCAGTAGAATAGCTTGCCTTTTCTTCGAAAAGTTGAGCTAAAAATGCTTGCAGAATATCAATACAATTTTACACAACGATGGTTAGCAAAATTCGTTCATAAATCAATGCAATATATGTAATATAGGAAAACCTTCCACAACATCAGCAGTAAAGCTCGTCAGGCAAGTATTGCCAATTTTGTATCATTCGCTCAAAATTTGTGCTGGGAAGGGGCTAACAAGCGGTATGACTAAACACCGAAAACCTGCTGAAACCCGTGAAAACCCACTTAACATAAAACGAAAACCACCGGAAAACCTACCCTAAACTGTATGAACCTGAGAAAAGCAATGTAAACCTACTAACAATAGCGAAGGCCTACGAAACTCATAGTTTGACAGCGAAAACCTGCGAATCACGCACAATTATAAAGTTTCCATTGGCTTTGTATGTCTCCTTGTTTTCGCGGGTTTCCGTTGGTTTGAGTGGGTTTTCTCCGGTTTGCGTACTGGTTAGCGAGTATTTGTTGGACAGAAGTATTATACGGACGTTTTTAAATATTCGTGTTTCATAATCGCTTTTCGTATTTTTTATTATCATATACAAATAATCGCTTGTATTTTCAAGTCTGTTTCGTCGTTCTTCGAAAAAAAGTGAATAAATTTTTTGGTAAAAATCCCTAGAGTGAATGTTGATATCCTATAGCGCATGCAAATGTCGTCTGGGGAAGAAAAATGACCTGCGCATGCGCGAGAAAATCCCAATTTGGGGCCAAGTCAGTGTTTGTGATAGTTTTTGCTATCTGCTAATTATAGCAGACTAAGTCTGGTAGAACCTTATTTAACCCGCTATTTGTTTCAACGCCTTACTTATAGCCTCTATTTATTATTAAATCATTACAGAAAGTGGTATTATTATGATAGCAATTATCACCTGATAATTAATGTGTATTCTAATATACATTAAATAAAGTTATAAATCATTTCTTGGTTTATTTCACTGTTTAAAAAATGTCCGTAAAATACCGCTGTCAACGTGAAAAATACCTTGTTTTATGTACCCCATTCAGGGCCTCTTTTGTTGTGCATGCGCAAAAAAGACACTTATTTTGTTTTGTGGGTCATCAGGGTTGCCATTAAGGCAGGGCAGCCGGCCAAATTGACCGTTTCAAACGAGATATGGGCGGGCTCAAATGTTCAAAGAAATAAAAATCAATTATTGTGTACCTTGTTTTGAAAGCCAGTCGTTAAAAGTTAATATCCAATAAGTTTTCCATCATTACATAGTTTCCATTTTAATTCCAAGACATATATTTCGTCAACCCCATTTAAATATTCACTTTATCAAATGCAACAAAACAACATTCTGATTTTATTGACACCCTTGATATTTCTCCTAGAATACTAAATCATTAATGCTTTATTTACAGTGCTTGCATTGTTCAGGTACAGTAGTAGTGATTGATGCCTTTTCACACCCAACCATGTGCCAAGCATGTTACACACTTAATAGCTACAAACTGCTAGATGATGGCAATTGAGCAGTCACATCAAAGACTTTTGAAGTCAGAACAACACTGTTGCTATGAGTGTTGCTAACTGCTTGCAGATTTGGAAGCCCATTTAATTGATGACATCACGCTGTCACTCTTAGTTTCAACAGTTGTTAGTATTAATGACTCATGTTTTTAATGGATTTTATTGTTCTTCAAATTGAAAAAATAATTGCAAGGCAATTAGAATGCTGTGGGTTTTTTTTTTTTTTTTTTTAACTTCATGAATTAATAATAAACAAAATATAACGAATATATAATTTAAATTTTCAAATTCCAAAATAGTGTTAAGACTATTAATCTACATGAAGTGATTGTAGTTCAGCATGTATAAATCATTAAAAATGTGTTATGAATTGAAGTAGTCAAGTCATACAAAATGCAGGCATTTCAAACGATGCAGAATCCTGCTTTTTGATGCAATCAAATTGCAATTTGCACATGTTTGACTCTAGCAAATATTTTGCATTGCATCATGTTGATGCAATTTCTTCAAGTTATTCACCTTTAGTAACACAAATTACCATTTGCAGAGCATTTTACAAGTATGCAACAACAAAATTCCTCTGCTTTCAGTATTTTGACTGCTGAATTTTACATTCTGATCCCTTCAAATTTCAAGCCAGGGGACACATGACTCTTGGTTTTCAAAATCTGTTGAAATCACTGAAAATGACACAAATGTTAACAGCTTTATTATTTGATTCTTCGTTTTTTGTGCTATTTCTATAATTAATTACACTAAATCTGAACTATTAAAATTAATGAGGTAAATAAAGGATAAATTTCTAACGTCAAACTATCATGAATCATGTGTCTAAAATTGCTCAATTGCTATGATTTTGAATCTAAATTTCAAAAAAATCTGGGGGAAGTGATCCCCTAGATCACTCGCGCCTTCAACGTTTGAAGCTCTGGCCTCCTCAATGGGTAATTGAGCCTTCTTAAAAAAATCTTAATGACAACCCTGGGTCATGAACCCAGGATTTTACATGCAAATTTTCATTGTTGAGTTCGTTCATTCATTAAAACTGTCTGAAAATATAAATGCATATTTTGTCTGACAAATACTCGCTTACCAGTAAGTTAATGTATGTTTCAGTGTTTTCGCTTTTAAGTTTCATGTGTTTATTTGGGGGGTACCTAGTTATCTCGGCACCTGGTTACGTCGGCCCTGTAATCAAGTGTCACTTCGGCACTCAAGTTTGGCCACTTCGTCATTCACAGTTAGTTACTTCGGCGCTGGTAAATTAACACATCTTTAACACATCTTTAATTGATGTTCTATCAGTTTGCAAATAATTAGCACATTCTGACTACTTAAAGATAGACGTTAAAAAAAATCAAAGGTATGTTAAAAGGGATGTTTCAACAGTTTGCCACAATCATATATACATAAATAAAATTATAAAGAACCAAATAATTAACACGTACTAAAGTTTGATATTTAGGAGTGAGCATTTAAATTAATTAAAGATTAAAATGATATAAAAGGTTGAAAACTGCATTTCATTTCATTCTCGCAATGGCAGGTGATAACTGTATAAGTTGTAATGTGCAATACTGGCACGTGTTCATTACCGTTGACCAAGTGTACGATGTCTCATATTAAAAATGCTGCATTTAGTTTCAATTATATTTGAATGGTAAGGTTGTTCTATTAATATAATATTGGAAAGCTCTTTCTCTTAATGTAATTTCGATAGTCACTTTTGTAAATGAGAAGTTGGTCTTCCTTTAAATGGCATTGTATTCTTAAAGACACAGTGTTCACTTTGAAATAGAAGGTATTAAGTTAATTTATGTTGTTTAAACATGTAATTCTTTTGTATATTTGTTGACATCGTAGCGTCAGTGCGGATGATAGATGAATGTTCATGCTATTAAATATAAATTTAAGGTTACTTAAATAAAATGAAAAATTCCAAATTCAGAAATATCGTTGTACACTAATTCCGAACTTTAATACAAGAAGAAATCTGCATATTAATGCGAATTTGTGTATTTAAACTTGGTGACAAGTTAACAATATATATTATTAAAAAAGTATATTTTTGTTTTGCTATTATTCATCCTATATTTAACTATGCAATCATTCAAGCTCTGATGATAATATAATAAATTATGTAGTTTAACTTTTGCCTCAATAATTTGTTAACAACTGTGCCATAATTAAATTAATTAATATTGGGTGGTGACCCCCATATATGATTACAGTTTGGGCCATTGTTTCTTATCAGCGAATTGCGTAATATACGTGGCGCATGTCTCTTTATCAATTAACACCAGGTGTTATAAGGTGATGTCGCATAGCAACAAAACGTGTATTGTGTCAAACTATAGATTTGATACAGTTAATTCATATTAAAGTAATATTTAACAACTAAGTAAAAAAAATACAGTTTAGTATATTAAATTTCAATCAGATTTATAGTATGAGTTGTAAAAATAAGAAACACACTAAAGATTCTAAATACGCTATATAGATTATTTAGGTTTTTGAACCTGCATAATTATTATTAATAGCATTGTTCTTACGCGACCTATGGTGTTCAGCACTGACGTGATTTTCTGTACTTTGTAACCTTTAAAACCTTGTATGTGTAAGAGCATAATTTTAAACTACCGGTCTTGTGCACTGTCATTTATGTAATTATGCATTATATAATATTAATTGTTCGATTTTTTTCAGGGTATTTTTTCCCGTCCAGTCTTGTGTTCTGTCTTGTATGTCACATCTATTATATCTGTTATTATTGTTATGTACCTTAAAATATATATATTTTCGGACACTTAAAAATAATTAAAAATGTTCATATCCGATAATATGGATACACAAAAATATTCCCAAATTACATGTGTACGAAATTTTATAGACACTATGACAATATTGCAATTACGTTCGGATATGTCCGGTGTATAACGTTTTTTGCCGAATATACACGGATAGTATCGATTAATGATTTCGCGTTCTTGTTAAATACCACGCCGTAAAAGTATTATTAATTTTTAGAGATGTTTGCATTTAATTTTAAATCATTTCATATGTTTTATTTTGTTTTACAGAAAATTACGCCACGACTGTATTTTTGTCGACCGAGTTCAAAGATGACTAAATTAAGCAGAATTTATTGGTAAATAATTAAGACTGGTTCCTTAATAGGATAATTTAAACAGCATATTTAATATATACGATATCGATACCTTATACACAATCGGGTAAACCCATTATTTATGGCACATGGCTCTGAACCCAATGACGTTAATGTAACGGTCCACCGCCTCCACTCATTCATCTGCAAGGTTTTATGACCTTCATCCAGTTGTAAAAACACGTGTGATGTGTCACTGTATTAACGCAAACAGGTTAGAATTCTGCTAAAATCCCACTGTCATATCAAATGTCCAAAAATTAAGATTCATTAATTATTGTTTAAAATCAGGATGTCCAAAAATATATAGTGACAAAAAATTATTATTTTGGCAAAAAAAGAGGGTGTCCGAAAATTTACAGTGTCGGAAAATATAGATATTTTACGGTATGCATATTATACACTGCAAAATAAAAGTATTATTTATCTACTTGTATACATTATAATATATTCAATATTATATTCATCTACTTCGCCATTGCAATCTCAATAAATGAATCAATAGCGATAACAGAGGAATGCCGATTCCGGAATCTCGTATCTGTCACCATTGTAAGTATACATTTTTTATCAACATCCTTCCTAATTACTGCTACACATAAAAATTATTTTAATAGCATTATTTGATAGATAAGATGTTATTCTTTATATAAATGTCTACTTTAAGGTTTACATTCGTTAAATGGGTTATTCCGATCGGTAAATTAAGTCAATTCTCGCTAATTCCTCATTTATGCCGCCCGCCATATTTGTTTAGCTCATGATAATGTTTAGAGACATTTAGTACATAGGTTCGGACATGTATAATTCAGCAACCGCTTAACCTACAATGATGTTTTTTACGTCAATGGAAAGGGCAAATGTCAAGTTTTCCATTGGTTAAAAAATAATTTATGCAATTTTTATGGTTCAGGAGGAAATACGAGCCGAAAAATGGCTATTTTCATCAGTATTTTGTGGAAAAACTATATCCTAGCAAAAGAAGGCAAAAGTAGCTGACAAAAGTATAATCCTTCGCCAATTCGATGGTATAGTTTCCTGTAAAATTGTGACGAAACGAAGGCACCCTATAAGCAGCAATCGGCCACTTCCGACAATCTCCCGAACTACAACCGAAGTTAAGCTGAGTGCAACTTCGTGGTTTTCCGATAACATCGTTAGAGTAACGTCCTCGGATTTCGCGACACGAGGTTTACAGCTTCACGAAGTTTATTGAACGTTTAACAGGTAGTTTTGACAAAAAAAAATATTCAAACTATTTTTTTACATTATCCCACATGTTGTACATGCATGTTGGCTGTTAATATATTGATATGACGTAAGATTTACAATGGTAAAGCTCTTGGAAGATAGTGAAACTGAAAGTGAAACTGGACGACGATTAGACAAATTTTGTAAAAAACAACTACGACAAATATTCTGCCTCGATTTATAAGCAAAGCATTGATCCTCAATTATCACCGTGTACACACCTGAAATGCAAAGCCTGTCATGTTAATTTTTATTTATAATTGATCACTGTACTCTATATCTGTTCTGAGCTGCAAATAAAGAAGCTGTGTGGGGGAGGGGTGAGCACTCCCTCCCTCGTCATTGCATTCAAGCTGTCACTGCAGGTTTAATTGAATGACTTCATGCTGTATACTTACAAGGTATAAATTTTGTCTTTAAATAATATGCTTTTTTCTAATCTTAAAAAATCCTTACATTGAAAAAAAATACATTGAAAACAATCTTCAATATATAAAAAGAGCGTGATAATCGCATGGCATGATTTCAAAAATAAAGCATGTGACACACATGCAGTAAGTGTGACTTACTGGTATGTGCATTAGGCATGTGCTAATGGTGCAGATTGTATATGTTTATAACCTGTGTATGCACTTAAATGCTGTCAGATTTGCTCTTGTCACCTAACCCAGGTCATAGTTCTTGTAACAACATTTACTGTATTCTGCATGCTTGATATTTTAATTAACCGCAATACTAGAAATACTTCATAAAATTCTGTTAATAACAGCATTTAAAAAATAAATTCATACATTGATGCTTTGGTTTACTTTAAATAATATTTCTAAAGGTGTTGTCATTTCAAGGTATACCCCTGTCAGTTTACCCGTCCCTTGTTCCGGTTTCGAGTTATGCTGTTAAGCTGCTTCAGTTTTGCATATACATATTTGTCCAAAGTATTGCATGATTTGCTTTTGCATATATTAATATCAGGATTGCTCCAGTTTTTGAAAGATATTGTGCTTTGCTTTTTAGTCTTCTGTTCATAGAGGAAAAACGAGACAGTGGAGACAGTGGCTTTAAAAGACAGAAATTAACAGCCTTTCTCATGTTAGGTAGTTTTCAAGATGCTCAGCCAAGAAGTCATCACAAGACGATGTTCTTTTCAAGTATTTTCTGATCAATACTTAAAAATTGTTCAGCATTTGAACCATGTTAATTGTTGTATTCAATGTATGGTTTGAGTTCTTTTGAATGAGTGAACAATTTGTACATGATCTTTTTGGCAAAATTAAAAGGTAAAATGTATTACTTTGTGTTTTGGTCTTCCAGAAAGGGTGGTTTTACCCAGATTCAGTCCAGCATTTGGCTTTAATACTCATTCCATTTTAAATGATTTGTTGTATTTTATAAGTCACCATGTATGAAAGACTGTGAAAATATGTGAAGTGTTTACTTTACAAAGCATAAAGTGACATGAAAAGATTACTTTGAACCTGTCAGAAATTATTGCCAGGTGTATTATTGACAGAATTTACATATTTGACAGAACGAAATGTGGGGGGTTACCTTCTTCAGATACGAATAACTTTATTTTTCAAGACACAGTAATTTGGTTTGCAGTTTTGTTTTTCTGAAAGAATAACCTTTAAAATGGTATATAATTTTATAGGTTTTTCTAAATTTAAAAAAATCCTCTGTTATCGCTAGAATCAAGAAGTAAAATTTAAGTATTTTTAAACTAGTAAGTACATCATAAAATGGAAATATTGTGAGTGCCAAAGTGTCTAACTGTAAGTACCGAAGGCGAAGTGGCCAATTCTAAGTGCCGAAGCAACTCGCTAGTGCCGAAATGACTAGGTGCCAAAGTCACTAGCATTCATTTGGTGTTTTGCAGGTTTCCGTTGATTTAGGTAGGTTTCCGTGTGTTTTCGGTGTTTAGTCATACCAGCTAACAAGTAATGCTCACTAGACTTGGCGACTAACATGACTAAGCCTTAAGCTTAAGGTCACCAGATAAAAGAAAACGTTCTGTTAAGAGCCGAACTTACTGACATTTGGTTTGAAAGCATACCGAAGACTTATTTATTTTTCCATAAACCCAATAAACTAAGTGTCAACGATTGCAGTGGAAACAATATAAAGAAAGCATGCATTTTTTTACCAATCGTCCTGCGTTACCGCAAGTTGCCATTTTGAAGGTCGAGCGGAAGCGCTAGTGATTTCCGGTGCGATAATTTATTTACGACTGCCGAATAGTCATCGGTTAGCAACCTCCGCGCAGAGTTTTGACTGGTTCCGAGCATAGTTCCTATGAAATTCCTGCCTTCATAACAAACCACGTGATGATGATCGATTTAAATCATCTATTATTTATGTTTTTAATTAGTTATTTCGTTTTCTGATTTCATTATTGACTGCAAACGATATATAAAAGTTCAATTATGTAGAAAATTGCACTGAGTTGCAATAAATAAGTAAAAGTTACAAACACGCAATCCTTCCACATCTGGAAGGATTTTTACTTGTGATGGCAGTGGTTACCGTTAACCGATAGGGGAGGTAACCGCTGCGAGCTGTGTGATCGGTTAGAAGGTTACGCATGCGCAAATAAATTCCTTCATTGTTACATATACAATATTCAATGTTTGATCTCAATTTTCACCATGACCAAGCGAAAGTTGAGATCAAACATTAAATATTTTATATGTAACAATGAAGGAATTTATTTGCGCATGCGTAACCTCAAAGATATTAAGTGAGAAATAGATTACTTCTCGTTCTCACATTAATTACTTTTTTCATTATCACTACCTGGTAATTTGTAAGTTTGAGTTGAATGGAAATCTGGGCTATATACTATACTGTGATTTTTCCACAATTTTGATAGTTTCATACCGTTCGTTTGTATAGAATGAGATTAACGCGATGACTCCTTTAAATAACAAATATATCGGACTCTTCTAGAAGTAACAAGCCTCTTAAAAGGCCGTGTTGACACGTCACATAAGCATCGGTGTTATGATGTTACTGGCTCGATGAATACGCGATAAGGATCTATTTGGGGTCGGCTGCGAACGCATGTCCCTAGTTCCGCGCCCTTCCCCCCCCCCCCCCCCCCAAAAAAAAAAAAAACAACAACACACATACACACAGAAAAACTGATATTAAAGATAATGATCTAATGATCTGTTTAGGGGCACCAACAGTTGCTTTGTTTCACAGCACAAGCTTTAAAAATTTAAACATAACCTACGATCTGGGATTAGCTGAAATCACATGGCATGATGCCCCATGTGCCCCCGCCCCTTTGAATCTATGCTTTAGGGTTTGGTCTTGGATTTGCTTTAATGATCGCTTTAGTGGCACAACATAGTTTCACAATCTGCTTTTTTCCTAGTAAAATTTCATGTTTTAGATGGGTGGGTATAAAACGCACCTTTTAGCGCAGCCAATATAGACATATAGGAAAAACGCAGCTTTTAGCGCAGCCAATATACACAAAGAAAGAAAATGACTCGAATGGGATTTTGTATTAGTTACTGGTGATTACTTGGTATAAATTTAAAGGTATATATGTAAGAAATAAGAAAAACAGACAGTTTTAGGCACTACTTTGTCTTAGTGGTTCCCAGCTTCATAACTTTTGGCCCATGTATTCATGCACAAAATGGCAGCCCCCATGCCTGTCAAAACCGGTGTGTTTATTCTAAGGTAAATATTTTAAGTTACAACGTATAGCAATTTCGACGTGCTGTTTTTTCAAAAGGTTATGGCCTTATCTTTCCAACAATATATGCTGATATATTGGTAAGAATCTTGGTCATGGTGAAAATTGAGATCAAACTTTGAATATTTTATATGTAACAAAGAAGGAATTTATTTACGCATGCGTGACCTATAGTTTAAGAGTTATGCTCCAGGCAAAAACGAAGTATGAACAATTAACAAAGGGCAATAACTCCAGAACCATGAAGTGCAGAGTAATGGTTCTTGTGCACTGCACTTCTCTTTAATGAGATCTATCCACCCATGAAGTTTCAATTTAATAGCTGAAACGGTTTTGAAGTTATGAAAGAAAAACATGAAAAATGTGGACGGACGGACTGACAGACGGACGGACTGACAAGGTGATTGTAGGTCACCCGCAAAAAAATTGCGTGGCCCTAATAATAAATATTTGGTTATATACTTTGCTTTGCGTTTCCTGTATGGACTGCGTTTTCCTACTATTTCTATATTGGCTGCGTTTTTCAACAATATCTATATTGGCTGCAGCTGCGTTTCATACCCCTAAGCCTGGATAGTGCAGGCCGTGTGTGTGTGTGCGTGTATGTGTATTTCGAAGTTTATGAGGTCCTTCCGCGCCTGAGGGTGCATTATGTGAGGACCCGGAGTGTGTCCCATCACTCCTACCTAATTAACTTACTAGAGACTCACGAAAGTTGGGACGAATTTTGAATAATAGCTGCAATTTCCAGCTATTTTTTTTTACTGAAAGATTTTAATTTTGGTGTGGCCTTCTGCTGTGGGGGGGGGGAGTTTACAAAGGGTTAAATACTAGTAAACATAAACATTACCAGTACTCTAAAATTAGACTTCGCGATAAATCTATTTGCTGCAAAATGATGACTCATTAGACCAGAATGCACTTGGAAAAATGGCTGACAAAGAAGTAGCGTTTTCAAAGGCAAAATAAGTTTAAACGTAAAAATAAGATTAACATTCAATAATGGAGTGCTGTTACTCAGCGGAAAGTTAGTTTACTAACACATGTTATACATAATAATAGTGTTGTGCACTTAAACTGGATTAAAACATGAACATAGTGATCATCAAATATGTAAACAACAAGGCAGGAGACTGGACCAATGTTTCGGACATCCACATCGGATTTGAAATACAGAAAACACAGGTTGGCAACCACGATTTGGTGTATGTGTAAGTTGGCCGTAAATACCAGGCCATCGTGCATATATAATATGTTTTGGTTGTCGCATGCCTTGTGTTGATGCTCAGGTGGCTAGTAAAATACATCATGTAACAACAATAAGGTAATCAGCTGACACAAAAGTTAAAGTTATTGTTCATAGTTCACTGTTACTATTCACTGTTATGCGGGGCATAACATTACCCCCTCTAAGAAATTTGGTATACTCCTGTATCCAACAACATAAAACTTAATATGGCAAACGATAAATTAGACATTTTAAACAAGTTAATGATCAATAATAACAATAATTGATTAAAATTGCAACAACTGAAACCAGTTGTAAACATTAAAATAGCCTTTCAAAGCAAATAATATAATTGGAAGACAGTTATTACAGTCCTTTTATTATTATATGACTGAATTCTCCCAGTCCTTTGATTACAAAATGACTTTAATTCTAACAGTCCTTTGATTATTATATGACTTTGATTTACAATGTTACTTATAATGCTATTTTGATACACACAGTCTTTGAATCGTACCCTTTTATTCCTACGTGTTTATATACATTTACTTTAATTAAAACCCTAACCCTACATATTCGGTAAGTAAATTATTATTTACTGCCAAATGTATTAAATTTTACATTTAATACTTAGACTTTTCACTTTTAATTTTTTTAGATAGCAGATGCGCCCATTTAGGTGGGGTTATGCCTTCGTAAGGCTTAAGTTTGTTATGGTGCACAATTTTCTTTGAACCCTTGCTATTTTACGCTATTTCAAAATTAAAAGGCGAGGTTTTGTGAGCACTACGAATGGTCCGTCGAATTGCTTGTCCAGCTTCGGCGTTATGCCCACTTTGCGTACTTCATGTAGACACCATACTAATTCTCCTTTGTCGTAGTTAAACTCGGCTACCTTGGTGTCATGTACTTCCTTGCTCCGCTCAGCGCTTCGATTAAGGTATTTCCTTGCCACTACATGTGCCTGTAACATCTTATCCTTAAGTTTCTCGACGTATTCTGCGTATTATGGTTCCTCTGCCTCTTTTTTAAACGGATATGTCAGGTCAGCGGGTAACTTTATTTTACGCCCTATGCACAGCATGTTTGGTGATAGATTGGTGGATTCGTTCGGAGTGCATCTATACGCCCCTGCCAAACAACCTAGGTGCATGTCCCAATCATCTTGTTCACCCGTGAGATACGCTTTAATCATCTTTAGTAGAGTTCTATTAAACCTCTCTGTTTGTCCATTACCTTGCGGATTTCGCGCACTTGTGCGCGTTTTCCGGACAGTTTATCGAGCTCTTTAAAAACATTACTTTCAAATGTTTGTCCCTTGATCCGAATGGATTTTTAAGGGTGCGCCCCACCTGGATATAAAATCATTTATCAATCGCGAGGCACAGTCTTCTGCGTTCTGATTTGGTACTGCCAGGACTTCAACGTATTTGGTTTATTGATCGGTGATAACTAGGATATACTTATTTCCTTCACTTGTTTTCGGAAAAGGTCCCATATAATCTAACGCTAGTGTATCCCAGGGTCCACCACTGCGCAGATGTCCCATTGGAGCTTTGGCCTTCTTGTTTGGCGTCTTGTCTGCCGCGCATGTGTCGCACTGCTTGATGTACAATTGCAAGTCTTGCTTAAGGTTGTACCAGTAGTATCCCTGTAAGAGCTTCTTCTTTGTTTTCTTAGATGTCCTGACATCAGGGTATCGTGCATTTGCTTCATTACTTCTCGACGACTAACTTTTGGTACTATTACTTGCTCAAATTCTCCCACCCCATATTTCTTAGTAAACTTTCTATACAAGATATGGTCCTTCAAATATAGATAGTCCCACGAGATCCAATAGTGCCTACTTTCTGGACTGCATATTTCAATAACCTCTCTGTCTGGCTTCTTGCATTCTCTTTTTGCATTTATGATGACTGCTAAATCAACATCTTCAATCTTTTTCATGGCAAATACTTCTGAGGACTCACCCCAGATCCAGTTGCTTTGTTTGGGTTCACAGCTGAGTTGGCTGTCTAGCCTTGCTGTTCTTGCTATGCTTGACCTTTGTTTGCTTCCTGCTCTAGATTTATTTTCTCTTCTGCCTCTGTATTACTCGTTTCTAGTTTTGTTTGTGTTGTTTCGGGGTCATTTCTACTTACTGTGCGTGTCCAACACATGATTTCTGACTTTCTTTTGCACTTGTTACACGGCCCACACTTGAGTGGTTCGCTCATGTCAATCTCAGCACAGGAGCAGTCTTTAGGGGTTACACACCTTGATAGTGCGTCGCCATGGCTTTGTTTCTTTCCTGGCCGGTATTCAATGGCAAAATCATATTGTTCCAGTATCTCTAGCCATCTGGCTATCTTTCCCCAGGGTTCTTTCATCTGAAAAAGCCAAACCAGCGCCTGATGATCAGTTCTGACTATGAATCACCGCCCGAGTAAGTATTGCCGATAATATTGAATAAAGTAGACTACAGCTAGCAATTCTTGTTCGGTTATGCAATTATTGCGTTCAGCCTTGTTGGTAGCTCGACTCCCGTATGCAATCACTCGGTCGCGGTCGTCTTGTAGTTGCGAAAGTACCGTCCCAATACCAATCCCAGACGCATCTGTATCCAAATAGAATGTAGCACCGGTGTTTAGTGGGTAGCCCATGATATCTGGCCCTGTTAACCTCTTCTTAATACATTCAAACGCATCTTCGCATTCTGCTGTCCAAGAAAATGGCGTATTGTCGTTCATCTCCTTCTTCGTTAGATTGGTAAGTGGTCTGGCGATTGCGCTAAAGTTCTTAATAAACCTTCTGTAATACGAACCAGTCGCAACCAATTGTTTTGCTTGTTTTGCATTTTCAGGTCTATGCCAGTCGATAATCTTTTGAACATGAGATGGATCCGGTTTAACTCCTTGACCGGAAACCACGTGACCCAAGAAAACCACTTCCGTTTGAAGCATGTTGCATTTTTCTGGCATGAGCTTCAAACCGGCATCCTGTATGCGCTGCATGACCTGGCAAACCCTCTCCATGTGCTGACGGAACGAGAAACCGGGAAACCGTCCGGTTTTACAAGAGCATTCAGTTTCCGATAATCTACGCATGGCCGGAAGGCGCCAGACTTCTTTTTTACAAGGACAATTGGGGATGCCCATGGAGACGTGTTCTTTTGTATCACTCATTTCTGCAACAAGTCTTCAATGGCCTTCTTTTCTTGTCTTTGTTTTATGGGTTCTGCGTCGCCCGTGTTAATGGAATGTTCTGCTAGCGATGTCAGCCCTATGTCCCACTCTGTTTTGTAGAAGGTATCTTTATACTTTATTAGAGTACCGGCTATAACGCGCTTTTCCCATTCAGTTTTACTTTCCGTTGATTTCTTGTACAACGGTAGTAAGTGTTCTGGCACTTCAGATTCAGCGGCCTCTTGAAACTCTGCTGCCCTACTTTCAGCTTGTCGCTGGTCCACCTGTATTCTATGTACGCTTGTACAGTCACGCTCTTTTTCATCGTTTTCCGCTTGAGATATTACACTCAAAATTCTCTCAATTCTCTCCGCTTGCGCAATAACGGCATCTTGTCTTAACTCCACCTCTGTTTCCCCCGGATTCAACACTCTCAATTTACAGGTTGGCCCTTGGTTTAAATCAACCAACGTCGACGCCATTTGTAACGGGTATCGTTCATGAAAACTTGCATTTGGGTCTATTACAAACTCGTTGATACCATCGTCATCGTCCTCATATCGCTCTACAAACACGTTTACAACCACCTCAGTCAAGCCAGGTACTTTCGTGTCATCAGCTACCATCACCCGTGTAGTCTTATGGTGTTTTCCTACTTGAAATATTGGAATATCTACTCCATCAAGCACTATTTTGTTGCTGCTTAGAAGTATATCCGCCGGACCACCTTTTGAACCCTTTAGAATGTCATACTCTAGCATCGATCTCCGCGACAATGACCATTCGTTCAATCTTCATCGGTCCTACTTCAAGCGCAAGGCAAGCTTTTCCCGCCTCCTTGATTGGCGCCCCACCTGCCCCAACCAAACACAAGGACTTTACTAGCGACGGCCTTTTTGCAGCACATATATTTTCAAACACTCTAGTAGACACCACGGTGTGAACGGCACCAGTATCGGCGGTAAAGGTAACCGGCGTTTCGTTAACGTAACCCTTTACGTAGACACCTTCAGCCAGGTTTATCTTCACTTTACCGCTCGTAAGCTTTGCAACGTGTGCGTCCGACTTTGTACCATCTGCTGTTACTTGAGATGATTTGCCTATCTCCGTTACTGGGACCTCCCTCTGGCCGCAAGGGTCGGTCCTTGGGAGTTTAAAGGTGCTCGGTCCTTTTTGGTTGAAATGTTGGTGTTGTCATTACCATTTCTCTTCAATGGGCAGTCTCTAGCATAGTGCTCTTTGCCATGACAACTGTAACATTCAGTCTCCCTCTTGTTTGTGACTTTACTTAAGCCGTTCTCTTTCTCTAACTTCTCTATTCTTGATAGCAGTTCTTGAATGAGTTAGCTATCTGCTTTATTTCTTTGTTGTTTTGTTTCATGCTCGTTATATGCTTTAGAGGTTGTCTTCTTATTAGCATGTTCATTTGTATATTATTTCGCGTGTTCTTCTTGTCGTTTTGTTTTGGTTCGAATATTCTACACGCGGTGAATTTGCTTCTTCGGTCACCCATGTTCGCGTTTCTGACTTGCATTAAGGTCACAGAGTGAAACACCGCTTCATCTATACTGCGTGATTTCCTTGTTAAACTCGACCTCGAACTTCACGTCGTCGTCGTCGTCGTCTAGAAATCGTCTCACTAAATCTTCTTGCCTCGTCTGCCTATCCCTGTGGCGGTGCGCTCTGTCATACAACCGTTTTAGGTCCGCGGCGTACTCTTCTTCGGACTCGCCGATACGCTGTGTTCGTCTGCTGAACTTTCCCGCAAAAGACCTTGGGGTCTCAATTACTTGGAATCTGCTGTCCATTTCCGCTACGAGGTCTGCATACTTGTTAATGATGCGCGGGAACAGCCGGGAAAATACGAACCCGGCTGCAACTCCTTCGAGTCGAGGTAGAATTTGGTCGAGTTTCTCATCCTCGGTCCAGCCGTACCTATATGCTATGGTCTCAACTTGTGCTATCCACGTAGTCCACTCATTTGCGCCATTGTAATTAGGCATTTTCGCGGCATTCTTCTGTTGGAACGCATTTCCATCGTATGGCTATTTGCGTTTCCATATCCATATCCATACTCGCAGTTTTGCTGATGGTACATTCGCTCGCTCCGTGTTCGAGTCATTAGGGAAAACGCCATATTCAGAGTCATGAATGTCGTATGAATCGCCATAGTACACAGATCTTTGGCTTTTCTGTATCCTTGGTACAAAGTTACGAGTGACGCTGGAGTTACGATCTGTTTGAATTGAGTTAGTATGCCTTGCTGTTGGCCAAACTTGTCCGACTGCTTTAAACTCTTCAGCTCTACGACGACGTTTTTTAGCAAACCCGCCATACTTGCAATCGTCTGCTGTCAGGATCCATTGCCCGCTGTGCTTGCTGTATTTGAAGTTTCCCGCACGTCATTGCCGGCAATGCTCCTACCCGTTGTCTCGTCGTCTGCAAGTCTGGTAAACCGCTTGGATCGGCAAAGCTTGCCCAGGAAAAGTGTGAGTAGGTTAACTGACCGCTGTGATATGACTGATATACTGTTATAAACGGCGAAACCCCCCAACAAAACAAACAAAAAACAAACAAACATTGATCTTTACCTACGCATCTTTATTTAAAAAAACTACATACTGTTCGCATTTAGCAGAGAAACAATGGCATCGCATCTATCAACAAGCTCTATATTGATAAATATACAAAAATCTATATAAAAGTTCGTTTCAAATGTGGTTTTAGTTAATGTAAAACAAGCTTATATTTATTTACTTCTTTATGTATAATAGATCTAATCTGAATTTATACGAAACGTTCGACATGGATCGTACCCTTAAAGTACTAAACCAAGACTGCCCTTGACCAAAATTTGGGCAGCCTTATATACCAGCGAGTGGCCAGAAGTTGCCATTTAGGGGCAAAATTGATCACTGGCCAGAGCTTGTGGAGAAGTTGGCCATTTACGGTCAAAACTGGGCGACCAACTGACCAAAATTGGAATGTGCACTTAGCAACGACTTATACATGAACTGACTGCTACATTCTGACTGCTATAATGAAAGAATGGAGACGATATGCCTCTTTAATACGAAGTTTACAAAGGGTTAAATACGGAATCCGGTTAGGCCATATGGAATATCGTGCCTCTTACGGCAAGGGCGAGACACGACAATTGCGCGAAACACGAAGCGAGACACAATATTCCCGCGAGACACGAAGCGAGGCACGATATTGTAACACGAGATCTCGCACTGTCGCATTAGCCCATACCACGGTATCTCGTGGCAAAATATCGTGTCTCGCTTCGTGTTTCGCGCAATTCTCGTGTCTCGCGTTAAAATATTGTGCCTCGCTTCGTGTCTCGCGCTATTCTCGTGCCTAGCGTTCAAAGGTCGAAACACGAGATGCGAAGCGAGACACGAAGCGATACACGATATTCAGGCGAGACGCGAAGCGAGGCACAATATTATATCGTTCAAATAACGCCCGAATCTCGAGTATCGCGGTAAATTTTCAAACCACGATACTCGAAACACGAAGCGAAACGCGAGAATCCGGCGACATGCGAAGCGAGGCACGATATTGTATATCGCTCGAATATCGAGTCTCGTGTCTACCGGTGCACCAGGAATTAATCACGTTGTAGTTTTTTTGATATTATTTTGTAAAAATATGATGATGATGAAGTTGTTGTTGTTGATGATGATGATGATGAGGATGATTATGATGATGATAATGATAATGATGATGATGATAAGTAACACCGAAGTTGATTTGACACCAAAGTGCGTTGCTACATAGGACAATAGGGCAATGCACCTATCTGCTTTAGTGCATAATGCAACCCAACGTCGTGTTGGCCTACTTTCAGTGTGTGAAAGTTAACTTGACGAAGGCCTGTAGTACACAACTATTTAACAACGCAACATAATTTATTGCAGCCGCAGTTTCCTCAAGACGGATGGGCGGACGGACGGACAGACAGACAAAGAGACAGTCTGACAGAGAGACCGATTGTTACTTCTACAGCAACTGGCTTTTCATAAAAATAAACAATAAGCATAAATAAAACGTAGTCATCATTATAGTTCAAACAGAAACAGTTATCAAATCGAGTAGAAATAGCAACAAAGCAGCAGTATCATCCAGGCGAATGGGTGGACTGACGGACAAAGAGGTCGACACACAAACAGGCAGACAGACAGACAGACAGTGGGCCGTCATGGACTGGGCCGTCATGGTCTGGGCCGTCAACAACTTGGGCCGTCTTGACACGCATTCGTTCGTTAGGAAAAAGAGTGTTTCCCTGCTTTGCTTCCCTGCTTTCAAACCGCGAGACTCGATATTCGGGCTATATTTGAACGATAAAAAATCGTGCCTCGCTTCGTGTGTCGCCCAATTCTCGTGTCTCGCTTCGCGTTTCGAGTATCGTGGTTTGACAATTTACCGCGATACTCGAGATTCGGGCGTTATTTGAACGATATAATATCGTGCCTCGCTTCGTGTCTCGCCTGAATATCGTGTATCGCTTCGTGTCTCGCTTCGCATCTCGTGCCACGACCTCTAAACGCGAGGCACGAGAATTGCGCGAGACACGAAGCGAGGCACGATAATTTGCCGCGATATATCGTGGTATGGGATACTGCGACAGTGCAAGATCTCGTGTTACAATATCGTGCCTCGCTTCGTGTCTCGCGGGAATATCGTGTCTCGCTTCGTATTTCGCGCAATTCTCGTTTCTCGCCCTCGCCGTAAGAGGCACAATATTTCATATGGCTCTAACCGGATTCCGTAGTTAAATGCTAGTAAACATAAACATTACCAGTTCTCTAAAATTAGATTTCGCGATAAATCTATTCGCTGCAAAATGATGACTCATTAAACCAGAATGCACTTTGGAAAAATGGCTGACAAAGAAGTAGCTTTTTCAAAGGCAAAATAAGTTTTAACGTAAAAATACGATTAACATTCAATAATGGAGTGCTGTTACTCAGCGGAAAGTTAGTTTACTAACACAAGTTATACATAATAATAGTGTTGTGCACTTAAACTGGATTAAAACATGAAAATAGTTATCATCAAATGTGTAAACAACAAGGCTGTAGCCTGGGCCAATGTTTCGGACATCCACATTGGATTTGAAATACAGAAAACACAGGTTGGCAACCATGATTTGGTTTATGTGTAAGTTGGCCGCAAATACCAGGCCATCGTGCATATATAATATGTTTTGGTTGTCGCATGCCTTGTGTTGATGCTCAGGTGGCTGGTAAAATACATCATGTAACAACATGATAAGGTAATCAGTTGAGTTAACACAGAAGCTATTGTTGAAATTGTTCATTGTTCACTGTTATGCGGGGCATAACAATATCTCACATTATCAGTCTGCAATTGAAATGCATGCATATATCGTGTGTAAATCCATTCTTGTGTTGCATTTGCCATGTATTTTCGCGATGGCAGTCGTTTGTTTTCAATTTTGTGACATTATGTTGGACAATATTGCAGGGTATACAGAAATTTTGCTGCACTGTAGAACTGTAAACTGTCCAATTTAAAAAAAATTCATTATGATTCTATATTAATAAAAGTGTTTTTATTGAAGGTGAGGCATCTTTGAGTTTCCATGTTTGGTGGGCAGACAGTTGACAAGGAGGTTGTGCCACAGGGGCATGTAATGTGACCTTTTGGGGTGACCCATACATTATAATACCTGTAATTATAGACAAGGGTTCTGACTTCATTAAGGGCCATTTTGGCAGTGTGTGACTTTAATGTACGACAAAATTTATAGACTTTAAGCCCTTATACTTTCACCAAACTGAAGGTAAAACATCAAACTAGTCACAAACAAGCACGATTCTTTCGATGTGTATACGACGTGTCCGATCTAGCCATTTTACTCGCAAATTGGGTACGCAATTTTTAACTACGACACGATCGAGAACATGACAATTATATCAAAAAAGTTATTAACAGTCTGAACAGTCGCTATGCAGTTCAAAGTTCCAATACCAATAAACTATAAAACCAATATACCTATTCCTGAAATACAATAATGTCAATTAACAAATTATAACGAGTTTTTTCAATTTGTTGGGAAGTGTTTACGAAAATTGATATATCTTCCGGAAGCCTCACATGACGTCACGCATTGTAAGAAGCTATGTCATTGGTTGACCTACTCAATTAAAAATAGTACCACATTCGATACCCCTCGTTTGTTATCCCAATGTATAGTTAATAAACCGGTTCCCGATTTTAGTATTAGGAGTGTTGCGTGAACCGGGTTCAATGAAGCGGATATAAACAAATGCACATGGTTGCGTAAAAACAAAGCACGTGGTTCCGGAATAAACATAAACACATGGTAGAAAAGCTACAATTATGAATTTAAACCAGAGTAAAGCCATAGAATTGGCCAAAGCAGGCCACAGTTTTTTTCACATTGTAAACATGCCACGCCCCCTTTTTACACCACACATATTTATTATTGACAATATCGTTATATACAAACGTTGCTGTAATTAAAACAATATAATATACTATTTAATTATTTTACCATTTGACCAGCATAGTCTGGCTTCTTGTTAATTCGTATTTTATGTAAAATAATAAATATGAAATCTGAATGTCGTTCCGGTCAACGTTTACATTGAATCCAGTGATGTTTACGTTTTAATACCTGTTTCCGGCTATTCCATATGCTACCGTTGTTGAGCCGAGAACCAGTTATCTCTAGTAGCCTTATTCGGAAACGGGTAAGCCTGTTCCTATCATCCAATCAGTAAATGGTTAACAAAATCATCTTTCCTTGTAGTGACGTCAACGCATCGAAAACAACATGGCTGAAAAAGTTGCTTTGTAGATCTTGAAACGGGAAATTGTAAAAGTTGTAGGTTGTTTGTCATGTCCAGTATTTTGTCGATCGATTATATGTATTGTAATATGTTTAGAAGCGACTTTTGGTATGTTTTCCGCCCATTTAGGTATAATAATTCATTTTTGACATTATTGTAATGTTCTCGATCGTGTCGTAGTTGAAAATTTCGTACCCAATTTGCGAGTAAAATGGCTAGATCGGACACGTCGTATACGCATCGAAAGAATCGTGATTGTTTGTGATTAGTTTGATGTTTTACCTTCAGTTTGGTGAAGTATAAGGGCTTAAAGGCTATAAAGTAAAATTTTGTCGTACATTAAAGTCACACACTGCCAAAATGGCCCTTAATGAAGTCAGAACCCTTGTCTATAATTACAGGTATTATAAGGTATGGGTCACCCCAAAAGGTCACATGACATGCCCCTGTGGGTTGTGCTAGACCAGCTGGCGAGGGAATTCAATATGAAGGTGCTAAAGAGAAATTGGCGGTCCTTCAGCTTTGAATTACTTGTATAGTAAGTGTAGTTAATGTTTTATGGAATACACAAATTGTAGTTTCATTAATATTAATGTCATGTAGATATCCACAAAGATACATAAATGATACAATGAACTAGTATAATGTTATACAGGCAATACGATAAATATTTTCTTATATTTGACTTTTTTGTCATCCCAAAACATTAAAGCAACTTTCCAATAATCAACACTTGACAAAGAATATTTTTGCCAGAGACGTCACGAACACGTTACGTTGAGCAATTCCGTGGAGGTATTATAGCGATTTGCCACATAACGATCGCCATAGGTTCATAACAATTCGCCACACTAGTAAAGTTCTGCTATTAGTTCAACTGTTGAACACCTTTAATTCGGTGTTTGTAACAAAGATAATTGGTGATAATTGTAATTGATGTGGTTTGAAGCCTCGTTAACGATTGCAGTTTGTTATCGTAATCAGCTGTTAACGCATTTTTTAGCAATATAATGACCCGGGCTAAGTCTATTAAAAATATGTTATTTATTTCCATCGGAACAGAACAAACTGTTCATAAACATAAGCATAGTACAGATCATCATTTTATTTCCTTTTACAAAATTAAACATGCATAAATGCGCATACATGAAAGATAAATATTGTACGAGTAGTACTGGTATATTAAACTTCTAATATAGTTTCTAAAAAAATAAATCATAAAATGAATATCATAAAGGTTTGAGTAAAAGTACGTAATAAACTGTTGAATTCATATGGGTTTTCCCTTTTATCCAGAGATCTATAAACTGATTTTTATTTGGTAGTACACTTAATAAAAGTTGAATACAGAACTACTGTACAACATGTGGATAATGTTCGCCATTACATATTTGTACATGTGCATCGTTGGCACTTCAAGAGCATGCTATTTGCTGGTCAAATCACCACTGGACATTTGGAAACTGTTTTAGCAAAAACATAAATTCCTTCTTTTTTTGTAGGAACAGATTATTTGGTGGTATATGACATGAGTATTAAATGCATAAAGGACACGACCGCCACTGCATAGACTTTATATTTTAAAGTTTTATATTTGATAAAATGCAATGTATAGTTGTGGTGCATAATCATAATATTGAATGAAATGTTTGTTGACAATATATGTGTATTTTTTTAATTTCATTTTCAAGTCAGTGGGTACCCAGGTAGTGAAAATGGACCCGGGTACTCTTCAAAGCTTATCTGACCCGCGGGTATCCGGGTACACTATTAACTTAAAATTGATAGTTAATCCTTGACAAAATAAAATTCATGTAACAATAATGGTCGTAGTCGTCTACATTGCCATCATTCTCAATATTGTACATAGTGCATTATAAAGTACACATTAATAAGCTTTATTGGTGATGTTGTATTCACCATATATCTTTTAGTGCAACTGATACAGAACACACACATTTCCTTTAAATTATAATGATCACCAATTTTGACCAAACATCTTTGTTGTAGTGTGGCGAATCGTTACTAATTCTTAACAGAAATAACAAGCCTGGTGAAATATTTTTTGCAAAAAACACAAGGGAAGTAATTGAAATTTCGATATATTCTGTCCAAAACATCTATACCGCGACTTATTATTAATTTTGTAACTGATAGTTTTTACCTATTGTTTATTTGTATGTACATATCAATTTTAAAGAATACCACGAAGACTTGTGGACCGTGATGAGGCAGCCAAAAATTATACACAAATGTTGCATGTACCAACAGCCGGTTCTACATTATGCTACTCAATTGTCAACTACATCCCCAATAGCTAATATTGATGGATCAGCACACGTACCAAACAACATAATGGTATGGGTCACTAGATTAACCGAAAGCGCATAGAAACTTACCGAAAGCCACCAGGAATGCACAAAAACTAAACATTTTATATTAACAAGTTATTTACGTGTTCAAAATAAATTGCAATCAAAATTATATGTAAAATAAATAAAACATTTACATATTGAATAAATTAACAAATACTTATCACGACATTTCGTGGTGTGTAAACGCAGCCCAAAAAAGCCTTTCAGATAGTCTTGAAATGTGATGTTTATGCATGCCAAAACACAGGAAATCTTCAATAAAAAGATATAAAAGTATTAACATCATCAAAACAGTATGAACAATATTTATTTGCTTTCAACCGATAGCATGTTCAAGTAGTCGGAAAGATACACTAGAATCTTTGAATCGCTTTGATCCAATAATAACTTTTGTTTTCTGTAAAGTATATTTATTTTAACATGTTTATGTTTCAGTTCACAATCAATGTTTTAAATGAATAAATTATGATTTTGTCCTTAATAGCCCGAGACCTAAGAATCTTCACCATGATGGAGGTCATGCAAGATGGCTTTAAGGCTTAACACTCGACTCCTGGGGCTGCAACAACAAGGCTATGGAACATTCAACAACCAAATAACAGACTAAAGCAAGGGATTGTGGTGGCGGGTGGAAACAAAAAAGGTCTATAAAGTACATCGTTACATAAAACAATGTTATCGGTAGTGATTTACATTTAACACGAGCATTTTAGTCTTGAGCATTGAGAGTGTTTTGCACTAACTTTGAGTTATGAAATTCGCCACATTGAAAAACACTGTCGCCACTTTCACGATTTGGTGACCATGGTGATCGACAGCAAAACCCTTAATATGTGACATTTTGTGTTTATCATTTACATTAATAGTTTATCTTATTTTTATCTTCTTTTGTGAAAAACTTGGCTGCTTCATCAATTTCAATAACAATAAAGTATGTCAGTTATGTGGCAATGTTATGTTTGTATGTCTTTTTAGTCTCAAGTATTCAATTGAAAGTGTATATTTGTATATGAAAGTGTAAATCTCTATATTTGTGAGATTTTATTTACTGCTTATGCTAACCATCTGCATTGCATGTAATTGTTTGTCTTTTGTGTGAATATAGTCTAAATAACAAGATATGCATGCATATATAATAAGTGAGTACATAAATAATTTATTGTGATTACTCTGTATGAAGAGAAACATCATTAAAGTTGGGTATTTTATCTTCTTTTTTTTTGCATTTTAACATAATGTGTTTCATATTGTTTAATATTTGTCATGTAATAATTGACTTTTAAGTGATTTCTAATGCATCCTGTTCAAATGTGTATGCCTGATAAAATCATATACCTGGTAGATAAGCACATTTCCTGTATTGATATTGAAGGGTTTTTAAGCATTAGATGTATGATGTATTTATCATATCTGTGTGTCTCTTCAGCAAATTAACAAAATACCTGTATTTATTTTGTGTTTAAAACAACAAAATATTTTGTTTAAGAATAACATATGTTTATATTGAAATGTCCCTGGTTTCTTTGTTGTATTAACTAGTTTTGTACGCTTTTGTTACATGTACAACTATTAAAATATGCTGACCATGATATGATTGTCAGATTCAACTGTAGATGTTTTTAAATGATTAAAATTGTATATTATCGATAACGTACGTGTTTTGTTTTCGTCTGACAGGTATGACTTAGAGAATATTGCAGTATACCTACCATATAGGATGAAAAAAGGATCATATATAGACCCAAATACTGCCCGTATGCAGCCCATATTGAACCCATATGCCCATATGGGGCCCATATGGGTTTTGCAACCGGGAACCATGTGGGTCCCATATTCAGCCCATATGGGTCCCGGTTGCAAAACCCATGTGGGACCCATATGGGTCCCATATATTTTGCTTGCTGGGCAAGAAATGGCACTTTTGAATTATTATAAGTCCAAATTAGGTCAAAGCCAAAGTGAGGTTGGGTTATATGGGTGGATTGGGGATGGTCATTGGGTTATATGGGTGGATTGGGGATGGTCATATGCAACAACTGTGTAAGTATTCAAGTGCTGTTGCAAGCGGTGATGGTGCTGGACGAAAACGGTAAAATCTAATTAACCAAGAAACAGCCCATTTGAATTATTTAAAGTGCAAATTAGGTCACGGTCAAGGTCAAAGTGAGGTTGGGTGATACAGTCATTGAAGGAATTCCGAATCACTAGTAGTTCCGGGTCACTTAAAAATTAATGGTTCTGAAAATAATTGCAACCCTCCCATTTCAATTTTTATTTACTGGTTCGAACAGTAATGAATTTGCAGTAAATCACCAAAGTTTCAACTCTGTATGCTGATCAATGAACCGATGCTGATCAATGAACCGAAACGGTGCAAAATGTTGAAATACCAGTGTAGATATTGGGGCTAAATAGCCGTCTACAACAACAGCAACATATTAAAACGCAATTTTCAAAATGCTATGCGCCCGTTTTGTTGTCATTGCAATCAAACGTAGTATTTCATTTAGAAATATAGAGAATATTTGTTGATTTCCTATTTTATTTCACGCGTGTTCATAGAAAATTATATTTTCACGAGTGGTGCAGCCACGAGTTAAAATATCTATTATCTATGATCACGAGTGAAATAAAATACGATCTTACACCGAAATCAACAAATTTTCTTTTTATTTTATGCTTTTGGACAATAAATAAAAAACATTGCGCGAGATAAGCTCACAAGTTCATGTATTCTGACGTCATAAAAATACTCGTTAGAATGGTGGGAAAAAAAGTGCCATATTTTGTGAGTCGTTATCTCTACTTTAAACTTTTGTTGAATTGTATAATGTGTTTTCTGTAAACACATGCATGTACATACTGTACGTGTATATAAATTTGCCAAAGGTTGTAAACCACTACTTGTAAATCGATGCTATTTATGGAAAAATAGTCCGTTTTATGTTAATATTTTCACTGCAGTGAAAATATAAAATCTTATATTTTCACTGCTCAAACAGTGAACATATACACTTTTATTTAACCAATAAAATTCGATATTTCACTGAAAAGCATATAATAAATTTAAATCATGGATATATTGCCTTTGCCTAAATAGGAAGAATCATTAAAATACATAAACGTGTATTTATTTAACTTTAGAAATATGAACATATGTAAATGCATGTACATTAATAATAATAATAACAATAACGCATATTTATAGAGTTATTGTGGTGGTTAGCATGCTCAGACTTAGACATTTTGTATTGTAAGCAATAAATGGACAATGGAATTTCACTGAAGAACTTAGATTGCAATTATGTGCATAAATATTGTTAAATTATTTACGAGAAATATGTATTTGTTTATTCTAGAATATAAGTGAACAAACTAAAGAACTTTTATGTGAATTAATTGTTTGTTTGATTTGAAACTATTAATCAGATAAAAGTTATGATTAAAATGTGTTAATTGCGTGTATGTCCAATTATAATATCACTTAAATAAGTTGTCATATGCAGTATACATACCATGATTTTGTCAAGATTTCCAGTCATTTCATTGACATGTAGTGTATTACCTATTTGTTTAAAGGCATTATCAATAAATTGTATACATTAACTGTAATTCCCTTTCTTTGTAAGGCATACATACTTTCCACCTAAATCTTAAAACCTGTTGTATATATGATTGGTATATTAATACTGGCAATGATGAAACATACATAAAAAAACAACACTTGTATAACATAACTTTTTATTTTGAGTATACGAGTACATGTATAAGATCCTTTAAATTGTCAGTGCAGTTGGTTAGCCATGCACACAAATGAATCCAGTATTTTACATAAAATCTGGTATTCCTGTGCACATGTGAGGTTGGTCAATGCTAAATAATGTCTCAAACCAATGAGAACAGCACAACACCTTTACAATCGTTATGATGCAGGAGTAGTGTAGATCTAGTAGGAATCCATTACTAACTGAATCATTATGATGCAGGAGTAGTGTAGATCTAGTAGGAATCCATTACTAACTGAATCATTATGATGCAGGAGTAGTGTAGATCTAGTAGGAATCCATTACTAACTGAATCATTACGATGCAGGAGTAGTGTAGATCTAGTAGGAATCCATTACTAACTGAATCAGAAGCCTGAAATTTAAGAAATACAGCAATCATAAAAATGCACAATAATTGTACAGTAAGTTTTGCTTGCATTTACTACTTTGCACTATCACAAATATATTTATATTGTTTATGTATTTCCAAATTTATTAATTCTACATAACATTGTATATGGTGATACAATACACAATTACTGCAACACTTTTTTATTTTTATAAAAACACTTAAAATTATGTGCTTAAGCTTTAGAGCATTATTCTAAATCAAATAACCAGGGGCGTATCTCAGGCAAAATCGACATAAGCCCGTGTGTATGTTTATATTGCAGGTAATTGTCCCTATCATGTACATGAAATGTGAAAGTACCGGAACAATAAAGGACCTATTCACATATTGCAAACTGACATTTTCAGCTTGCATGATCAGTTATGTCATTTTAAGTTTAAATTCGATTTGAAAGACACATGCAAAATAATGCAGTTGGAACGAAAACATACATAAAATTTACATCAGATAAATTGTAATAAGTACTTAGTAGTAATTTCATATGCAATTTACATGTTATTGAGCAATAAATCTGCCGGTTTGAAACGATGATGCATTTCATTCCTTTCAAGTTACCGCTTTTATATGCGGTAACTAAACATAATATGCAGGTGCAAATTTAATGGATGTATTTTTTGTATTACTTACTACGCAGTATTTTCCGTTAAACAGACTTTCTCTTGAATATTTTCATTTTTATTTTATTACATCATGCTTAAGAAACCGAAGAGAACATTTTGAAGCATCATTATGCTTTACCTTACCACATACAATTACGTTGCAGATACAAGCCATACACCTCTACCGAATGTCCTTTCAAATACAGCATATTGCCGGCAACGAAACTAAATTGCAAAGAAACTCAAGACTCGGCCAATAAAGTCTGACACTGTTCACACGAGATTTATGTGTGCATTTCGCACGAAACAGTTATGAGATGTATGCTTAACCTTAAAACAACCACTTTAACATTTTATTCCATTTGGAAAAGACATTGTGTTAGTGTTTATTAGTTATCAACTTATTATTAACTACTGTGTACTGAAATATAATGGAATTCACTAATTTATGTGTAGTTTAAAAAAATATAATATAAAAATTGGCACTTAAGTGAAAATATTTTTAATGCACACAAAGATATAAGCCCCTGAGTTGACTACCCCATTTACGATTGCCAATTTTTAATGATGTGGCCATAGTTCTTCAATGTAATATAATAGTACTTGCCATATAGTACTTTCCACACTACAACATTTTATCCAGTTTGTAGATCTGGAGATCTGGGCACATATCGACAGAGCTCCCAAATTCCTTACAGACATGGAACATTTTAAATAAACGAGCCACATATTTAAGGAAGTTTATGAGTTTAAGGAATTAATTAAGTTTCCTCTAAGGAGCTTTGTGGATATGGACCCAGCGGTTCGTGTTATATAAACAATATTTTTGAGAAAATAAGGACAAACAAGAAAGAAATTACATTCAAACTATATGCGAACTCTCTTAAAGTTACGATTGTATGGTTGTAGTCTTTTATACTTTATACTGAAGCATAGGTCGGAATATATGTAGTGAGTTAATAAAATAAAAATCATTAAGTAGACATGAAACCATTCCAGCTAAGTGAGATGTCGGTTTTTTTCTGAAAATTTAAATAGGATCACAAGTATGCCTTACACTGGTTAGGCATCAGATTTTCAGTCACTTGTCGGGTATATATCTTATTTGTTTAGTCATGGCTTTTTTGTACGCCCGGGCGTACAGGAGTACGTCTGAATACGATAACTATCAATAAGCATGAGCTGCATACACTGTACTAATTCCTTAACGTTGATCCGAATATCCTAAACATGTACATCAAGTTAACTTGCGCGTGCTTTATTAATGCAAAACTACAAATAATACTGCTATGACAAGCATACCAATAAACAGACAAAATAAGGGTTTAATAAAATTCGGAACGCGAATACAATGACAAGCTAAAAAGTATATACTTGATTGATTTCCGGGCTCGTTTAAAATTGCCTATAAAACATAACGTACCTTGCCATCTTGAATTAGCAGATATTATGAACCTATCAATATTTTCCCCCAGGGGGGAGCGGCGGGCTGACCCGGGGGAATATGACAAATTATATTTTTTTGGGTCTAATTCCCCACCCTAGAGTCAAGCATATTGTCTAAATCCCAGCACTGGGAGATGCTATATGTCTATCAAAGATGTCCCGGATGCCTGTATTACCGGGATCTAAAATCCGACCAAAGTCTATTACCCCGGGACCCGGAATCATTCGGAATGTCAAATTCCCGCCCGTCGGGAATCGTTTTCAGTCTTAAGTCCCGTATATGCCCGCCGCTCCCCCCCGCCCCCTTGGGGAAAACATTGATAGATGCATTACTATAAGAGATTTTGGTGACTGCCTGACCATTATTACAAAGTACATAAAGATCGGGTACCAGAATAGGATTTTATGGGGTGTCCACGTTGTTTTCTTCTACAGGTCTGGCCATTTGTATTGTACACCATGTGATCTGACTATGGTCACGTAGAAATTGGACGGACTGACGGACGGAAATGCGTGCATACGTATCACGATATTAAGTTCATATAAACTTTAAAATATAATGTAAACAATATTAAACGTACTTTGATTAAACCAATTTTGCGTAATCAGTGTTTATCAACACAGAAATCAGAACAAAATGGAACGATACTCCCTAGATATGATAATCTATTTTCAGTCAATTTTGTTTTCAAATCTAGAAAGCTTGATTATTTCAATTTAATATCACGATTATCGGATAAAAAGATACGATATATGTTCTGACTCCATTTTTGAACCAAATAGTGTGTCTGTTTTGTAAAGTTATTTCCCCTTTGATGCGCTCTTGTTGACAGGGGCGTACCGACAATTATGCACCTATCAATATTTTTCCCCGAGGGTGGGGGAGAGCGGCGGGCTGACCCAGGGGAATTTCACTCATTTTATTTTTGGGGGGTCTAATTCCCCACCCTAGAGCCAAAAATGTTTGTTTAAATCCCCCAACGTGGGAGATGCTTAATTGGTTTATCAAATGGCCTTGGGGAGATGGGGGCAATATTACCGGGATCTAAAACCCAACCAAAGTCTATTTCCTGGGACCCGGAATCATTCGGCGTTTCAAATTCCCGCCTGTCTGGAATCGCTTTCAGTCTAAAGCCCCGTGTATGCCCCCGTCGGTGAAAATATTGATTGCAGAACTGATCAATTTATGAAATATGTCCAAACTTGTTTAAGACAGCTAAGCCGAAAATGACATAATGATACCGGTATCCTTTAGTGTTTGTCGAATGTTTCGTGTACCGCATATTGACAATCGTTTCTTGTCACTTATGTTTAAAAACCCCAGTGGGTCTCGTGTGTAAGAAAAAAATAGTCCCTCGAAATATCGTGTCAATTGTATTGCAAAATACACGTCTTTTAATTGCTTTATAAAAGAAACGTAACAAAATGTTCGCCGAATCTTCATTTTTTTATGTTGATTTAAATGAATGAAGCATTATGAAGTTCTCGCAAGATACCTAATAGAAAGGTAGACCATTTGATTGAGTGACGATGATTCTCGTGAAATTGCTTGCACTGCGTGTGAGAGACAAAGGCTGTTGCGATATAATGTGTGTACTTATATAGAACATTAGTGGGCTAATAACTGATAAAAAGCGCTCCAAACCGCTATACATTGTACTAAACTTAATTATGCAGTACATTTATTCGAAACCAGTTTCTTCTAGCAAATGTATATAGGCTGACCTACATGTGCATAAAGTCAGTGACCTTGAGCATTTAGTACGGTACTCTTCATATTCATTGAGTCAGTAACCTTGAGCATTGTAACCTTGAGCATTTAGTACGGTATCTCTTCATATTCATTAAGTCAGTAACCTTGAGCATTTAGTACGGTATCTATTCATATTCATTAAGTCATATCTTCAATTCATATTTTGAGCAGTTTAATGTACCAATTTACCATGGCATCACTACATCGAAAAGAACATCGTTTATAAAAGTTTCTTTGTCGGATATCGAACAATCGAAAGCATTGTTGTTTTTACGCGCATATACTGTTTAACAACGCGTGACGTTACAGTATTTTGATGATTGTTCTTAACGCGTTTATAGAAATTAGTTTTAAAATAATAACAGTATATGTGGACCAAATACTATTACTGAAATCTGGCCTAAATTCCAGCGCATACCCAATACTAAAAAGCAACCGGAGGGCGCAGACCTCCGCCAATACAGCTCATTCCCCGATGTGTTGTGCAACTGATGCGTTACACAATTATGTGGCAATTTGCCCTATCCCCCAAAAATCCTTTAAAAGTCATGTATCCAGACAGGGATCCGGATCATCCCCAACATTTCAGCATTATTTCATCGACTCTTTTCCAACCTTCCCAGAAACTTTCATACAAATCCATCTACGACGTTTTGTCTAAGGTTGTTAACTTACAAATAGACATAGTTTAAAACAGGAAAACAAAAACAAACAGCGGCAAAGCATAATAAATAACACTATTAAAGGCACCAACAAGGTGCTCCACGTTAAACTAAACATTAAAAATTTAATGTTGAGATATGTTCATCAAACAAACACATAAAATAATGCTTAATGAGCTAAAAGCCTATTCATATTTTCATTAAATAAATGGATTTTGAACAGTTTGAGGTTCAGTTCAGTGTTTACATTTTTAACACTACGAAACTAGCCGAAGTTCCACGTGTTTTATGTAAAATATGGTGCAGCTTGCCGAATGTTTACGGTGAATAGTCAGATTAAATCCGCATCGCCACGAAATTCGGCAGTAAATGAAGCGAGTGTTAGTAAACAGTTTTACTTGGAGGAGCAGTGTTTTTGCAATATACAGTATCCAGCAACCAAATGTTTCTGACGTAGGTTATATACTAAGGTAAACACATGCTAAGACACCCAATAAGATAACCGTTTTATTGCAGACTCTGAATTTAGCCATTTTAACGTTTTGCGCGGCTTTAATTGGCGGAAGTAATCATTCCAGCATGGCTACGTTGGTTTCATTTCAATCTTATATTCTCACAGTGTTATATTTCGTAAAATTTCGTCTGACAAGCATGCCATACATGCGCTATCTCCTCTGACATATCATACAAGTAAATAACCACATAAGGAACATGTCTGTGAAATTATGTTGAAATGCAACAAGAACATATCTCTGTAACTACTACAGATATTCAAGTGAAACTTCACAAATGTCTTCGGGTTCATTATGTAAAGTCCCATAACTCTGACCTGCAATTTAGCAGAATTATGCCCCTTTTTGTACTTATAAATTCAGTTCTAAGTTTGCGTGCAACAATTCCTTATCTCTATAACTACTACAGATATTCAATTGAAAATTCACGCATGTCTTAATGGTCATAGTCCAAGGTCACTGACCAAGGCCCATTACTCTGTACTGCAATTATGCAGAATTTGCCCCTTTTTGTACTTTGAAAATTCAGGTTAAGGTTTGCATGCAACAAGTACATATATCTCTGTAACTACTACAGATATTCAATTGAAACTTTACACATGTCTTATGTAAGATCACTGGCCAAGGCACATAACTGTGACCAACATTTTGGCAGAATTATGCCCCTTTTTGTAGTGATAAAGACCCATAACTTCGACAAAGCGGTTGAATAGTCGAGCGCGATGTCCCGAGGCAGCTCTTGTCTATTTTTCTAGTTATAGCTCTGGCGGCCATCTTGTGCCGCGGACCGAAACTATCTGAGCAATTTAGGAAGATTACAACCTAAGGAACATTTCTGTGAAGTTTAATCAAATCCGGCCTAGAACGGTTTCGTCGGAGATGTCGTTTAAAGAAAAAGCACACGCACGAACTCAGGCATGCACGCATGCGCGCCGGACGAACCGTCATGGCATAAGCTCGATGGCCTTCGGCCAGTGGAGCTAAAATCTCTTTTCAAAATCGATTTCAATTCAACAACCATCATAGTTTGTAAAAGAATCGTTGATGACGTCAGCGTGTCATTTACTGATGACGTTTTATATACATCATTCTAGAGAGCTCATGTTGAGGCTGATCGTGGGATTAAAAATACTTGCACGTATAATTATCAGATGATCATTTCTTTGCAAAACTGCTTGAAATGAAAGGCAATTATGTGTGGCTCAGCATTAGATCGTTTTGTCGGCATTTGTATTGTAAAATAACAATAGTTTTAACATATGTTCATCAAGCACTACGTATTTTTATGTAAACTAGATCAACAGTTATATCCAGGTATAGCCAATTACATTGATTGGATAATTCACTCAATGAATTAGAAACGACTGACATTTGTAGAAACATGTCCATAATAATCACAGTGGTTATGAATTAAAGCAATTAAGATTTATTTTTAAGATGGCGCTGACTCGTATGGAACACCGTATTTCCACGTGTTCAATCACTATTCCAGCTATACGCTTTGGCGAGTTTTCATTTAAAATATATCTAGAAATGAATTTACTTTTTTTTTTTTACAAATAACCACTAAACACGGCATAAAATTTGTTGCATGATGGATATGCGAACTTGACACAATAGACTTGTAATGCGCTTAAATGTAATACACATGTATGTTCTCAACATGCGATCCCACATTAGAGATAATCAAATAGTACTTTTATCTATTTTTATCCTTGCCCTAACTACTCACTATGGTCAAGTATGAACTTTGTAACTTAATCACACAATAGTTTACAATAGTCAATTACGTGACAGTTATCAATTACCCCGTCCGAGGCCTCTGTTCTCAAAAATTCACATGACCCAAACCACGTGGCTAGTCATGTGACCTGACATAGAGTATAAATAGCGGAGGTAACCGCGTTTTAGATATACCAACACGGATTGTTTGTCTTGCTGCGTCAGTGAACGTACGGGCAAATTTCCAACAGCGATTTTCGTTTGATTTTTTTTGTACAACGCTTACCAACATCTCAAGCACCGTTTGAGTTCCATCTGAACGGAATACGAACAAAAATGGCGGCATCGAGACCACGACAGAACTTCCACGCGGAGAGTGAGGCTGGCATCAACAAGCAGATAAACATGGAGCTGTACGCGAGCTACGTGTACCAGTCCATGGTATGTAGAACATTGTTATTGAGCGTGTACCAGTCCATGGTATGTAGCACATTATTATTGCGTAAACCTATGTGCAATTAATGTATGTACGGTGATATTAGCTTGGGTCTTATTTTATTTATGTAAGTACAGACAGAAATCGCGTCGGGCACATTATTTTGCAGGTGTTATTATCTGTATTATGTTATACGTGATGTAAGTTATTGCTGTATATATAAGTATGAAAAAAATGAAGACATTTGCGTAGGGCACATTTTAGTCCTTTCTCATCTGTATTATAATGTTACACTTACTCTAAATCATTACTGTAAGTACAGAGATATTCGAGAGCTCCTTATTTTTATATCTATATTTGGTATATATACATATTATACGCCAGGGCTTGCATTAAGGGAAGTTTAGGAGTAATTTACTCCCAGTTTTTGTCACAGGATTTCCAAAATTGCAACCATGGAAGTTTCAGGTCTTCCAAAATTGCAGCCATGGAGGTTTCATCTTGTAAGCATGAACAAGTTAGAAAAAAAAATTAAAGTGGTTCATCTCAATGTATACATCTTTAACTGAATAAATTTGCATATTATAAACACCTGATAAACAAGAAATGACGTTAAACAAACCTTGAATTTTATACGTTATTACATTTCTGAAATGCTCAGGACTTGTGTTACACAATACTGTCAAAACTTCCAAATATTATGAGCAAAACTTCCAAAATCAGAGGCTAGGAAGTTCAAACTTCCAGATTTCAAAAGTTAATGAAAGCCCTGATACGCGTCAGTGCGGTGACATTCGTGCAGTCAGTGCGGTGACATTCGTGCAGTCAGTGCGTGACATTCGTGCAGTCAGTGCGGTGACATTCGTGCAGTCAGTGCGTGACATTCGTGCAGTCAGTGCGGTGACATTCGTGCAGCGCTTTTTCTACGTATGCAGTATTACGTAATCCAAGCCACTTATTGTAAGCACGACATATTGATATTAATACACTGTAGATAAATTCGTAAAATATGACGGAACTTTAGTTGCTTCGCAGAAAAAAAAACTCAAATTAACAACATCCGGTTATTTACTTAAAGCAAGTCACCATTCGGCTGATTAATACATGTAGGCCTATTTGTTCAGGTTCAGATTAGATTTTAAACCAGTTGGGGGTTTCTGCATGCACCTAGTCTATCCATAGAATGCGTAATTTCTAACAGTGTTAAGATTTCAGTTTAACTTGAAGTAGAGCAATGTCATATTTATCTAACATACAATAAGTTTATGCGGACTGTGTCTTCAACCAGTTTATGTTATTACAGTAATGGTATAGGATCAGTCAAAAGGGCTGCTACATGTACATTTGATCATATTACTTCTCAAGGTTGTTCGTCAAGTCGATTGAATGACCTCATTTCCATTCATTACAATGTAGTCTATCATGGTTAATCGGCATTTATATCAGCATATATAAGCAAAACAATTTAGATGCCGGTACATCGTTCATCTGTGTATGATGCATGCCGGTACATCGTTCATCTGTGTATGATGCATGCCGGTACATCGTTCATCTGTGTATGATGCATGCCGGTACATCGTTCATCTGTGTATGATGCATGCCGGTACATCGTTCATCTGTGTATGATGCATGCCGGTACATCGTTCATCTGTGTATGATGCATGCCGGTACATCGTTCATCTGTGTATGATGCATTTGCTTTAGAATGCTGTGAGGAATTTAGGACAATTATTACTGTTTCTGGACTATACTTATCAATTTCTTTTTCATTTTGATCTTAAATAATCCGTTGACTGTTTCATTTAGATATATTTATGATGTTCTATTTTGCATTTAATGTTATATTTATATTGCTTTACTGCAAAGCCATGACAAAATTAGTTATTATATCGGGAGAGGGCTTCAATAAGGCGAATCGCCTTCCAGCCCAATCCTATGTTCACTTTGTAATTGCACATTATGCTACTATGATGAAATAAATATGTTCATACCAATTGAGGACAATTGAACGTCGTTACACTCGTGAATGATCATGTCCTCAATAATGTTCTGGTGTAAGCCTTACGGTGTTCAAAGATCTCAAATATCGATTACTGTACATGTATGCCTATTTCATTGCACTTACGACTGGTGATCTCTGTTGTGGTGCGCAGTTGACGATTTGTCGAAACGCTTTCGAATGTGGTTTCGGTTGTGGTTTAAATATATTAATAACGTTTAAAAAAACACACACACGAAAAATAACGTTTATGCTTAATTACTACTGCATGAAATTGCATGGTAATATTGAAGCCCATAGGCAATCACATCTAAGTTTATTTAAAATGTTAATTGTACAAAATGTCTATAGGCTTCAGGAAACAGCTGTTCTGTTAAACATCATAGATCGATAGGCGTGTGAAGCGGTCCCAGGTGTGCACTTCAGATATTCAATTAAGGAATAATTGTCGATTTATCGTTGTTTATCGGCCAATAAACAACGATTTGGAGCTCTGATGCATGGGAATTAAACAAAGAGGGCGTTAGCCCGAGTTATTTAATAGCCAAGCATCAGAACGACAGAGTAGTTTATTGGCCGCTAAACAACGCTAATGCTAAAATTATTTCGATTCTAACATGATTTGACATATATTTTTGCAATTGTAATTGGAACTACTTTTTACTATATTCAGCTCAGAATTGGAACATCTTATTACGTTGTTTATTGGATATTTTAACAACGATAATTTTGATCTTTGTCTGTAGAAAAATTAGCGCGTATCATCTTAGAATAATTCACAACGTTACATTATGCATATGTTATAAATAAAACAACATGTTATATTGTCAGCGATAGGAATATATCAATATTGTTTTATGTAAAAGCTATAGAGGTATAGATGAGGAGAATATTGTTCTATGTACAAGCTATAGAAGTATAGATGAGTAGACTAAAGCTGCGGTTACGTAAAGTTTAACGCTGTATGACTCAACCATTTTCCCGATAAAACTAGGTCAGCCATTTTGTAATGCTGCGCAATATAACATTGAGAGACTGAATGGTCGATTTGAAGGCCAGTAAATATTTAATAACGAACACTCTACCCTAGAGATACTGAACTTCGTTAATAATCGTACATCAGACCTTTTCTGTCGGGGATTCAAGGGAGTAATTAATTGTAGTTATGAAGAAGGCATTTCAATTGTTAATTTTGTACTTGTCGTGCCTAAAACTGTACTTCAGAAATCCGAACAAGGTCTTCTATTTTTACGCGCCATAAATATCAAGCTCGTGATCTGTTATATTTGTCTTTGGGGTTTAAAAGTGTTATCTTGCTAAAAATAATTTTATGTAGCGATTGTAGAATGCTGTGCATTTCAAGCCAACTTCTGTAATGCATTACACATCTGCGCGTTAGCTAACAGCCATTAGAGCAGACACACATGCATCAGACATTAGTTCACGGTCGCACAGAGACGTACCTTATTACAATGTGCAGTAGCGAACGTTTGTATCGATTCCTGCACGGCTTTTTCACAACTTGGGATTAGGCTCATACACTAAAGCTTGGAAATACATACGGGGTGGGGAAAAGGGTCCGGGGCTTTAGAAATTGGAAGGCCCGAATCCTAAGAAGAAAACAACGAATACCATTGAACGTATATCGATGCAGTCAATAATTACAGGGGGAATCTCGGCATTAGAGCAGTGCGCAATCGTCCTAATGCGTAGCGTAGTTTAGTTGCTGATTTTAATCAGATTCGGTCATTGAGGCCCACGCGTTATATTTTCCATGGCCCCTCTTTTCAGGCCTACTACTTCGACCGTGATGACGTCGCCCTGAAGGGGTTCTCCAAGTTCTTCAAGAAGTCCAGCGAGGAGGAACGCGAGCACGCCGAAAAGCTCATGAAGTACCAGAACAAGAGGGGCGGCCGCATTGTGCTTCAGAACATCCAGGTACGTCACTTCATGTATTAAATGTTGCGCGCGCATGCTATGCTCAAACGTTTCGCAGTGATCTTCCCTGATGGGAGCGTAGGCGGATTTAGACGGAGGCGGATGTGGCGTTCGCCCCCGCTAAAATTTTTCAACATTTCATTTTTAGACCTCACAGTAAACACATCCATTTCGTTACTTATCACTTGTTCTTCAATTTTTACATTGCAGATATAAAACATGTTCTGTTTTATTGTCGATAAATTGTTCCTCTGTGACGATATTACTCCGTTCTGATATATTTTCTAACATGTAAGGGAGAACAGCAGTAGCTACTGAATATTTCTGCCTCCTCTAACTGAAAATCCTGTAACCGCACCTGTGGAGTAATCATTGTCCTTAACAATATATCATGCGACCATAGTAAAAGTTATATGATATTCATTATTGACGTTAATATAGTATCCACGAGCGAATAGTATATAGTATGTTTATTATTTATATAGTAGGTTTTCTAGGGAGTAATCATTGTACAACAAAATATTACGTAACCATAGTGAACGTCATACGACTATCAAAATTGAAGTTTATCTTTTATCCACGAGCGAGGAAAATAGTATGGGTGTTAATTATATACCAGAACATTTGTTGGTTTACTTCTTTATTACGGCCAATATATTGTAATTGAATTGATGAGCAAATAGTGGCAGTGGTCAATGCAGCCAAGCAATTGAATATTAATATGCCGGTACCGCGCACAAGGTAGAAAATGGATATAAAGAACACAAATTAAATTTTAAAAAGAAGTGTTGAAAAGAGCAACTTCATACTTCCGCTAAAATAGTTTTATTTTCATGTTGACGGGACTCGTAAACATTTCGCATCATTGTCTCACACCATAAAATTTCAAGTTGTGCGTACGTTGACATAATGTTTAGTTGCATAAATTCTTTAAATTGAACATGCAGTTAAGCAGGTTTGTTGCAAGTTTAAATATAGGCATCGACTATTTGCAAATATTGGTGTGAATTTACCAATTCGATTGTGGTATTACAACTTGTCAAGAATTAAAACATTTTATTGACACCTTCGTCAGACAATTTATGAAGTCTGAAGCGCATTGTTTTGTAAAAACAACAGTTTTTCAACCGTCATTGAGTAGATGTGGTTATAAAACCGAGTATGCGTGGCTATAAAACCAATATGGTCTCGTCATGCACCTCAATATTCGCGATGTCACTATCGGAACACCATACTCGCATGTGTCACCAGACCACAAACCGGTAAATATGTTTCATAACAGATTTGGATCAAACTATTTGGCTGTGCTATCGTGAGTTTACATCAATAAAGTGGCTAAATTTGCAAGTTACGAATATGTTGACATACGTTTGTCACATGACCTTAAACCGGTGATTGTGTTTCATGACGGATTTGGATCAGACTATTTGTCTGTGCTATCGTGAGTTTACGACAATGAACTGGCTCAAATTGCAAGTTACGTATACTAGCTGATTATAGTTTTACGCTAGCTCGTGATCTAGGCTTTTAAACTGTTTGTGATTCAATTCATTGCCTGGTTTAACCAACCGTGTCATGCACCCGGGTTCGTATAAACATTTAAAGTTATTGTGCGATTTTATTAACCTGGCACTCCTGAATATTCCGTGTATTTTCGTAAGTTTATTTTAAGTTACTAACCCAGATAGGAGACTCAGACATGAATATGTATTGATTAAATCCTCATTACGTAACAGTTGATAGTGGAGTGGTATGTACGCAAAGTGTGTTAGCGTGATGATTTGTGGGTCCGAATCCCAGAACAGGCACTTTACATTTATTTTATTCATTTATTTGTTTAATTTAATTTATTTCATTGATCATTTTGCTGACGTCATGACACGGAATCTCACCATCCACCCCGATTCTAACACCAGAGAGTTGCACCGATACTTCAAGCGAAACAGAGTCTTTGTGGATGCATTTTTATGTAGATAAAATGAATAAACTAATACAAATAAAACAAATGAAAGAAGGGAAAAAAATAAAGAAAAAATGTCACGAGAATAAGTTCTGTTGAAGTAAAAGAAATTGATAAAAAAGAAAGATGTTGGCAGGATTTAATTTGAACCACTGTCATTGTGATTCAAAGTCTAAAACACTATCCACCGCGCTATTCTTTCCGACACTTGTTAATGGGTGCTTTTGTTTCATAACTATGAAATCCGTGTTTTAGACGCTAGATAATAAACCGATATAAATAGAACAGTCGAGCGCTATCGGAGATTAATAAGTGCCAGTTCAATAAAATCGTACACTAGAATGGAATATCAACGTGAAATACTCGTAGGAATATCGACTGTCGCTATTGTTCATAATATCATATATTTTTTAATTACATATGTTGGTGGGCTCAAGAGCAAAATTTATTTCGCATGACGAAATAAATACTTTATGCGTTTATGTTTGCTCAATACATTAGTACTTCTTAATAATTATTTATTGATTCGTGTTGTTCAAAATATTTTCATTGTTGAGACCAGCTTAGCGTTTAATCACTTCGGCATAGAATTGAAATGGCATTTGTTGCAAAGTATGGGCACCTTTAAAATATGTGTGATGGCTTATTCACCATTTTTCCTTTTCATATTTCCTATTTATATTTAAAATATCTCAGTTCAGGAATTGCAAACATTTTTATTTAAATATTTTCCTACTTGTAAGACGTTCACCACTTGACCATTGATACAAGCAATCATTGAGTCAAACCATGGACATGATGAAAGTGAAGTAGCTATTAGTATGAAACCAATTAGTGTGTACATTGCGATTTTTAGGATAATGATTCATTCTTTTATTTAGTCTAGCATAGGAGAGCGTATTTTTATAATGTCGCTACCACTTGTGTTCTTCCAAGACTCATTCTCGTTCATACTAAAGTGTATTCATTTAAAAGTTTTTACATTCTTGACATTATTTACACAAATATTCAATGTTTATTTCAGTATGTACGTATAATTTCTTTAAACTGTTAACATCTGTTAGTTTATTTGGTGTTTGATGTTTGACTTTTTCGTCTTTCACCGTTTCGCCCTGATCTACACCGTGTCTAGTTCGGTTTCAGAAGATCTAACATTCTTGTTCGGTTTCAGAAGATCTAACATTCTTGTTTGATCAACTAAGTCCTGGTTGTTTTTTACCAGATGCCGTTTTGCCTTTGAAACTTTTCTGACCGAAAAGGTCAGATATTATTCTCCTCCCGACCTTTTCGCCCTGTTACATTACTATATCCCGTATTTTGTTCGTTTCAGAAGCCCGACAAGGACGAGTGGGGGTGTGGTCTGGACGCCATGAAGATCGCCCTGGAGCTGGAGAAGGCCGTCAATCAGGCGCTGCTCGACCTGCACAAGGTCGCAGACTCGCACGGTGACGCCCAGGTAAGTACCGGATGTCGATGAAACTTGTGACACTATCTTGCTTGTATCAGTGCTTTAAAAAAAAAATTCGCGCACAGAATTTATCTGGATTACATGCACACATGTATTATCTTAGTGTTTGGGTGTGTTTTAAATGTAAATTTAATGCAATATATTCGTTGTTAGATGGTAGCTAAACGGTTGTAAAACGGGTATAAAATGAAAATTGTTCAAGTAGGTTTTCCACAACTTTTTGTGTGAAGACACTATTGCTTATGATGATGTATCGGGTTGCTCAGTCCTACTTAATATTAAATACTGAAATGTAGTGTAGTAGGCCTTAAAGTTATAGACATTTTTCACTAAAGAAGTGCGGACTTTTTATTCCGGAAAAAGGAACGAATATAACTTTTTTGTGGTTTGGAAAAGGATACGTCCAATGGAGAAAAAAATACAATTAATAACCCTTTTTTGCGTATTTTCAGATGATATAAACATTTCTTTGCGTATTTTCATATGTTGCAAACATTTTTGGCGGTTTTTCAGATGATGTAAACATTTTTGGCGTAATTTAATATGATGAAAACATTTGTTTTGCTTATTTTAGATGATGAATACTGTTTTTCGTATTTTCAGAGGATGTAAACATTCGTGACGTATGATGTTAACATTTTTTGGCGTACTTTCAGATGATGTTAGCATTTTTGCGTATTTTCAGATGATGTAAACATTTCTTTGCGTATTTTCAGATAATGTAAACATTTTTGGCGTATTTTAATATGATATAAACATTTTGCATGTTATTGGACGATGCAAACATTTTTCGTAGTTCAGAGGATGTAAACAATTTTTTTGTATTTTCCGATAATTTAAGCATTTTATTTGCCTATTTTCAGATGATGCAAACATTTTTGGAGTAATTTCCGATGATGTAAACGTATTTTCTTGCATATTTTTTTGCAGATTACGCAAACATGTTCTGGTGTGTTTTCAGATAATGTAAACATTTTTGCGTATTTTCAGATGATGGATTTCATCGAGGGCGAGTACCTGAAGGAGCAGGTGGACGGCATCAAGGAGTTGAGTGACCACATCACCAACCTGATCCGAGTCGGGCCGGGAGTCGGCGAGTGGCACTTCGACCGGAAGCTCGACTCGTAGGCACTTACGGTGTCGCCAGTGGCCACTTGATATGGCGTTTGCCGTGATCACGTGCCTACAGCAGACCCCAGCAAATGAACTTTTTTTCCGTGTTTTCTTTAAACAATACAGAAACTTTATTGGAACTTTTCCTTTAAGAAAGAATGAACAATTGTTTTCCCAAACTTGTGGGTCTGAAAATTTGAAAAAAACAGTAAAATTTTATATATATCACAGTTGTGTATGACTTTCCCCATTGCAAATCACTCAGAAAGATTAAAAAGATAAATGCATAAAAGGAGAAAGAATACGACTGAACGGCACGTTAAGAAAAGCGTTCCTTTTATGAAAATCTATGTATTGCCCAAATTCGTTCGTGTTTGTTTGTACGCCCTACTGCATATTTTCGTTGACCATAGACGCCTGTGTGTATGCCTTGTGCTAAATATACATATTGTAAACCACGATGACAAAAACAGCGCACCGTATATCGTGAAGTTCGTTTTTAACATGAAGTACGACACAGTACGTTCAAAGGCGAAACGGCAACTGGAATTGAGAAATTGCGATATTTTTTGTTCATATTTAGGCGTAAAAAATATGTTTGTTTCATGTTACATGGCCAAAAAATAGGGTTGGTAGGTACATATTTATTTTTTATTTTCATTTTTTTATTTAGTAAATGGTCAACTTGAAGATTCTAAAACTGAATTAATATTCAAAACATGTCTGTAATATTCTTAAACATTGTTTTAAAGTGGATTATATCAAAACTTAACACTTCTTTAACAAACAAAAAATTGATTTTTTAAAAACATGCATAAAACAAAAAAATTATATCTGACAATCCCAATAAAATGTTCTAGGATCGGGGCGTTTTTTAGGGTAGGTAGGGTAACCTGAAACAAACATGTTTTTTATGCCGAAGCAGGGACTTCCGTGTACTGGAAAACTGTTAAACTTCAGTGGTAAGAGAGAAATATGAACCACAATTAAAATAGATTCAATAAAAGTTAATCAAGATCAATTATATGCTTTATTACAAAAAGAAATATATAAAATACATATAAGAAAATATGAAGAAACCGAGTACATCAAAACGAACACTGCTTAAACAGTTCAAAATATAAAGATATCTTGTAAACACAGAACTTGACATAATTATGTGATTATCACACACACAGCATTAACATTCAGTTTCATACATACAACCGGGCATGCAATTCACGACTTTTTTTATAAACGTAGAAAACAAATCAAAACACAACCAGATAGTTACAAAGGGGGGCGGGGGCGGTTACAGACTTTAAAGGGTATTATCGACGGAGAGTGCTCGATTTTGTAGGAGTGAATTCTAACTCGACTGGAACGGTATATCCCAAAATACCTTTTTGTCTGTGCATATATATTTTGAACAATTCTATCAATATATTTTTAGTAGAGAAGTTTATTCAAGAAAAATAGGAAATTCTATTGTTTTAAAAGGTGTAAATATGTATGCGAAGTATCGTCGATCGATATGCCGGCCTTTACATTTTGCTATAATGTCGATTCAAGAACACGTGACGTCACAATACAGCTAACGTATAGCACAAGTGGTGCAAGGGGTTTTATTAATTTACTCAGAAGATACACTAGTGCAAAGTTTATGGCGATTAAACCGCGTACTCAAATGCACCAGAAACGTCCGAAAATAGAGCTGACTACCGCATATTACTCAAACTGTTACAAATTGTGTCGTTCTTGTGTGTATTAAGCTTCATTGTAAAACACGAAGTTTAGCGCATATTGGCAACAACATGAGAACTTCAGGAACTAGTTAGTATTAACCAAGTATGGCCTATGAAAACACGAACTCTTAGACACGTGCGAGTCAGTGTCCTGGGTGGAACCAGTACCTGATACCACTTGAGAAGAACGCTTTATATCACGAACTCCCAATCCCAACCGCAAGGCGGACTGCGATCTAATATAAATGTATTGAAAACTATTCTAATCTGATAGGACATTTTTCACACTTTGTACACACATTTTGTTCATTAACATTTAAATAGTGCAAACAAGTAAATACATTCAAGCTAGTGGTATCATTGTTCGATAATCTGGTGGTTATTGAAGCTTACTAATTGTAATTCATACTATACACGGATACATTTGCATTTTAGTAGTGTCAGCCAAGCTTCACCCTAGACATTTGATTTTCGAAGTGCGACTACTTTTCACACGCATACCGAAAAATTGTTTTGCAAATTCGGTCCGTCGGATCCTGGTACCGTGTGTCCGTTGGTTTGTCGGCTCTTAAGACCCCTATTGATTCAAGCGACTAAGTGATTCAACATAACGCCGAACAGTAATGAAACCGGGTCAATTATTTCTTAAATATATGAAAATTATCGTTTGAATTTACACCGCCTTTCACCGACTATAAATTTTGTATCATTTCATTTAAATTTCGAAAAACCAAACCTCATGCCGTTGTTAGCAGTTCACAGATTTAATCCGGAAATAACACTTGGCTACGTAAAGACCATGCATGCATACACTACAAAATCGCACATTTCTACGTTTACTTAACGGACTTGACAACAACGTCACAATTACGAATCAGCGCTTAAAACGTCACACAAAATAATTATTATACTGTTCATTGCCAAAGCTAACGTATGAGCTAATGTCAATGTGACTAAACTACGGCTAACATCATCAAAACAGCTCCATAACGCACACTATAATAATGTGAAATGAAAACGATAAAACTGCCGAACCAACGATCAAGCGTATTTGTTTTGGATGAATAAGCGTTGCGTGACTATTAGTCACTACCTAATGACATATTAAAGGGACTATGTCAACGAAAAGGGCCCCAAAGGGGCAACTGCAGTAAAAAAAAAAAATCAGAATATTTAAATTTAATATTGGTATAATAATGTACATATAATGGAAAAGGAGTTTATGCATTCTTAGAAAACAAAACATTACATAATTTAGACCGTGTTTGTTTGGCCTTTTCTTGTTTACGCGTTAACGTCAAATTTGTGGGTATTGTATATAAAAATAGTATGCTCATGTATTTTCACTAGTCAGAATAGCGCAGTTGGTTACAGCGATGTCTACTGTTATTTGTTCTAACCACTCCGACCACGTGAGTTCAATACCACTCTGGGTTTTCTTTTTAAGTATTTAAAAAAAAATCAAAATTCTCATAACGTTCAGGGGCGTATTTAAGGCAAAATCGTGTGTATGTTTATATTGCAGGTAATTTTCCCTATCTCGGGCCTCTATCATGTACATGAAATGCGAAATAAAGGACCTATTCACATATATGCAAATTTACATTTTCAGCTTGCATGATCAATGATGTCATTTCAAGTTTAAAATCGATTTGAAAGACACATACAATTACGCAGTTGGAACGAAAGTATACATAAAATTTACATCAGATAACTTGTAAACAGTACTTAGTAGTAATTTCATATGCAACTTACATGTTATTGAGCAATAAATCTGCCGGTTTGAAACGATGATGCATTTCATTCCTTTCAAGTTACAGCTTTAATATGCGTACACTAAAGATAATATGCAGGTGCAAATTTAATGGATGTATTTTTTGTATTACTTATTACGCAGTATTTTCCGTTTTCCTGACTTTCTCTTGAATATTTTCATTTGTATTTTATTACAAAATGCTTAAGAAACCGAAGAGAAAATTTTGAAGCGTCATTATGCTTAACCTAACCAAATACAATTACGTTGCAGATACAATCCATACACCTCTACCGAATGTCCTTTCAAATACAGTATATTGCCGGCAACGTGGTTACACACACAGCAGATAGTGTACAATTTGCAAAGAAACTCAAGACTCGGCCAATAAAGTCGGACACTGTTCACTTTATGTGTGCATTTCGCACGAAACAGTTATGAGAGCAATAGGTGATCTGGGGCCATATTCCAGAAACATCTTAAGTAAAATTGTATCCTTCACTTAAACAAACAAAAACACTTTAACATGTTATTCCATTTGGAAAAGACATTGTGCTTACTGTTTATTAGTTATCAACTTATTATTAACTACTGTGTACTGAAATATAATGGAATTCACTAATTTTTGTGTAGTTAAAAAAATAACAATACAAAAATTGGCACTTAAGTGAAAATATTTTTAATGCACACAAAGATATAAGCCCCTGAGTTGACTATCCCATTTACGATTGCCAATTTTAATGATGTGGCCATAGTTCCTCAATGTAACATATTAGTACTTGCCATATAGTACTTTCCACACTTTAACATTTTGTCCAGTTTGTAGATCTGGAGATCTGGGCACATATCGACTGACCTCCAAAATTCTTTACAGAGTTTAAACCATTTAAGACAAGGTAAATTTTAATGAACAGCCACATATTTAAGGAATTTTATGAGTTTAAGGAATTTAATTAAGTTTCCTCTAAGGAGCTTTGAGGATATGGACCCAACGGTGTGTGTGATGTAAACAAAATTTTTGAGAAAATAAGCACAAAGAAGAAAGAAATTACATTCAAACTATATGCGATTTTATGGTTGAGTTACTAGATGCGTATTTTTATTAGTAGCTATTTATACTGAAGCATAGGTCGGAATATATGTAGTGAGTTAATAAAATATCAATCATTAAGAAGACATGAAACCATTCCAGCTAAGTTAGATGTCGGTTTTTTTTCTGAAAATTCAAAATAGGATCACAAGTGTGCCTTACACTGGTTAGGCATCAGATTTTCAGTCACTTTTCGGGTATGTATCTTATTTGTTTAACCATGGCATTTTTTGCACGCCCGGGCGTACAGGAGTACGCCTGAATACGCCACTGATGTGGTAAATTTTTCATACGTTATTTATTGTACACGCCTTTGTAGTGATGATTTATTTTAAATAATAACAAAAACATTGCAAAAGGATATCACTTTTTCGTTGACATAGTCCCTTTACTTCCGGGATTTATAAAAAGTAACGATGCATACATGCATCGACATACCGAAGTTCTGAACTACACATGTGCGACATGGTCTGACAGCGGGGAAACATTCATAAGTATTACGTTAAGTGATATAATAAGGAAACAGTTTCAAAATACTCTAAGAGGTTGAGAGGGTTAAACAATAAGGGCGACTACAACCAGTATTGTTCCATCAACAATGTCGTTACAAATAAGAACATGGCGTAACGTTAACAGTTAGTCGACCCTTACACTCTGACAGGCCGGGCTATTTCGTAAAATAATAAAGAGATTTCATTCGATGGGATAGCGATTATTCGAAAGAAGACAATTTTCGGTTAATCGATTTTTAATTGAACATGCACACAGTTATCGAACCTTACTTTAACGACAAAAATTCGGATTTCTTAAGATGTGAAACACAAAATTTTGTACCTTTTAGTAAATATTCAAAATATTTTTTTCGTTTTTTTTTCTAACAAAATCCATTCATTTCTCGAATGAGACATTGCTCGAGAGATTCAGTATGCAAACTTTCAATCGCTTCAGAAACATTTGGAAAAAGATGTCATTGAATTTCAAGACTAAACATGCGATTTGTATTTTAATATTACAAGACATGTTTAATTTTCTACGGCTTGCAAAACCGAACAAGCGTAAATGCAATCAGGACATAAGCGCTCTGATTGCATCTAATAGTCTAGTCTAATACATGAAACGTTAAACGCTACTTTAGTGCTACTATTTTAGATTTGGCTAAATTCGCAAATATTGACAATATAAAAAATAGCTCAATATTGGAACAGGGCCTAACCTGTTGTGCTACTATAAAAGTCAAGAATTGAAACCACTCCGGGCTAGTTTAAAATGCATTGTCAATCTATATTCTATAGAAACAAAATTCTGTTCACGTATACCAGTTTGTATTGAATGTACAATGAATTTATTACAGGCTAAGCACAAAAGACAATGCACATGTTACAGAGAATAAACGACAAGTAAGAGGACTAGCGGATGACACAATATTTCTCGGTTCGGTTTTCTGCATCATCCACTCGTATGCGACATCACTGCCCTGTCGCTTGAGTTCCGGTCCCACCTTCTCTCGTATCTGCTTGTTGTAGTCTTCCAGATACTGGAGCTGCAACGAGTAAATCATAGTTATCGCCATAACTAACATGCGTACTAAGGAAACCATAGTTATCGGTCTTGTAATGAATGGTTACTTACTAATACGGAGGAAACCATAGTTATCAGTCTTGTAATGAACGGTTACTTACTAATACGGAGGAAACCATAGTTATCGGTCTTGTAATGAACGGTTACTTACTAATACTGAGGAAACCATAGTTATGGCTATTTAAGGAAAGGTAAGTAACTACATAATATAATAATACAAAGTATTGAGGAATTTATACTTTTCGTCCTTGTGAGAAAAGGTAACTAACACATAATAATAGTTCGACTTTTTAAACAGCATTTACACTACAGCGGCTTCATTTTTATCTGATGAGATTGAAACTATCAGATCGTTAACTTCAATGGAATCTAGATAAAGTATCTAAGTGAAGTAAAGTATCTATGTATCTAAGTGAAGTAAAGTACAATCGTTCTTTACACTCTAGGTAACACAACTTAGATCAGGTGAAACATGGTCAGATTGTTGTCATCCATGAATAGAGTGAGGAAAATATAGTTTCGCCTTGTTAGGAAAGGTATGCAATAAATAATACATTGGGGAAACATAGTTCTCGCCCTTGTAAGGAAAGGTAACTGACTAATAATGCGTATCGAGGAAATCATAGTTCTCGCCCTTGTAAGGAAAGGTAACTGACTAATAATGCGTATCGAGGAAATCATAGTTCTCGCCCTTGTAAGGAAAGGTAACTGACTAATAATGCGTATCGAGGAAATCATAGTTCTCGCCCTTGTAAGGAAAGGTAACTGACTAATAATGCGTATCGAGGAAATCATAGTTATCGCCCTTGTTAGGAAAGGTAACTAGCTAATATTGAAACAAGAGGGCCATGATGGCCCAAAGCGCTCATCTGAGAACTGGTACAGATGAAGACCATACTGTTGTGACAGGTTTGAAAATTAAGGTATATGAACAATATGCAAAAGGGGATAGGATCAATTGGATTTAAAACATCAGTTAGTGCAATGGGCTAACTAAAGTACGAGTTGAGTAGTGGATGTGCGGTGTTTTTGCTAATGGTTCTCAAATCATTTTTCTCGATATTCTTACCTGACCCTTTTTCATTAAGTAAGTGACAATTCTGGAAAATGCAGACACAGTAGATTTTGGTGTCTTTTTTGCAGACAGTTTTGGAAAACTAGTTGCAACGGGATAATGGCGATAGCTGTGCTATAAGGTCAAGTTGTGCTTTTTCTTTGATCATTTTCTTCCCAATGATGATAAATGATGTTAATGCAGGCTCGGAAGCCATCAAAGTTGCATGTACAGAAAACTGCATGCAAGGTTTGCAACTGTTTGCAATCAAATTTTATCAATCAATTTTTATGGTCATACGCAAAAAGTGTGTAAGTTTGGTCAACATTGAATAAAAAATCGTGTGTGCAAGCCAATCATTGATAACTTGATTATTTTTTTCCAAATACAAGGGGCAATAATTCCGGTGTTTCTGGCCTGATCATGCTTATACTCGACTTCACGTAGTCTTACGTTCATAGACAAACTGTGCACGACTGGTGAAGATTGGATAAAAAATGAAGTCTCTATCCTGAATAATGTCCATTGTTGCATATTTTTTTCACAAACAAAGGGCAATTACTCCGGTGTTTCTGGTCCGATCTTGCTTATATTTGACTTCAACTGTAATCTCATGGTTATAGACAAACTGTGCAAGATTGGTTAAGACTGGATGAAAAATGAAGTCTCTATCATGAATAATGTCCATTTTTGTGTTGTTGTTTTTTAATAAACAAAGGGCAATAACTCTGGTGTTTAAAACACGATCTGGCCCATTTGTGGCGTCTGTTGAGATCTGTTGGTCATACACAAACTGTGAAAGTTTGGGTAAGATTGGATGGGAAATAAAGTCTATATCTTGACAAAAGGCATTTTTGCACTTTTTTTGCATGAAAACGGGACAATAACTCTAGAGTTACTAGTGTGATCTGACCCAATAACAATCCCATCCGAGATTTTATGGTCATACACAAACTGTGCAAGGTTGGTTAAGATTGGATAAAAAGTGAAGTCTCCAGCGTGAATACGAACCCAATTGTTGACGGCACACGTACGACGGCCGACGGACGACGCAGGAGAGGTCCCCTATACCAATAGCTCATTGAGTACTTCGTGCTCAGGTGAGCTAAAAGTTATTGTTATCCCCTTTGTTAGGAAAGGTAACTTACTTATAATGAGGAAATGATAGTTATGGCCATTGTAAGGAAAGTAACTACATATAGTAAAACGTGTTGAGGAAATGATAGTTATCGCCTTTGTAAGAAAGGTAAATGACTTGCAATACGGACTAATACGGACTAAGGGAGACATTATCATCGCTTTTTTACGGAAAGGCAACTAATTACTAATACGTATTGATGAAATCATAATCATCGCCGTTGTAAGAAAATGTAACCATGTTATTATACGTACGAAGGAAATCAAAGTTATCGCCATTGTAAAAAAAGGTCATCAACTTATAATACGTATTGAGAAAACCATGGTTTTCTACATTAGTAAGGAAATGTAAGTAACCAAATATAAAAATACAAGGTATTGAGGAAATGATAGTTATCGCCTTTGTACGGAACGTTAACTAAACCATAATGCAAATTGAGAAAATCATAGTTATCGCCCTCGTGAGGAAAGGTAATAAACGTGTTGAAGGAATCACAGTTATCGACTTTGTGAGGAAATATAACTAATACACTATATAAACTCAAAGCACTACAGCTGCTTCATTTTTTTTATCTGATAAGCTTGAAACTATCAGATTGTTAACCTCAATGGAATCTAAATAAAGTTCAAATCGAGGGTTTAAAAACCAGAAGTTACCAACTGGGAATATTGATTCCAATAACCATCGAAATATTGGTCAAGTGGTTTCCAAAACTATGAAAACACTATATAAACTCCATGCACTACAGCTGCTTCATTTTTTTTATCTGATAAGCTTGAAACTATCAGATTGTTAACCTCAATGGAAATTTCAAATCAATGATATCACCGTGGCACTCTTGTTATTTATATTGATACGAATAATAAATCTAGCATTATTTCGGAAAAATTCTCAGCATGTTACGACACTATTTACATTATCGAGAATATTGCATAAACACCGTTCATTAAAACAACAACAGATAAACAACCCACATAACTTGTCAAACGAAATGCACAATAGAGGCATATGATACAGACTATAAAGGTCAAATATAAATGTTACAAAAACAAGCTTGTTTTTTTGAAAAGTCGTAAACGGTTTGTTATTGTCATAGATGTATGTCAAGGGTTGACAACAAATCAAACAATCACTTGCACACCGGCTACATTCCATTCGCCTCAGTAGTTGCCTCGAAAAGTAGCGTCCCAACTCATGCACGTGGCTGTAGTCACATGATAATAACATTGAAACGCAACGCACAATCATAATACCATACACTCATTTTGTTTACATCTGCGAACTGATTCCTTCTGCGTAAATGGTCATGATAATAGTTCAAATAACAGAAATCAATATTATTATTATTTCCCCATTTATGATAATTTAAACACCATTTATTCTTTATTTCTATGCTTGTGGTCCTACAAATCAACCTAAATGTGCGTTCAATACATTTTGTTCGTTATGACAAGATTATTTCATTGAGTCCGTTACAGAGGTATATAATGAGAGCAACGATTAACCTAACCAATTATCGAATCAACGTACATGTATATATATATACATGTATCGGAGTTTCCGGCTGTACAACCGAAAACTATATTTTGATAAAAAAAATAGCTAATTATGCGTGTAATAGCAAGGTTTGTTCCTGAATTTTATTTCGATTTAAATGTAAATATATGTTAATTAACTTCAGCTCGTTATTTGTTTTTATGTCACAACGTCTGTTGTAAGATCGTACATACACACTTTAAATGGACTTTTCTTGCTAATTTTACCCTCCTGTGTTTTTTTTTCATTCAACCGTTAGGTTACCTGTTTCGCGTTGAGCAAGTCGTAGTTGATGAGGTTAGGAGCGTATGGCACCAGTGTTATGTGCTCGAACGTCAGAAACTCTGCTCCTGGAAACTGGTACTGAAATCCAAGGTTGTATAGGTTATTCTAACATGATACTCGCTAATTGTTCTATAGACAAAGAACAAGATTATCGTTGTTCAACTACTCAATAAACAACGCCGAAAGTAGTCCGGATTCTGAGCGGAGCATAGTAAAAAGTAGTTCCAATTACAATTGCAAAAATATATTTATCACATGCTTTACCTTGTTTCTATCTTACACATGTGTCAGATAACATTTTGAGCGTTTTCATTGGCTACGTATTCTTTGACTGACCAATCGCATGACGTTACTTTGATGAAATGACGTCGTCAAAATGAAATGACGTCACGTCAGTACACAACTTTGATAATTTACCAACTTATTTTGGTAAAATTAGAAGGGTTTTATTTCGTTTAAAAACATGTGATAAAACAGATTTGACACTCGTTGTCATTTCATATCATATTTTATTAAACTCGTCCTGGAAATTCGTTAGTCGCTTACTAACAAACTTCCTGAACTCATTTAATAAAATATGATATGAAATGACAACTCATGTCAGATCCTATATGTCAAATCATTTTAGAATGGAAATAATTTTCGCATTATCGTTGTTTATCGGCCATAAACAACTCTTTGTCGTTTTTATACGTGGCTTGTAAACAACTCGGGCTAACGCCCCCGCGGTGTACTTTCTACCTATCACAACTCCAAATCGCTGTTTATTGACCGATAAACAGCGACAAATCGCAAATCGTTTTTTTAATTTTAACATGACACGCTTAGTGTATAAAGAACACAATTTATCGTTGTTAAATTACCAGTAAACAACCAGTAAAATAGTTCCAAAACTGTAAAATATAGATCGCATTGTCATTGCAATCTATATGCAAAAAAGCATGTTTGAATCGAAATAATTTTTGCATTGTCGCTGTTGATCGGCTAATAAACAACGATTTGTCGTTCTGATGCTGTATATTAAACCATTTTATTTCCCAATTTATGACAGTTAAATTCCTACGCATCCAAACTCTGAATCGTTGGTTATTGGCCGATAAACAACGATCAATAAAAATTACTACTACTACTTATACTACAACATGTATTTTGCTGAAAAAGGAAAGGGGTCCTTTGTAGGATTTAAAACTGCTGAAGACAACTCTTGGAAAAGTAGTTTTAGTGTGTCCACGATTGTATCCCTTGTTTTAGGTGCCAAAAAAAATCAGATAACTGTCGCTTAAAATGACCGAGATCAGGAACATGCCTAACAAAGATCTTCACAGTGGTGTAATGGATATGGTGTCCGCCTTACGATCGGGAGATCGTGAGTTCCATCCCAACTCGGGGAGCGTTCGAAGGATCTTTCTTACAAGACACCAAGTTCTGGTCTTCCCAGTAAGTTGACTCGAAAGTGTCTCAATAAGCCAATGGCTTTTGACAGTTGACACAATCGTGTCAGGCTTTTGACAGTTGACACAATTGAGCTATAATCATGGCTTTCAAGGCATTTATGTGGTTACGAATTGTAGATACCTTGGTGTCAGCTTTTCTCACCATGACGATGTTCTCCAGACGAATTCCAAATTGCCCGTCCTCGTAGTAACCTGGTTCTACAATGGTGAGTAATTTCATGTATTACATAAAAAAAATCTAATTGTTGAAATTGTATTTATGGTTAGGCCCAAAAAAATCTAGTGGGGGGAGGTAAAAACTTTTCTAAACTTTTATTTTCTCCGCGGCATATATTCGCCACACAGTTTAGATAAATTGGACTGCATGTAACATGCTTAAACGCCTCCCATCAAAGAAACTGTACCTAAGCTATAAATAAGGTCATAGAAACTGTACCTAAGCTATAAATAAGGTCATAGAAACTGTACCTAAGCTATAAATAAGGTCATAGAAACTGTACCTAAGCTATAAATAAGGTCATAGAAACTGTACCTAAGCTATAAATAAGGTCATAGAAACTGTACCTAAGCTATAAATAAGGTCATAGAAACAGACATTTCACACTATGAGTTTGACATTTACTTATTAAAAACAAAAATGACCGAAAAGCCGCTTATAAGCAAAAACTGCTCTTTTGACGGAACAAGTTAATGATCGATAGGCAAAAAAACTTTTAGGGTCGGCGGAAACAATTTTCATTTTTTACGCTTTATGCGTTCAAATGCCAATGGAGACAGTTTCAAACTTAAATATATTTGTTCATTTTATCTCTTTAAAACATATATACGTGAAATGTAATAACGAATTAACAATCTAAGAGGTTAGACGTGAATTTATATAAGGTATGGTTTGATTTTATTCCATTTAGAATTATATACACCTTTCCGTGGCCATTGGCCATCATTGTTATGATAAATTTATTACCAAGAGGGTAGTAAGGCCCTAGGTCGCTCACCTGAGCTGGTAAGCGAGTTCCATGTTGACTGGGCAACACATATGGCCTCTAGAGTGTTCACAAACATTTTCTTTAATTTGCCCTGGTGACTAGTTTTTCACCGCACATGACCCAGTTTCGAACTCGACCGAGATATCATATGAACAAATGTTCTGCGCAAGTTTCATGTTGATTGGACAAAAAATGTGGCCTCTAGAGTGTTCACAAGCTTTTGCTTCAATTTGCCCTTCTGACTTAGTTTTTGACACCGCGTGGCTCAATTTCGAACTCGTCCGATATATCACTGGAACAAACGTTTTTTGGCAAATGCCATGAAGATTGGGCATTACATGTTGTAATAGAAAATTCACAATGTAAATGTTGACGACTAACGACAAGCAACAGTCAAAAGGTGGAATTTAGGCGGAGTGTTACCCAAAGACCACTTCTGTGAAATAAATTTAAAATCCAGCATGCGGTTTCTGAAAAGAAGATTTTCAAAGTGTTCTATATAGCCATATAAGGAAAACTTCCGCGCCTCCCTGGCAGATATGTTTTTAACGAATCAAAATGATTTAAATGAATTGGTAGTGTCACCCAAGAACCATTTCTGTCAAATTTGTTTAATATCCAACAAGCGGTTTCCGACAAGAAGATTTTCGAAGTTTTCTATATAGCCATATTACGAAAACTCCCCGCCCTCTGGTGGCCATGTTTTCTTAACCAATCAAAATGATTTGAAAGAATTTAGTAGAGTGTCACCCAATGGCAATTTCTGTGAAATTGATTTGAAATCCAGCCAGCGGTTTCCGACAAGAAGATTTTCAAATTTTCAATATAGCCATATACGAAAAATGCCCCGCTCCCTGGCGGACATCTTTTTTAAGGTATCGAAACGATTTGAAGGAATTCGGTAGATGGTCAGCCAAGGAACATTCCTATGAAATTATTTCGAAATCCAGGTTCCAGACAAGAAGATTTTTAAAGTTTTCAATATAGCCATATATGGAAAACTGCCCCCGCCATGTTTTTAAACGGAGCAGAATCATGTTTGAACTCGACCGATTATCATAAGAACAAATGTTCTAAGCAAGTTTCATGTTGATTGGACAAAAATGTGACCTCTAGAGTGTTCACAAGCTTTTTCTTCAATTTTTCTTCCTACTGACCTAGTTTTTGACACCACATGACCCAGTTTCGAACTCGTCCAAGATATAATTGGACCAACTGTTGAAGACAATTTTCATGAAGATTGGGCAATGAATGTGGTCCTTAGAATGTTCACAAGGTACATGTTGACGACGAACGATTAACGACGAACGAATAACGACGGACAAAAGGCGATCACAAAAGCTCACCATGAGCACGTTGTGCTCAGGTGAGCTAAAATACATATAAACAAATCTTTTGCTAAAAATGCAGAGTGCATGTATATATATTTATGATCTATATTCAATTCATGGCTTTGGATTAGGACTTACCCTCAATAACACTTATCTGCCTTATCACTTACCGGTATGTGCTATGTATGAATATATAACACTTATCTGCCTTATCACTTACCGGTATGTGCTATGTATGAATATATAACACTTATCTGCCTTATCACTTACCGGTATGTGCTATGTATGAATATATAACACGTATCTGCCTTATCACTTACCGGTATGTGCAATGCATGAATATACATATATGAATTCAATATAATTGTATATGCGTGGTACTGAAATATAACCGTGTACATGCATATATGTGGTAAATATTTTAATCAAAAAGGTGATAAAGGAAACAGCTATATATTGTTTACGCGTCTTTCCGTACAGTAGCAGGATGTGTATGTACATTGGCATGCCTTTCACACAATAATTCGACACAGGGGACGTCTTCCGTACAGTAGCAGGATGTGTATGTACATTGGCATGCCTTTAACACAATAATTCGACACTCTTTCCGTACAGTAGCAGGATGTGTATGTACATTGGCATGCCTTTCACACAATAATTCGACACTCTTTCCGTACAGTAGCAGGATGTGTATGTACATTGGCATGACTTTCACACAATAATTCGACACAGGGGGCGTCTTTCCGTACAGTAGCAGGATGTGTATGTACATTGGCATGCCTTTAACACAATAATTCGACACTCTTTCCGTACAGTAGCAGGATGTGTATGTACATTGGCATGCCTTTAACACAATAATTCGACACAGGGGGCGTCTTTCCGTACAGTAGCAGGATGTGTATGTACATTGGCATGCCTTTAACACAATAATTCGACACAGGGGGCGTCTTTCCGTACAGTAGCAGGATGTGTATGTATATTGGCATGCCTTTAACACAATAATTCGACACAGGGGTAGTATTCCAGAAATACTTAAGTGAAATCTTATCCTTAGCCTTAAATATCGTCATTTTTCTAAAGCATTTTATTCTATGTATACATGAAATTCGGCTAAATGTTCACTAATTATCAACTTATTATTAATTACGATTTACTTAACTTTAATTGGAACCATTAATTTATATGTAGTTTTAAAAATATTACCTACCGAAAATTGGAACTTTAGTGAGAACATTTAAAGATAAACTTAAGATGTTTCTGGAGTATGGCCCCTGGTTTAATCACATACTATTATATATTACTTATGATACGATAATCATCTACAGCGAATGTTTGTGTTAATCTAAATCTAAATTGGCATTTGGAAGCCAGGTTATTTTTCATTGTCTGCGATAAAAACAGACATTAAAAATGGGTGAGTTCTTTCGTTTTCTAAATAAAATTTAAAACAGACACGAATGACGCGTTTATAGTTGTAGCAAAATGTGTTATTTGTCCGATTATGTATTTAAACACTTGGCGTGTTATTGCTTGAAAAAAACAACATGTTATTAATGTGAAACGCGTGCATTGTTAGTAAAACAAGAGCACTAGGCACAACTGCATACAATTTACCCAATGCGGACTACTCTCGTTGATAAATTTATTTGTTCGAACTTCGCAAGTCAAGGGGTTGTACCAATCATGCATTCTACGACAAAAATGTTACCATCTGAAATGAACTGATTCTCTTGGAGCATTAACTCTGGCCCGTGTGTATACCACGGTATTTTGAAGTAGACTGGACCTTAAATATTCAGCCTAATATTGTTAAGCTGGCTTGATGTAATATACATATGAAACCAGTCTATGACTGTATATGGCACCGGATGTAAGCTTGTTGGCATCAGACTTCTGACTGTCTTTTCACAGACGAACAAGCTTGCGTCGATTTGAATGTCGTTGGCACAGCTAAAGCGACATTGTATATAGGTCAATGTATAGATACAGATATAGCCTCTCTATCTCAGGTTTTGGGTTATTTGAATGAAGATGCGTATGTATGAGATATTAATGTTCTTAGTAACACAACAGCGGCTGTTGAGAATATTTATATAAGTTGCAACTTATATATGAATATATGTTTCGTTTGTTACATTGATTTTGCGAGAATACAAATATGATATACCGCGTTAGGTATTCTTTTTTATGCATCACTAAAGTGTATCAAATTTACCTATTACCTTAAGTACAAACAATGTGCAAATGTGAAATTACTAATACAGGACTAAAAGACCGCGAGACACAAGTGTCGCCTGACGAAGCATAATTCAAGTACGATAAGAGCAATTATGCCGAAAAGCGAACTTAACCATCCTTTTTATGCCTACTAACACTTCCCTAAAGTTTCATAATGATTGCACAAACACTTCTCAAGTTATTGTCTGCACAAGCCTTATTTGAACTTTTTTTTAAAGGGGCATAGGTCAAGTACGATAAGAGCAATTATGCCGAAACCCGAACTTAAGCCTTCCTTTTATGTCTACTATCACTTCCCTAAAATTTCATAATGATTGGACAAAAACTCAAGTTACTGTCTGCAAAAACTGAAGGGGACGCCGCCGCCGCCGCAAAAAGTAACTCCTATATGTAACAATGACAGTAAAATACATTCCAGTGTTCGTGCCAGAATAAATCGTATTGGCATGCATTAAGAAGTTACACTATTTGTTTTTTTTAAGGTTTTCAATGTAGTAAGTGCAAGTCCAAACTCAACGTCAAAATTCTCGTATACGTGTAAAATGTAACAAACGGTAGCTTTGAGATCGTACTTATTGTATGTATCAGTGTACGTAACAGCATGTTATATATTTCAGACGAAAGGGTTCTTCCAAACACTTCATACATCAAACAAACAAGACTCGCTAATTGCAATGTTTGTTGTATGTCATCGAACACTAGTTAGTCGAACACTAGTTAGTGTTTTTCACTTTTGGTTAAATTTAAACATAGTTGGATTAGATCATGTTAAGCTAGTAGGAGTGCGTTATGTTAAAGTCGAATACGAAGGCGGACTTACACACGGTGTTAATAACAGAATAGACTGGTGCTATTGGCTAAACATACATTTTATATTTGGATTGAAAAGCCTGAGCACATTTACAGTGCAAACCTTCATTAAAATTATGATTTCATGTATTTTGGAACCTAAGTTGTTTTCGTAGTTATATGTATGCTTATCACCAGTAACCATACGAGTAAAATTTCGAATTAGGGTACCAATGCTCATTTCAATTTGGAAACACTGATTTCTAACAAATGATTTACGGACAGCCAAAGTAGAACAAATCTTTCTAATGGAATAGGAGCTTTTCAATCCATGTTCAAATTATCAATGGGTGACATTTTACCATCGGAAAAGAACTGAAACTCGTCCAGTGGATTATCATGAGCAAAGAGATCATGCGCCAGAGATATTCTACCCGGTCCTGAAATAAAAGCGTGTCATAAAAATTACAAAACATAGACATAGCAGGTTTCATGGTGGCACATTAGAGTTTCAGTCTCATACGCGAATTGGCAGGGCAGAGGTTCTAAACAAGAGGGCCAAAATGGCCCTATGTCGCTCACCTGAGCGGAAAGCATAATAATGGCTTTTAAGAAGAAGATTGGTTAAGATTTCAATATAGACATATAAGGAAAACTGTCCCGCCCCCCTGGCGGCCATTATTTTTAACAAATCAAAATGATTTCAAGGAATTCGGTAGAGGGTCACCCAAGGAACATTATGTGAAATTAGTTTGAAATCCAGCCAGTGGTTTCAGACTAGAAGATATTTCAAGTTTTCAATATAGCCATATAAGGAAAACTGCCCCGCCTACTGGCGGCCATGTTTTTAAACTAATCAAAATGATTTTAAGGAATTTGGTAGAGGGTCATCCAAGGAACATTTATGTGAAATTATTTTGAAATCCAGCCAGTAGTTTCAGACAAGAAAGTTTTTAAAGTTTTCAACATAGCCGTATAAGGAAAGCTGCCCCGCTTCCTGGCAGCCATGTTTTTTAACGAATCAAACTGATTTCAAGGAATTTGGTAGAGGGTCACCCATGGAACATTTCTGTGAAATTATTTTGAAATCCAGCCCGTGGTTTCAGACAAGAAGATTTTTAAAGTTTCAAATACAACCATATAAGGAAAACTGCCCCGCCCCCTGGCGGCCATGTTTTTAACGATTCAAAATGATTTGATAGAGTGTCACCCAAGGAGCATTTCTGTGAAAACTATTTTCAAATCCAGCCAGTGGTTGCTGACAAGAAGATTTTTTAAGTTTTCCAGTTTTTTAGCTTTTGGTTGCTATGGCAACCAGAGTTTTCAATATATTCTAATAAATTGAAGGAATTTGGTAAAGGACCATCCCAGGAACATTCCTGCCAAGTTTGATTTAAATCCGCAAAGTGGTTTCAGAGAATAAGTTGTTGAAGACGGACGCCGGACGCCGGAACAGACTGACCACAATAGCTCACCCGTGAGCACTTCGTGCTCAGGTGAGCTAAAAAAAAATAGGTATACGTAGCAACACTGTACAACTGAGTAGCATTTACACTGTTCGCATCATTACGTTAGTCCTGGAATTTTAAATTGCACGTTCAGTCAAGCCGGTCCGGCTAGCTCAGTTGGTAGAGCGCAGGACTGTCAATCCGGGGTTCGTGAGATAACTTACCGGCCTGGCCACATAACTTGTGTGGGGATTGATCATGAAATCATTTCTACGGCTACCCCTACCTCTGATTCAAGTAGGGCAGTTGTCAGTTATTTAAATTCTAAAGAAGGTCTCCATTGCTCTGTTAACCGGCACAGAGGGACGGCAAGGGGTTAAACACCCATGCATTTACCCGACTTCAATCATTTAAATCTTAAATTGCCCTTCGAGATGAATTACTTATACATGATTGCTTTTCGTGTGAGGGTATTTGCATTACAAACAAGAAATGTCTTTAAAAGAGACAATTGGCGTTGAATATAATATTGAGATGTCATTTTTTTACCCGAAACATAATACAAGAGGGACAAGATAATCGGTTACGTGACTTCTCGGATCTAGCTTTTTTGGTCCCTACTAAGGAGAATTCTCGATCGGACTGTATATTTTTCGGATACTTAAGAAAACTTATCGGACACAAAGTTAATTTGAGATAAACTCAAACAATATTAATGTCTGTACGGTAAATAAACCGATCATACCTTCCATGTTTTCACGTTGATAAATGAACAACCTAAATGCTCGTAATTTACGTTACCATAATTGTTATATGAATTTGTCAGGCAAATTTATCAAACTAGCGTTGTCAGAAAATAATTGCGGGAATGAGTGAAAATATTATATATCAGACGAGTGTACATAGTTAAGTTAAATAATATACTATACGTATCATTAGTCTGGCAAATAGTGTGTTTATGCTACGCAAATGAAGTAAAGGTAACCTGAACAACATTTCGACGAGACTTCGTTCACACATTTTATTTATAGAAAGATGTTAAATATTGTTAGAGATTGAATAACATATACTGGCGAAGAAAGGTGCAATTATAAATAATTCTTAATAAAACGAAACCGCAATTCAAATATAAATTAAAATGCCCAGTAAGTTTATAAATATATATTCCCCATTTATTGAATTTCGCGGGTTTATGCTTCTCCGGACGCTAATTGATGAATGTATATTAACACGGCTATCACGCGCGCTATTTTTAGAATGATGCACCTTTGTCTGGAGTGTGTTGAATACACTAGAATAGACCAGTTCATACCGTCTTCGCCGAATATCTACGTATGGCTCTGAAACGTTTCAGAGCACAATAATTCTCAGATATCGGTCAAGCAATGGGATCATTGTAATTTTCTATCTATAGAGCGTGCCGCTGATGCAGGCTAAACAAAATAATTATTTCATTATGTGAATGAATATAATATTCTGTTCATGACATACAATGAGTAAAATTGTTGATAAGTATGTTCAGTTCTAGAGTGTGTGTCGAAGATATGCTTATAACTGTTTTGTAACCGCTTAGGTAAACAAATGTGTAAATTTTAATCCCCAAAAATATCCAACAGTTATTGGTAGACATCATACCATTGTTGTGAGTTTGCATTCCCTAACATTAGAAAATTTGCCCAATTCAATTGGCATTCAATTTTCCCGGTACATAAAATTATCGCAAAATATCTAGGTCAAAAGTGATATTAGACGAAAAGTGCTCAGTTTGTGCAATATCATAAAAACCTGAAATCTGAAATTACAATATAAATATGGGCATAAGAATAATAATGATTAAAAAGGTATCATTGGAACGAATGCATTTTGAGAAAAAAAACTTATCATATGGATTATGTTTTGGTACTCTTTTCTTGTTTTATATTTGTACATTAATAAAACGTTCTAAAACACAATTTCATAATATTAAAACAAATTTTGTGTATAAGTGTTAATTAAATTTTTAAATTACTAGTATTATGACTAAATAAACGATCTGCAGTATGTTTATTTTCATTTGATTCTTATTTTATATAATTTTATGATAATATGAATTGATGTCGCTTCAGTGAAATGTAGTTTGCAATATAAATCCAAATTAAGTAGTACTATTTTGGGCAAAAATGTTTGAATAAACGAATCTACCAAAGTTTTCTATTTATCATGTAAAGTACATATATGTTTATTTATAGGTATTCAAATTATCTAGCCTGTATTTGGCATAGCCATAAACAAGTTAAATTGATCTTCCCAGAGTTCCAACATTTGTAATCCGTTGCCATGGAAACTCACCCTCGTGGACACTCAGGAACATCCCGATCCCGTGCCCCGTGCCGTGCCGGTACACGAGCCCCACGTCCCACAGGGGGGCTCGGGCAAAAGCGTCAATCTCCCGACCTGCAAAATATGAAAACAGCGTTAACACTGTATTGAAAACCCTACAGTGTTCACCTGACATTTACACTGTTTTGAAAACCATAAAGCGTTCACCTGAGTATGAAGATCTGAGCCTTGCGGTTTAGAGAGGAATAGATTTGTAAAGTCATCTTGCTATTTAAGTCTATATAAGCCATGCGACCCCCGGGGCGTGGCCACTTTTTATCCCAGGGGCAAAATTTGAACAATCTTTGTAGAGGACCACTATACTATGTAACATACCAAATACGAAACCTCTGGGCCTTGCTGTTTCAGAGGATATTATTTTTAAGGTCATTTTTGCTATTTAAGTCTATATAAACCATTTGAACCCCGGGGCGTGGCCAGTTTTGACCCCGGGGTAATTATTTGAACAAGCTTTGTAGAGGACCACTAGAGGATGTCAAATATGAAAGCTGGGCCTTGCGGTTTCAGAGGGAAATATTTTTAAAGCCCACTTGCCATAAAATTCTACTGAAACCATGTGACACCCGGACATGGCCCCTGTTTACCCCAGGGGCATAATTTGAACAGTATTTGTAGAGGACCACTATACAATATTGCATACCAAATACGAAACATCTAGGCCTTGCGGTTTCAGAGGAGAAGATTTTTAAAGTCCACTTGCCAGATAAGTCTAGAGTAACCATGTGACCCCGTGGCGTGGCTTTTTTTTTTACGCAAGTTGCATAATTTGAACAATCTTTGTAGATGACCACTATACAATGTTTCATTTTAAATATGAAACCTCTGGGCATTGCGGTTTCAGAGGAGAAGGTTTTTAAAGCCCACTTTGCATATAAGTCTATTGAAAGCATATGTCCCACAGGGCGTTGCCACTTTTACCACAGTTTCATTATTCGAACAATCTTTGTAGAGGACCATCATACAATGTTACATACCAAACACGAAACCTTTTTTTAAAGTCAATTTTTGCTCTTTAAGTCTATATATACCATGTGAACCCCGAGACTTGGCCAGTTTTGACCCCAGGGGAATAATTTGAACAAGCTTTGTAGTGGACCGCTAGAGGATGTCACATATTAAATATTAAAGCTCTCAACATTGCGTTTTCCGAGAAGATTTTTAGGTTTTCAATGTTTAGATCTCTTTTTAGCTATGATGACCTACATATGCAGCGGACCGGAACGTTTTCAATATTAAAAAAAGGTAAGCCAATAATCATTCCTTTGAAGTTTGGTGAAAATCTGCCCAGCGGTTTGGGAGGAGATGTTGTTTGAATTAAAGACGTTCCAACAAAACGAAACTAATTGGGTTAATTTCTCCTTTTGCTTCATTTTTTCTTTATTGTATATTGGTTACAATATACTAATTTCATATCTAATGTCCATTCGAAATAAGTATTTTATTTTTAATAGTAAAAGTTCATAAAGCATATATAATAATCAAAAACACCCTTATGCAATGCATTTCCAAACAAATTAGTTCAGAAATGATCCATTAAATATATCCATTCTATTGATACGTTGTTAATCTATAGTAAAACGAAACAGGAAAAAGGCTACACAAGTACCGTATATGAAATCCAATTTTTCCCAAACATGTTCGATGTTCGATGAGCCATTCTGTTTTAAAATGTTTTGGTGTAAGTATACATTGATGCATGTATGTGCGCAATTTTAAGAAAATCTGTCGTTTGGAATAAACAAAAATGAAATTCAGAAAGCGTTATTAGTTCCCATTTTACACACTCAAATGTCCAGTCAAAATAATTATTTATACAGTTAATGTAGGTACAACGTTTTTATTACGAACATACACTTGTATATTGCCAAACAAAGCATGTACAAACATATCAGTTGAAAGAACCGTAACCTTGTTTGAAAAACATTATCCTATATACTTAAAACATTGATAAAAATCCAAACTGAAAAATCGGCTTCGACAGGTACCGTATTGAAAACCCAATATTTCCGGAACAAGGTCGGTGAACCTATTTTTTAAGACTGTTTTAGTTTCAGTATACAATGACGCATGTATGTGGGATCTTTTAACAAAATCTGTCGTTTTGAACAAAAGATAATCGTATATTTGATAAATGTTTGATGTTTTAACAGGCATATTTCATGCATAATTAACCTCGTTAAGTGTCTATTAAAAGTCATTGGTTAAATGATAACTGCAGATAAAACGCGTTTTATCATAAAACTGCACTTGTATATTGCTAAACGAAACATTAAAAAAAATGCATTTAAAAATCTCCATCTTTGCTTAAATATAAACGCTTTATATTATTCAACATTCTAAGTAACACAAACTGAAAAAAGGCTTCGACAAGTACCGTATTCAAAATTCAATATTTCCGGAAAAAGGCCGGTGACCCCCATTTTTTAAGACTGTTTACTTTTAGGATACATGTTTGTGCCAATTTTTAAGAAAATCTGTCGTTGGAAAGAAATTGAAGGAAATTGTTGCGAACGTCTTTAAAATGTTGACGGACGACGCACGACGCGCGACGGACAAAAGACGGTCACAAAAGCTTACCTGTTGTGCTCAGGTGAGCTAAAAACATAATGGGACATTAAACAAGATATGTACTAGCTGACTAACCGTAGACGCCTTTCTGCCAAATGGCCTGGAAAAGATTGATATGCCCCATTAACACCCGGGTGTAGCACTCCTGAAATAGTTTAAATACATTGCGAGGGCTGATATGAAACTATTGTAATTAATATAGGAATGTTAGGCATATACAAAAGTTTCACGCTTAATCCTCGATTTGTTCATAGATAAAGGTTGTGAAACATTGTATGAGTGCAAGTTCATGCAACGCTTGGACCACAGTAATGCCAGTATACTCGTACATATACAGGTGTCTAATATGTGCAACATGGTCATGACGCTAAGGCCATACAAATTTGATTCTATATTTAGAGTCATCGGGCTGGTAGGTTTTCGGATGCCTGAACGAAAATAATAATAAGTTGGAAAGCGTAACAACACACTGTGTGATTTCTTAATTTTATGATCTCAGTCAATGAATGACATTGTAAATAATATATGTTATGATGCTCTGTTCAAGTAATATTTGAGTTTTGAATGATTATTGTTGGTGCAAATCTTGCATTTTGGGTAAGTGTATCACTTGAAATAAGTTGATGATATAACACAATTCTTATTTGGAATCTTGCATTTGTCAGTAACTTACCTACAGGTTTATATATCTAAAACACGTTGAATTGGTATGTTTGGTCTTATTACTATTTTGAATTGCCCTTTTTAGAACATACTTTCAAATTTGTATAAATTCAATTTAAAATATGTTAAAACATGTTTCTATGAAGATGTTATTATCTACATGTTTTCTTTGGTGTAAATGTCAGGGTTTGTCCATACCTTTATGATATGATATGACTTCAGACTGTTTTGAACAAAATGACTTTTATGTGATTTTAGCAATATTTGTAAAAAAAAAAGTGTGCAACTAGTCAATTTACTGTTAAAATACTTTGTTAAAGTAGGTTACCAATATGAAGATGATAACTATATAATAGTCTTGCAAATAAACATTAGTTTTTTATCGACTCATTGTTTGTTTTTTCTGCCAACCTGTCAACCAGGTAGGTTTTGAAAAATCATGGGGACACTAAACATAAAATCAAACGTATATGGCCTAATTGAATGTTCCTGTAAAACTTGGACTACATTAATGCCATGCCAGTATACGTGATAGGTGTCTGTCAACTGCAATACAGTGATTAAGCTAGTGTCATGTTCCTGTAACGCTTTGACTACATTAGTGCCAGTATACATGATAAGTGTCTGTCAACTGCAATACAGTGATTAAGCTAGTGTCATGTTCCTGTAACGCTTTGACTACATTAGTGCCAGTATGCATGATAGGTGTCTGTCAACTGCAATACAGTGATTAAGCTAGTGTCATGTTCCTGTAACGCTTTGACTACATTAGTGCCAGTATGCATGATAGGTGTCTGTCAACTGCAATACAGTGATTAAGCTAGTGTCATGTTCCTGTAACGCTTTGACTACATTAGTGCCAGTATGCATGATAGGTGTCTGTCAACTGCAATACAGTGATTAAGCTAGTGTCATGTTCCTGTAACGCTTTGACTACATTAGTGCCAGTATGCATGATAGGTGTCTGTCAACTGCAATACAGTGATTAAGCTAGTGTCATGTTCCTGTAACGCTTTGACTACATTAGTGCCAGTACATATATATAGAGGACACATATATAGGTGTCTATCATGTACAATAAGTGATTAAGATAGTTTGACGCTCCTACAACACGTGGACTACAGCAATGTCAGTATACATATATAGGTGCCATTTAATTGCAACAGAGGGATAAAGCTAGATAGATGTTCCTGCAAATCTTGAAATACATGTGTGACTATACAAATATGTCAAATATAAAGGTTTGTACAGAGACATTGTGCCAGATCAATGTTCATGTAACGCTTACTGCCTCTGGTCTGCAGATTGTAAGTTTGGTATTCTTTATTCTAACATGATACTTGCTATTTTTTCTATCGACAAAGAACAAAATTATCATTGTTAAACTAGCCATAAACAACGCAAAAAGTAGTTACAATTACAATTGCAAAATTATATGTCAAATCATGTTAGAATCGAAATAATTTTCGCATTATCGTTGTTTATCGGCTAATAAACAACTCTTTGTCGTTCTGATGCGTGGCTATTAAATAACTGGTCGTGGTTTAATTCCTACGCACGAGAACTCCAAATCGTTGTTTACTGGCCGATAAGCAACGATAAATCGAAACTTATTTCTTAACTATACGCCATAGAGTGATAGGACACATCTATCTCAGTGCAACGAATTTGTCTTGATTAACAAACAGATCTTTTGCAGTAATAAGACCTGCCAATGGGTCACCGAAAACCAGTCTATACCACATAATGCAAATGATCTAGTAGTTTTCTTCTAAACACTATATACGTTTAATATTATTCGTGAAATTTAAGGTTGTGTATGGATTTAAAGACGGTTTCATTAGCGGCAGATATACTTTAATGGGTCAATTAACTCGATTTCAAATAAAATCAATTGACCAAACAACATACTGCTAACCAACATTACATATTATTTAACCTACCTTCTGATAAGCCGTAGGGGTGCCAAAATGGAATGTTCGAGTAACATCGGTAGTGCCGTCTCTAGAACATGAACAAACAAAACGTAAACCTTGTATGTGTGTAATTTACAATTTTTATGCATACATGTACATGTATTCGACATGAATTTGGAATCCAGAGGGTGTCTGTCATTCGTAACAGGTTTGTTGTTTAGGGCATCGAAGACAGACAACAAATAAAACTGGTGGTTTATAACCTTTAACTACATTTACAAGACATTATCAAACTCCATGAGCTAAGCTTAAAGAAACTCAGTCAGGACACATACTGATCAAGCTCAAACAAACTTCGCGGAGTTAGGGTGATGGAGTCAGAAGCGATTCGACTCGGACTAGACCATTGTACTGCGCGAAATGTCGTAAATCAGTCAGAATAACTCGGCTTCAAAAACGACTCGATGAGACTCGGCGTGCTTCGTACAGGAATAGAGTCTTTACCGCGTAAGAACATTTTTTTTGCCAGAACTGTAATGTTTAATGTGCATTGTAAAAAGTGTTTTCCTCATAGCAAGATCACAGTCTCGCACATTAAATATAAGGTGATTTGTATAAGTGTACGTGCATATTATCAATGGACTGTGTTTTGCTACTTCAAGATGAACTCTTCCCAAGGCTACCTCCCTGGAACCGCTCGACGTTAGACATGGACCAAAGAACCTAGGCCCCCAAGAATGCAGCTGCGATACTGACAAGTACTGGCCCCCGGAGTCTAGAAGCTAAAGACTTAAGGCCCCCATGAATGCAGATGCGATACTTACAAGTACTGGCCCCCGGAATCCAGCAGGTAAAGAATCTAGAACCTCGTCAATGCAGATGCGATACTTACAAGTACTGGCCCCCGGAATCCAGCAGGTAAAGAATCTAGAACCTCGTGAATGCAAATGCGATACTTACACGTACTGGCTCCCGGAATCCAGCAGGTAAAGAATCTAGAACCTCGTGAATGCAGATGTGATACTTACAAGTATTGGCCTCCGGAGTCCAACAGGTACACCTCCGAGGTTGTGATAGCTTTATCGGTCAGGTTGGTGGGGGAATAGTGAATGATGGCCCCGTTCGAACCTGAGCTGGATATGGCGGGAAAGCTCAGCCCTCGGTTGTATTCCTGCGCACTGGGATAGAATTGAAATGAATATTTAAGACACAGGATCCGTTTTCGAATTAACACGTTTTCGAATTATTACGATTCTAATTTATTCATAACTGAAGTATTTGACTGAAACATATTATCACATGCCTTAAAATACTACATACAATACATCATATATATTACCTCAAATGTACTGATATACAATACATCATATATATTACCTCAAATGTACTGATATACAATACATCATATATATTGCCTCCAATGTACTGATATACAATACATCATATATATTACCTCCAATGTACTGATATACATTACATCATATATATTACCTCAAATGAACTGATATACAATACATCATATATATTTACCTCCAATGTACTGATATACAATACATCATATATTTTACCTCAAATGTACTGATATACAATACATTATATATATTACCTCCAATGTACTGATATATAATACATCATATATATTACCTCCAATGTACTGATATACAATACATCATATATATTACCTCCAATGTACTGATATACAATACATCATATATATTACCTCAAATGTACTCTGATATACAATACATCATATATATTACCTCCAATGTACTGATATACAATACATCATATATATTACCTCAAATGTACTGATATACAATACATCATATATATTACCTCCAATGTACTGATATACAATACATCATATATATTACCTCCAATGTACTCTGATATACAATACATCATATATATTACCTCCAATGTACTGATATACAATACATCATATATATTACCTCCAATGTACAGATATTTTTGATATTGTGACTGAATGACTTTGACACGGAAATCTAATCTTGATTTAATTGGAATTTATCTTAATATGTTGGGTTTATTTAACCGTATACTCTATCAAACACCAAACAATAGACGCGTGTTTTTTTGTGTCAATTTTTCTATTACTCATGGTTTAATCCGTCAGGTCTCCTTTGATGATGAGATAAATATTATACATATTAAGTATAGTTTTAATAAAATTTCTTCAAACGCTAAAGTAAAGCTTGACATGTAAGATACACTCTCTTACTCGTAAGATATACAACTGGTAAGTACAGTTATAATCCACATGATTCTATTTTTATTCACTTTTTTCATATGTATTTTCAACTTAAGTTTTCATCATTTGTACAATAAATTATATATTAAATATACAATAAAGGTTAGCGTCAAATTTCTGATATAATATTCGTAAAAAATATTTGAGGCGTGTCGTGGGAAAGCCGGCTTAATGCATGTGGGTAAAGTGTCGTCCCGGATTAGCCTGTGCAGTTCACACAGGCTACTCCAGGACGTAACTTTCCGACTACAGTGGATTCATGTTTAGAAGAGGCTTCCTTGAAACAGAAAATACCATAACAGCGGAAAGTGTCGTCCTGGATTAGCCTGTGCGGACTGCACAGGCTAATCTGGGACGACACTTTACGCACATGCATTAAGCCCGGGTTTTTCACAACACGCCTCATTTATTTATTTTAATTGTTGTTTCGGGTAGTTGACCTACTATCTGTAAGTATTCAAGTCATTGGAGGCCGATAGCTCAGTCCATCGTTTACCAGCTTTTACCTTGAAATAAACAAAACAAAATTGAAAGTACCAGTTTCCGATGAATCGTCAATTAAAAACATTGATTAAATTAATAACTATAGCAACGTTCATCTGATGCCCGCGTTCAAAACATGGTATCGAAAACATACTTCCGCTTTTTTTTAAATACGTGTGTATTAAAATAAAATTTTGGGCAGGCAATAAAAACCCAAACATTTATATTATTCGGTATAACAGTATTAAATGACATAACTCCGTGTCGTTGTAAAACGAAAAATGTGTTACATTTGAAATTGCACACGAACAAACTCCTTTAAGTGAGCAGTTTATTTTCTCATACGCATAATGCATATAATTCGGTCCTATATCTATAATTACTAGTAATGCACACACTGTTAAACATACTTCTCGTTCCAGTTTTTCTAAGAAGGAGATCAATGCAACAGCGTCTCTGATCTGTAAAAAGTCAAATAAACTGCCTGTACATTTTATTTGTTTCATATAACTTATACACGTGTTAATTTATAGAAGGCTCCGTCAATCGTGTGCTAAAGTGCAAAATATCAAGCAAATAATGGTGCGGCGGGCAGGGTAACAAACCAATGCAGTATCAACGTACCCAAATACAAACAAATTGATACGTTAATGTAATTCCAAGTTCACATTTATGTTTTCATTCAAAGATTGTTGATATATGTCGAAGATCACTTCATGCTTAATTCATAGCTGACCACGGTATTAATATTTATGGATGTTATATCGACTACCGGTTTTGTTTAATGGGTGTGAAATATGGGGATGCCAAAAGTCAAGAACGGTAACTGTGATCAACGTCTCTGCGTAAACTTACATGTGAGCGTTTCATGCCCTCAACTTCTGTCGGATTTTTCTGGGTTTTTGTCGTTGCTATTGGCGTGTTCTTTTGTAGAATTTTATCCTGTAAAAAGACATTCGATGATGTCACCAACGTATAAAACATGGTGGTAGCTACGTTCAAATGCATGTGCAAGGTTTTCGGTTTTCAACAGGAATAAAACCCAAAATGAAACAAATAATAATCAGATTGGAGAACAGTTATGGTGTACACTTCGTTACAGATTCACACACTTAAATTAGAAGCACATGCATACCTACGCAAAAGTGAACATTACATAATATTTCTGTTATAAACAAGCGATGCCACAAAATGCCACTAGTCAGCTGGTATTAAATATCTTTTTCAAACCCATTTTTTCGTAAATGGATGTCCTAACAGGCAAATAAAGTACCAACCTCCGGCACGGCTGAGTAGATAGCCTGATTGCATGAGTACCCCAGCCACACCCTCTTGCTCAGGTTAGCACGTGCATAGACGTCTGCCTGGATTTGGCTTTGATTGTACAACTTTACCTATAAAGCAAATGTGTTCTTTATACAAAGGAACTGAATGAATGTACCTGTATGCATGCAGTAAATAGATACTAAATTTTATTTAAAAATACTTATTTGGTTATTTACGAGTATAAAATTAATGACATTCAAACATTTGGGAACTATGCTGTTATTAAATACTTCTTTGAATACATTTCTGTAAGTTATTTTTGTAAACTGTGCGGTTATATTCAGCATCATGCTGTACATCATCTAACATTTGAAATAAACTTGTAAACTTAAGAAACATTATCTCTAAAATCCGACGATTACCGATTTCAAGGAAAGCAATCGTCGCTAATAACTTTAGGGTCGGGTGGGGGTGGCTAGGTAGAGTCGGATTGCCCTAAACACAGACATTTTAGGCCGAAGGCAGACTTACTTCCACGCAAATGCCAGTACGCCCTGAACATGTACCGTCTTCTTTGGTATTGAGGTGCGTTGCCATAGTTACATTGGTATTTTTGTCCGTCGGCGGGGCGGTGAGTTTGTAAGTGTGGTTTAATGTATACAACCTAAAACACATAGCAGGGTATGGGCATTATATTATCATGTACGGATAATATATACTATTTGTTTGCGTCTAGGGCCCATATTCACCAACCAATTCTTAGACTTAAGACTTGAGCAGAACGAATATTCTTGAAACTCTTAATTTCTAAAAAGGCTGTTAATTTGAATTTTACTTGGTATTCATTATCACTAACTTAAGCATTCTTTGTTTAGAGCGATTTATAAATGACACAGGCGACATTGGTATCCGGCATATTTGCAACTTCTAAGTATTATTTTTTTTAGTCTAAATCTATTCTTTATTCTTAAGTCTAAAAATGGGTCGGTGAATATGGGCCCCGGTTGATTTATTAGTATTTAACGTTGGCTTTATTATGTGCGTATGGTCAGCAATTAGCTGTTTCATTTACGTTCCTTATACAAATCTCCGACAGAAGCTAGCATGAATGTAAACACTGTCTGACAGCTATTTCCGACTGATTTTCTTGGACGTTTTTTACACAACGTGCAAAAGGTAGATCGATTTATTATATTTATACAAGCCACAATACATATTTGAGGCGTGTCTTGGGAAAATCGGGCTTAATGTATGTGCGTAAAGTGTCGTCCCGGATTAGCCTGTACATTGCGCACAGGCTAATCCGGACGACACTTTCCGCCTACAGTTGAGTTATGTTTAAAGGAGACTTGCTTGAAACAGAAAATACCATAAAAGCGGAAAGTGTCGTCCCGGATTAGCCTTTGCGGACACGCCTCAGTGATATAAACCACAATAAATATTTATACTTTTCAGGCAACTAAACATAGCCCATGTCTTTGCGGCATCATAAACTAAATTTTCATCTGCCATATTTATTAACTAAACAGTACTGGTGTAAATCACAAGTATACATATTCAGCTTCCGGTACCAGTACAATTGGAAAAGTTAGCAACCAAATTTGGAATTTTATCACTTTTCAGCAAAAACTGCCAAAAAGTACTAGAAAACAATAATAATAATAATACAGTAAATAAACTCTAACACAACTTTTTCACTGATTATTTCTCTTGTACTTGTGTTTCCAGGATGTAAAATGAAAGTTAAATATAAGTTCATACATATAGTGACTTATTTTCCTAGATACTTGGGATTTTTTAATCTTCATATTGGGAAAAATGTGGGTAAAGTGGATTGGGAATGGTACCTTTTCAGGGTACCAATGTTATATAGAGGAAAAACGCTAAATATTGTTTTACTTATAGATTCCTTTTCCTCTTCTGCTGACACAAATATAACAAAGGAAAAGCGATGCGTTAATAAAGATCTACTTTTTGGTATCTAGAAACTGTATAAATACTCACGTGACAGAGTTGTTCTCTACAATGGCATACGACAGGAAGAATGGATTGTAGTCAATATCACTTGCTCGAAGGTTGAACAACCCTGCGTGTTTAAAAACATATTCTAATATGATACTCGCTATTTTTTCTATAGTCAAAGAACAAAAGTATCGTTGATAAACTACCCAATAAACAACGCAAAAAGTAGTACCGATTCGAAGAGAAGCATAGTAAAAAGTATTTCCAATTACAATTGCAAAAAGATATGTCAAATAATGTTAGAATCGAAATACTTTTCGCATTATCGTTGTTTATCGACCAATAAACAACGATTTGTCGTTCTGCTCAACCGAGTGCTGTGACATGCCCTGAAGTCCAGTCCAAGTTTGCCAGTATATGCGTGGCTATAAAACAACTTAGGCTTAAACCCTCGTGGTTTAATTCTTACACATCAAAACTCCAAATTGTTGTTTATTGGCCGATACACAACGATAAATCGAAAATTATTTCTTAATTTGTAAATGCGTCCTCGGGCTGGTTGCTTTTTGGATGACTGAACGAATAAAACAGCAATTTTGACAAAGTGAAAAATCGAGTTGGAGAGCATATAAAAATTTGAAAAAAGGTGCTTTTACCAATAATTGTAAAAATAATGTGCAGCTAGTCAATCTATACAGTTAAGATACTGTGTTAAAAGTTGGTTCCCAGTATGAAGATGATGTATAACATTTTCGCAGGAAAACATTTGCTTTAGCTTGTACCACAGCCATGAATAAGATGTGAAAGAAAAATGTTGTTTATCGACTCATTGTTTTTTCCAGCCTGTTTAGTAGGTTTCGAAAAATCATGGGGACGCTAAACATAGAATCAAATTTGTTTGGCCTAACCCTTGAAAAACAATGAGTTGCAACGTTAGTGTAAAACACTGCTTTCTGTCCGATATGTTTAACTTTGGAAGAACTTTGTCAGTATGATTATATTCTCTGTAAAAGTAATAAGCTTACACGCCGTTTCGTCGAGCGCGGTTACGACCAACATGTCGGCACCTTCCGCAGCCATCTTAGTGCGCATGTCCGCGACCTTGTCCTGCCACGAGATCCCTGGGAAAGGTAAAATACTAAGGTCATTTCCGGAATAAAACAATTAATATTTTTCCGTTGATGTGTTCCATATAAACATGATATCAAAGGAGCATCCTCAGCAGCACGTAAAGGGACTATGTCATCGAAAAGGGCCTCAAGAGGGCAATTTCTTTTTAAAAAATCGGAAATTTAGATATCAATACTGGCATATAATAAGTTATTATATGCCAGTATTAATTATATGCAGGTATTAATATCTAAATTTCCGATTTTTATAATTAATAACTGTTAAAACAGGGTATATATAATGGGCAATCTCATTAAAATCATCTCCAGACTGACGCTACTATATTATCCGCTGACTGGATCTGATGACTTCGCATTAGGGGTAACGTTCAGATGACGTTTTTAGGAGCAAATCAAACTGTTGCCTTCAAAATCTTGCGGAAATTAACGTGAACTTTGGATGTTTACTCGCCTAAGGTACCACTATATCCATTGTTATCCCCGTGAAAATTAACGGTAAATGATTAATCCCGAGAATCAGCTGGAAATACATTACTTTTCAAAAACCGTTGACAAACATTGCTGTGCAAAAGGCAATTTCATTGGGCGTAGCAGGGCTGATGTTTTATTGTTCGGACGTTCATTTGAACGCGACCTGTTATGCGATGTCTTCACATCCTAACACTGTTAGGATTTGATTTTAATGAGATTGATATAATGGGAAAAGAGTGTACGCATTCTGAGATAAAAATCAGTTGATAATATGAGTTGTGTTTTGTTTTTTTATCTTTTCCAGTTTACATTTTGACGTTAGAATTGTGAGCATTTTGTATAACCATTGTTCACAAACGACTCCTTGCCAAGCATGATATCGCAGTTGGTTAATGCGCTGTCTACTGTCATTTCTTCGTATGGCTCCTAAGTCATGAGTTCGATACCCGCTAGGGGGGTAATTTTTTAAAGGCTTTTTTTGCTAATTTTGATTTAATCAAATATCTTAGGCGTACAAAAAAATATGTTTGTTTCAGGTAACCCGACCTACCCTAAAAAAATGCCACGACCCTAGAACATTTATTTGGGTTTGTCAGATTGATTTTTGTGTTATTTACCTTTTTCAATAATTATATGTGTTTTGGATAAGTAAGTGTTTATGCTTTGATACTATACACTTATAAACAATGTTCAAGGATATTACTGATATGTTTTAAATATTTATTCAGTTTTAGAATCTTCGAGTTGACCATTTACCTGAAACAAACATAATTTTTTACGCCTTATTGTGTGTTATATTATTTTTATTCATTAAATGCACATGTCTTAGTAAAGCGCATGTTTATGAAATAATATAATTGCAATATGAAGCCAATTTTCGTTGACATAGTCCCTTTAAATCGATGGTTTGACTCTTTAGCTCTGGACCCGCTTGGTTGATAAGATTGCCTGTCCTATCATAATATCAATATGGCTACGAGTATCTGAACTTTTAATACATGATTAAAAAGTTGAAAATACTGCAAAACTTCTATGTGTTCTAATAGCTGAACTCGATTATTTACACGTTGCATTATGTTCTTTTGTATTTTGTCCAAATTACACAATATCACCAGACCACAGCAGCCTCCGTAAAGCTTATAAAAAAGGCCAATTGGCACAACAGATAGCAACACGCCCGTGAAAGTGTTCAAATTATAGCATGGATACCTGGGTACCCACAAGTAATTTAGTACCGGTGTAGCGTGAAATTTGCAAGACCCTGAAAACATTAAGACAAACTGGAAGTATTCTCAATCAACTTAACCATATTACGCGCAATATCAGTGACAATGCACGTCTTATATCAGTTAGCACGAGTAAATAAAAGGATCGGCAACTGTTCCTGTATGAATTCAACTGTTCCCGTATGGGATCTAAGCATTGTGACTGGCTTAAACCAGTGCCTGTATGAAATTTAAATGCCTGTATGAGATTTAGTGCTTTTGATTGGTCAGTTGAACTGTCTCTATATAAAATTGAAAATATGGAAGTTTTTCCAAAAACAAAATGACGTCATCTTGAAACAAATAAAAAAACACAAACATTCGGATTTGCAAACTTTTCAGGGGTTACAACTAGTAATAATAACAAAGTTAATTAATAAAATACGAATATTAAATAAGTGATTACATACAGGCACGGGCTCATGCCAATAGACGCTTCCTTAAATGTCAATCATATTCAAATTGATACGCAATATTATCCAGTCATCGCACTTGGACATCACGTGTTTAGAAGTTAAACTATTTCATACAAAAGAGCACGTGCATAATGTTTGTGATATTCAAATAAGTACGTGGTAATGTTTGTGATTTTCGATGAATGGAAATTAATCCTTTAACAATAGCTGAGGAGGAGTTTCAAGTATTCGTGGTAAAACCCGGATCGGTCTATACAGCAGACAAATAACAGTGCCTGTATAATATAACTTATTTTAATACCATCATATTACATGGCTATCGTATACTAACTAAATGTGAAGAAAACGACATCTTAATCGATTATCTAACTATACCCTTTCATGAGACAACGTAAGCAACGCTCCAGTTTAATAAAAGAAAATACTGTAATATATTATTGTCCCACATAGTTGTTTATACTTTGCTCATTTTATATTTCACTTTTTTAAATTATATATATATTATTTAAATTAGTGAAATATAAAATGAGCAAAGTAAAGGGCCTCATATACAAGCTGCACGAATTAGGCGTTCGTGGTAAGCTGCTGAGATTAATACACAACACTTTTCAATATTGTTTAAGTCAAGTGTTTGCAGGCGGTCGTCTTTCTTTGCCATTCGAAATTCACCAGGGAACCAGACAAGGAAGTATTTGTGTTCCGTTCTACTATACAGTCTTTGTGAACGGCCTACTGAATGAATTACAACAGTGCAAGTGGGGTCTGAAAATAGGTGACTTGAAATTGGCAGCCCCAACACAGGCAGATGATATTGTACTGCTATCGCTATTGAGATCCGGCCTCAATGAAATGCTAACCATATGCTACAATTATGCTTACAAGTGGCGATACATCTATAATGCATCAACGTGTTCATACATGATAATGAGAAGAAAATCCGCACGGATTCAACACGTTCAGGACTTAATTTATGGAACAAGTCCAATAGCAAGTGTTCATCAATACGAACACCTGGGCATCATCCAGTCAGCTAGCGGCAAGTATCCGTTCAATGTAGATGCGGTAAAACAAAAAATGCGCGGTACGTTCCTGTCGCTGGTCAAGTCCATCTGTGATCCTGCAAGGTTGAACCCAACTACTGCCGCGAAGCTGTATTCTTCGTGTGTTCTCCCTCGCGCACTCTATGGCTGTGAACTGTGGAGCTCAATAAGCGATAGCGACATGCGCCAGCTGGAAATAGCGCACTACTTTTGCCTCAAACGGGCACAGGGACTTCATTTTATGACTCATTTCGACATGGTCACAGGTCTTTTGGGATTCAGTTGAGGCGTACATCGACAAGCGGAAGTTGCTTTTTCTGGGGACACTATGCAGGCTGCACCAGGATGCACTAGTACACAGACTTCTTGTATACAGAGCATACCAGTACGAACTCGCACACTCGGTAAGCTGGGGCTCCCTTCCAGACATAATCCGCATTCTCCACAAGTACGATCTGTCGTTCTACTTTGAAACATTCAAATCAGCTGGCGACTTAACTACCAAATCAATGTGGAAACGAATCTGCTCACAGCGCATTCACGAACTAGAGGAAGCGCAGTGGCGACAAAGAATGCAACTATGCGAAGACTTCCGGATGATTCGAACCCTACACCAAAATCTTAACATCGCTAACATCTGGTATATAAGCAGACAGCGACCGCAGTTCCTTTCATTAACACGTGTAATTGCCAAGTTTATGTGCAGTGTCCCTCCCGAGGCTCCCTCTACATGCGAGAAATGTGGACATCCGTGCCAGGACCTAGTTTACCACATCGTTCTAGGCTGTACGGACAATAACACCTATATACAGCGTGAATGCTTCCTAAACGAACTGTCGGACGTCTACAGAGTCGACATGCGCGCAGTGGTATAGACCTACCCTGGTGAGATCACACGCTTAATTCTGACACACAGTGACTGTATATCTACGAACTTGTGTGACAGTCGATATATGAAGTTAATCATTTGTACTGCCAATTTCTTACAACGATATGTTCATTGTCACTGACAACACAGGAAATACAACCTTAATGTAACAGTGATAAATATAATTATTTAATCTTAATATGATAACATCATGGATGCTATTGTTTCATTTCGCTTTTCCTGAAACATAATAGCTTATATGTGGTAAATGGATATATATATATATATATATCTATATATATGAATATTGCCGTATCATCTGTGTGAAACTATTTAAGTATCTTAAGGATTTGTATTATACACGTGTTATTGGAAAATATCGCAACCGACGATTAACACCAGCTCTGATCAACAACTATAACATATGCATTTGTCATGATATGAGCCGATTGACTTTTACAGGCATTATATGTATATGCTTAAATCAAAATAAATATTCTGGGGTCGTATTCACAAAGCTCTTAAGGCAAAACATAAGTTTTTTCTATTAATTCATAAAATTCCTTAAGTCTCTGACTGTTTCATGTAGATCGAAAGGTCTTTCTACATAAGAATGTTTTAAACTAGTAAATATTGCTGTGACGTTTCGTATTTTACCTTTTTGTAAACAGAAATCATTGTATTTTACATACACAATTTGATCTGAAAGTATCACTTAAATACAACTTTAGTGAACATTTCCCTTAGGAGACTTGTGAATACCGACCCAGGTCTGTTTGGTTCTGCTATCCGTCGCAGACATAGTAAGTACCCACCAGAAAACTGCAACGGAAGTGCACTGATGGGCGTGTCCGGCTGGGCTGGTCTCCCATTTCCGGTGTGCCAGAAAGTGTCAATCAAGTCGTTCACTTGCACAAGGTTTATTCCCGCCTTCTTGAGTTCGTCTGAGTAGGATTTCCATGTTGCTAAGAAATAACCATAAGCGTGCTAAGAAATAATCATAAGCGAACGACAAATGAATAATATAATATACTGATGAAAACAGGTAGTTTAACAACTACAACAACAACAACAGTGTGGTACAAATTGTGTTAAAATCCAACAATATAAAAGTAAGTTTATACACAGCTTTAATTGGTATTTTTTATGTAATCCTTAATTAAACGAAACAATAAAGACAACATAAACAACAAAATAACAGATTAACAGCAACAACAGCATAACCAAGAAAACAAATTCTCTGCCGTATGCCCGTATCTATGGACACTTTTGAACGTTAATCGAAATAAAAAATTGTTCGTGCATAACAACTTCAACAAAAACAACTAAACAAGCACAACACCATACATGACAACACCAACAACAAAACATACAACGTGCCAGAAATGATATATATTTTTTATATATTAACATTATTTACAATAAATTACAATAAACGTTTAAAAATGAAGTTTCAAAAATGCGAAACATATTAATCAAATCAATCTAATATTTTGCCCAATCGTTGTGCTTGAATATTACTATCTATCACGTGTTTAACGGTTAACCAATATTACACAAAGCGCACGTCGTCAAGCTTTAGACGTGTCTGTTACATCGGTGGATGGAATCTATCCTTTTAATAATAGCTGGATAGCATTTTAAACGATAGTGGGAAAACAAAACACAGAAAAAGTGGGACGATAAACAGATTTGCAGATTCAGAATAGTTACTACGCAGTTATCTGTCCTTACCACTACTGACAAGGAATGGACTGGCCCCCAGTTTCTGGCCGGTAGATAGTTCCGTCTTCAGCCATTCTGTCATCGTCGGGACGCCAGTCTCTCCTGAAAGATTTGACATTCTAATGTTCTTTCGTCAAGAATATGCACGTATATTGTTAACTATTGACACGTGTTTCGCGTGTTGGCTATATTGTCTATAGAATAGAGACATAAAGGCGCGCACCCGACCAGTGCCTAATACCTTCTGATGCCAGTAAATGTATCTCAATGATCATTAAGGGCGTTTCATTCCACCTTGAATTTATCACCCTATAACATGTATATCAAAGGCATTTAAAAGCAACTTGTCAAAACTCATTCGTCATGTTCGATTTCCTCGTGCACTAAGGGATATGGGATTTCACAAATTTCGGCTCCATTCGTATCATCAAAATATATAGACCAGTCACCTGGTTAATATTTAAAAAATCTATACCATATATCAGAGAGTTTTCTTTGTTTTACGGTATTCAATAAACGTGATATCAGAACGGTAACTGGTGGGTGGAGTCTAATATGCAAGCTTATCGTGCAATAAGTATCGTGCGGTATATTGAAATTAAGTTGTAATTTATACGGATGCAACTTATTGCACGGTAAGCTTGCACAAAAGGATCGAATCACGTGACCTTCCGACAGCGCTAAATTTGGAAACGACACATATGTCAAGTATGTCAGACATCACGTGACGTCTAGGAACTGCCCATTGGGATCGGCATTATAGAAGTTGCGATGTGATTGGTAAATATGGTATAAAAAACTTGTAGCACCCCTTGACCTTTATATGTTAACTATTTAATCTCGCCCTGCGCGCTCGTTAAATAACTAACATATTTGCGTCAAAGTATGCTACAACTATTGCTTATAAAACCATAATCCAACAATCTTATATTATATGGAAAATCAGTTATCCAGTTATTATTAATTAAAAAATAAAGTGTCAAACACTTTGCAGTTTTAATGGCCTTAAATATACTTAATTCTAACATAATACTAGCTTTTTTCCTATAGATGAAGAACAAAACTATCGTTGTTAAATTACCCAATAAACAACGCAAAAGATAGTCCCGATTCTGAGCGCAGTATAGTAAAATATAGTTCTCATAACAATTGCATAAATATTTGTCAGATCATGTCAGAATCGAAATAATTTTCGCATTAACGTTGTTCATCGGCCAGTAAACAACTATGTCGTTCTGATGCGTGGCTATTAAACCATTCAGGCTAACGTTTAATTCCTACGCATCAGAACTCCAAATCGTTGTTTATTGGCCGATACACAACGATAAATCAAAAATAATTTCTTAAATACAGCATAGCAGCAGTTCGCTACTCACGCTGCCTCATGAGGACCCAGTTGCAGTCCAGTGTGTCCTCAGCCTCCAGGAAGTAGCGTCCGTCCGTCCACAGCGCCTGCTTGATGATCGTCACCACGGCAAACCCTGAATTCAGGTTAGATACACGTATTCACATAGTTCCTCAGGGAAACTTCAGTAAATGCCTTAAATTCATAAAAGTCCACGGTTCATGTAGAGGTCTTTTTGCATGTTTAATCGCTTTCCATCTCTAAAAAGAGACAGTTTACATTAAGGACACTGGTTTAAATGGTTATTCGCGGATAATAAAGTGTCTCCTGAGCATTTTAGCTCATCTGAGCACGAAGTGCTCGGCGAGCTGTTGGTATAGTGGACCTCTCCTGCGTCGTCCGTCGTCCATGTGCCGTCAACAATTGGGTTCCTTCTCACGTTGGAGACTTCACTTTTTATCCAATCTTAACCAAACTTGCCCAGTTTGTGTATGGCCATAAAATCTCGGATATGATTGTTATTGGTATAGGGGACCTCTTCTGCGTCGTCCGTGTGCCGTCAACAATTTGGTTCGTTTTCACGCTGGAGCCTTCACTTTTTGTATACTGTTTGTGTATGACCATAACATCTCGAAACGGATTGTTATTGGGTCAGATCACACAAGGAACACTAGAGTTATTGCCCCTTTTTCATGCAAAAAAGTGCAAAAATGCCATTTTCCAACTTATAAACTTTATTTTCCATCCAATGTTAACCAATCTTTCAAAGTTTGTGTATGACCATCAAATCTCAGCAGACGCCAAACATGGGCCAGATTGTGTTTCAAACACAAGATTTATTTAAAAATATACAAAAATGACATTATTCAGAATAGAGACTTCATTTTTCATCCAATCTTCACCAATCTTGCAAAGTTTGTCTATTTCCATGAGATTACAGTTGAAGTCGAATATAAGCAAGAGTAGAGACTTCATTTTTCATCCAATCTTCACCACTCGTGTAAAGTTTGTCTAGGACCATAAGATTAAAGGTGAAGTCGAATATAAGCAAAATCGGGCCAGAAACACCAGAATTATTGCCCTTTGTTTGTGAACAAAATATACAAAAATGGACATTATTTAGGATAGAGACTTCATTTTTCATCCAATCTTCACCAATCGTGCCCAGTTTGTCTATGAATGTAAGACTACAGGTGAAGTCGATCGGGCCAGAAACACCGGAGTTATTGTTCCTGGTGTTTGGAAATGAACATCAACAAGTTATCAATGATTGGCTTGCACACAATATTTTTTATTCAATGTTAACAAAAAATGCACAGTTTGCGTTTAACAATAAAAATTGATTGATAAATTTTGATTTCCAACAGTTGCAAACCTTGCATGCAATTATGTGTACATGCAACATTGATGGCTTCTGAACCTGCATAAACATCATTTATCATCATTAGACAGAAAATTATCAAATAAAAAGCAAAACTTGACCTTATAGCACAGCCATCGCAGTTATCGCATTGCAACTAGTTCCCCCAAACTGTCTGCGAAAAAGACATCAAAATCTACTGTTTTTGCATTTCCAGATTTGTCATTGACTGAATGAAAAAGGGTCAGGTAAGAATATTCAGAAAAATGATTCGATAACCATTAGCAAAAACACCGCACATCCACTACCCAACTCGTACTTTAGTTAGCCCATTGCACTAACCGATGTTTTAAATCAAATTGATCCAATCACCCTTTGCGTATTGTCCAGACACCTTAATTTTTAAACCTGTCACAACAGTATGGTCTTCATCTGTACCAGTTCTCAGGTGAGCGCTTTGGGCCATCCGGGCCCTCTTGTTATATATCGTGACACCGAATTACTTGAAATTTGAATGTTCAGCAGTTTATGTTTAGACAGCATGTACTTTTGTCGAAAATACGAAATGCATTTTGTATTTCTTATGGGTGACTAACTTCAAACGAAATTTAATTATGCGTGCAATGTTGCGTAACCTACAAGTATATGTTTTCATTTTACCCTGATAGTATATGTTTTCATTTTAAAATCTTAAAATAGAAAAACGCATCTTTTCAAATAGACCGGACACGTAACAATTTAAATTAAAGGAACTAGCTATTTCACGATGGATCCTTATGAGGTACATTCGTATTTGATTTACTGGTTTCTAACTTAAATGACGTCATAAACTGCGTACTTGTATGATACCAGTATATTCCTGGCAAAACGTATTCATCCTAAATTATTAGGTAATTCAAATCCACATACATGTACATTTACAACATTTAAAAACTGGAGTTTACTTTCTATGTTACAAAAAGAGCCTTTGAAACCAAACACAAAAGTATAAAACGTTGTTGTGAACGAACCTGCGGAGCCCTTAAAACCGGAAATGTATCCACGCCTCTTGTCGTACTTAGACGGATACTCACTCTGAAATAGCAGACGAGCAATACAGACATACATATAATGAATTGAGTAAAGCAATATTCGATTCATAACTTAGTTGTACGTGTGCAGGCTCATTATTTAGAACGAATTGTGTAAATAAAGCTATAATCAATGCGTAACTCACGCATAAAGGCTCAAATTAGACCGAATTGTGTAAGGCTATTGCCAATGCTTAACAAGTTGTACGTATAAAGGCTCGTATAGGCTAAATTGTGTACAGTTTTTGTCGATCCGTATCCCAGTCAGTGTACGCTAGGTGCGAGACTAACCTGAAAACCAAAATTATCTAAGGACCACAAGTATGCTCTTCATGTCAACTGCCATGATTAATTCCATGTTACGTACATACTGGCCTGATGCTACGTACATACTGGCCTGTTGCTACGTACATACTGGCCTGATGCTACGTACATACTGGCCTGGTGCTACGTACATACTGACTTGATGCTACGTACATACTGGCCTGATGCTACGTACATACAGGCCTGATGCTACGTACATACTGGCCTGATGCTACGTACATACTGACTTGATGCTACGTACACACTGTCCTGATGCTACGTACATACTGGCCTGATGCTACGTACATACTGACCTGATGCTACGTACACACTGACCTGATGCTAGGTACATACTGACTTGATGCTACGTACATACTGACTTGATGCTACATACATACTGACTTGATGCTACGTACATACTGGCCTGATGCTACGTACATACTGACTTGATGCTACATACATACTGACTTGATGCTACATACACACTGACCTGATGCTACGTACATACTGACTTGATGATACGTACATACTGACCTGATGCTACATACATACTGGCCTGATGCGACGTAAATACTGGCCAGATGCTACATACATACTGGCCTGATGCTACCTACATACTGACTTGATGATACGTACATACTGACTTGATGATACGTACATACTGACTTGATGATACGTACATACTGACCTGATGCTACCTACATACTGACTTGACGATACGTACATACTGACTTGACGATACGTACATACTGACTTGATGATATGTACATACTGACTTGATGATACCTACATACTGACTTGATGATACGTACATACTGACTTGATGATACCTACATACTGACTTGATGATACGTACGCACTGACTTGATGATACGTACATACTGACTTGATGATACGTACATACTGACTTGATGATACGTACATACTGACTTGATGATACGTACATACTGACTTGATGATACCTACATACTGACTTGATGATACGTACATACTGACCAGATGCTACATACATACTGGCCTGATGATACGTACATACTGGCCTGATGCTACATACATACTGACTTGATGATACGTACATACTGGCCTGATGCGACGTAAATACTGACCAGATGCTACATACATACTGACCAGATGCTACATACATACTGGCCTGATGCGACGTAAATACTGACTTGATGCTACATACATACTGGCCTGATGCGACGTAAATACTGGCCTGATGCTACGTACATACTGGCCTGATGCTACGTACATACTGGCCTGATGCTACGTACATACAGGCCTGATGCTACGTACATACTGGCCTGATGCGACGTAAATACTGACCTGATGCTACGTACATACTGGCCTGATGCTACCTACATACTGATGCTACGTACATACTGGCCTGATGCTACATACTGATACTGCGATGATGCTACATACATACTGACCTGATGCTACATACATACTGACCTGATGCTACATACATGCTGATACTGAGATGATGCTACATACATACTGATACTGACCTGATGCTACATACATACTGACCTTATGCTACATACATGCTGATACTGACCTGATGCTACATACATGCTGATACTGACCTGATGCTACATACATACTGATACTGACCTGATGCTACATACATACTGACCTGATTCTACATACATGCTGATACTGAGATGATGCTACATACATACTGACACTGACCTTATGCTACATACATGCTGATACTGACCTGATGCTACATACATACAGACCTGATGCTACATACATACCGACCTGATACTACATACATACTGACCTGATGCGCATCTTCGCTGGGCACGAGGTAAGCGTCAATCCCCGCAGTGGCAAAGTAAAGCCTAAGGGCATGAACTCTGTCACTCGTGTCAACTCGTGTAGGAGGTGCTGTTCCCCCCTGAATTATAAGTAAATCCAATTTTCATACATATTGTAGAAAAAGAGGAAATAGTAAGTTAGTTTTGTTTGTAATTAACACCTTTTTATTATTTCTGTAGTAGTAGTTGTAGAAGTTGCTGCTGTTGATGTTGATGTTGTATAAATATTAAGGCAACATAGTAATGCATATAAAACGCGACAATATTATTTACAGAAAAAATACAGTAATTCACATATGAGCACATGGTGTTTACTTTGTATAACAATACATGTGCCAATATATTGGCAGTTTTATATGCCATAAGCGTATAACAGTTATTGAAAGGGTATCTAAATCGTGCTAGTCTGTAACTTAGAACTTTGAAATGAAATTTGTTGATTCAGCACAGCTTTGCGCTTTAAAATAAACCACTAGAGAAACGTTCGTGTCTTGGACGAATGAACTTATCTTAATTATTTGTTTAACTAAAACCAGCAACAACAAAAACAGCAACAAGCAAACGAGTGTTTTTGATTTCTCGGATGATGATGATATATTGGCACTTTCGTGTAAATTTTAATTAGATGTATATATGGGACGGTATGCGCCTTTCGTGGGTAGAGGGGGGGGGGGGGGGCAGCCATTTTAAATGAGGTCATCAAGTCCGCGACCTAGTTGACGTAAGTCTAAAACTTTGCTTCATTACACATTTTCGATGGTAAACGATTTCTTTAACTGATAGAACAATAATAACTATACCTTTTTCACATTTGCTTTTTGTGCGGCGACACATTCACGTCTTTCTAATTTCTTAACAAATATAATAAACCCCATTAGTAAATCTTAATTACGCATGTTTGCGGCGGTACGTGGGCGTCTAATTACTTTTAAAATCATATTATCTACAATGCACAAATAACTTAATGAACGTTTTCCGTCCATCTAAGTCAGCATGCACTAACGTCAACCAGGTCAAGGACTTGGTGACTCATCCAAAATGGCCGTCTTTCCTCGCCACAAAAAAGGCATACATCGTCCCTCATATACTACATATAATCATTCAGATATCATTGTGTGTTAGGTCATCTTGCAACACCATTTCAATGTGTTCAACATAATTTAAATTCGGTGAGGCTTACAAATCAACATTTGATATTGAAAAATCTGTTGAGATAAGATGAATAAATAAAACATATTCAAGATGTAAGGTATATCGAACACTTTTAAAACTGTGTAGACACCAGGAGCCTAAGATCACAACTCAAGAATGAAATACACGTACTTATGGATGGCTTAGTATGTTAACATATTTGTTCTGGGCTAATCCGGACTCGAAATGCACTGGAACGGATGGTTTCTTCTATGAAATGACGTCGTAAAAATGTCATTATATTTATATGACCGTATCGAACGATTCGCGATTATCTACAGCAAATTTAAATAAAATATACTTGAAGCTGTAGATATACATAAATATAGCTCTTAATGGTCTTCTAGTATCTCAAAGAATGCAACCATAAACATTTGATAAGGGCATGTAAACATTTTTAACAACTTACAGATGCGAATTCGATGATGGAGAATCAGTTCACACTACTGTTTATACCGCAGTTGTGATATACAAAATTTCCAACGCCGTACAAACCGTTATATTGAAACGTGATTGGTTTTAATCATAATAATAATCCTCATCATAATCATCATTATCACCATCATCATCATCATCACAATCTTTTTAATCATCGTCATAATTGTCATTTTATCATCATCATTTTCATCATTTTCTACGTATGTATATGCATATTTGTTTTGCCTTCATTATTGACTTCAATGGCAATGATTTTTCTTACCGGTTGACAAATTGGCCAGTTTCCCGGTCTCAAAGGCAATGATTTTACTTACCGGTTGACAACTTGGCCAGGTTCCTGATTCCAAAAGCAATGATGTTAATTACCGGCTGACAACTTGGTTAGTTTCCCGGTTTCAAAAAGGCAATGATTTTCCTTTCCGGTTGACAACTTGGCCAGTTTCCCTGTTCCAAAGGCAATGATTTTACTTACCGGTTGACAACTTGGCCAGTTTCCCGGTTCCAAACGCAAGGCTTCCCGTTTCGCTCGGCTGCTTGCAGCGACAGCGACAGCTAACGCTGCAAAAAATGATCAAGAAACGCATGAGATGTGAAATTGTTATGGTTCATCGTCTTTTCTTTATTGTACGGTTTACTGATTTCAATGTTTCTGTGAACGGTACAGTGTTTGAAGTGTTAGCAATACAAATACATTATATGCAATGGATGTATATGCATTACATATAAGTCAGTATAACACAAGAACAGCAACTCAACAATATCATGGACGACAAAAATAAAACAACTACAAAATACTTCAACTACTACTACTACAACTACTGCTATGATTAATACTTCTAATACATATAATGCTACTAATAATAATAATAGTAATACTACTACTACTAATACTATTACTATTACTACTACTACTACTACTACTACTACTACTAATAATAATAATAATAATAATAATAATAATAAAGTAATGATAATGATAATGGTGGTGATAATGATGATGAGGATGATGAGGATGAGGATGATAATAATAATAATAATAATACAAATTATTATTATTAGTAGTAGTAGTAGTAGTAGTAGCAGTAGTAGTAGTAGTAGTAGTAGTAGTATAATTATTATTATTATTATTATTATTATTATTATTATTATTATAGTAATAATAATAATAATAATAATAATAATATAAATAAATAAAGGAACAAGATTGAAATGATGTCTCAATGCATTGAATTGTTTTGCAGAAAAACCTGTAAAGACACTGCAGTTGGCGAAGTTTCCATGGATAATACACCTGACTAGATGAAGTAAAACAATCGAACTATTTTTGTCCGTTTTTTTATTTGGACTTCCATAACAAATGCATTTATAACTTGTCAATATATCAGTCCATTATAAAAACTTTAAAACATAACACACGCAAAGAAAATACTATTTTAATAGTATCACTATTACTTGTATTCAGATAAATGTGATGATGTTGTATGTGTTCTTATCGTTATTAATCAACTTCACAATATTACTTACAAAATCAGTGAAAATGCACGTCTCATATCTATATGCACGAGTAAACAAATCGATCAACTGTTCCTCTATCAATTCAATTGTTCCCGTATGGCATCTAAGCATTGTGATTGGCTAAAACCAGTGCCTGTATGAAATTTAAATGCCTGTATGAGATTTAGCGCTTTCGATTGGTCAATTGAACTGTTCCTATATATAGGTCACATTACACTAAATAAATAAGTCAAGTAGGGCTGTACTCTCTAAATAAATAATTAATTTTAACCCGAAGACATATTTTTAGGTTTAGACACTTGCTTTGATATTATTTTTTGGAGATGTTGGTAGGGTAAGCATTGGTATGCACTAATAAACCTCTGATATGTTTTAAGATTGGATACTACAGTATGACACTTGCGCTAAGGCGGGTTACATTCAACTAGAAAATAGCCGGTAAAAAGACGGTGATAAAACATTCAACTTTGTTTAGTGTCGAGTTCTTTCTTACATATTACATGGTTAAAGTTATCGCTTTAACATTAAATGACATAAGGATTGGAATTAGTATACTGTAACTTACATGAACTTTAAAAATGGACGTTTTTCAAGAAACAAAATGACGCCATCTTGATAAAAATAAAACAAAACGCAAACAATCGGATTTGTAAAATTTTCCGGGGTAATAACTTCTACTAATAATAAAGTTGATTAATAAAATACTCATGCCAATACAGCAGAGCTCGGACAAATAACTGTCTGAATGAAATCACTAATTTAACAACATTATAATATTTAATATGTTATACATGGCAAAACAACGGCAAAAAAATATAACGCAATGAATACATTATAAATTCAGAGCAAACACTCATTGATAAAATAATATATAAACATTATATAAACGTAATTGGCAGATCCGAAAGAAGACGTATATAAGGAGGAAAATTTTAACAAGAAGACGGAGACGAACAGTTCTTGTAATGTTTGTACATTTCATTAGTCGTATCATTAGTGCGACCTCAATCATCACTACCATCAATATCTATCCCAACAACCCAGATGAAAAATTTATGCTTATTCTTCATATCCCGATTTTCCACGTTCTGGTTATGCTATAATGTTATTCTTCCTCTAGCCTTATTAATGGTTTGTTCGGACCACAGACACGCGCTTGATTGTTTCTGTATTTCTCCATTTACACAGCGCCAAGCAATTGCGTTGATTGATACAGATTTCTTTTGCGGAGAATAAATCACCTGCTATTTTTTCGTCAGAAATGCTGACAGAACTGTTGCTAATATTGCAATAGTCATCTTTGTATTGGAACAGAAAAATTATAATATTAATCTGTTTATAAAAATAGAAGCACGAATTAAGCAACATTTCAAGTCGAATTTCTTCGTTAACATCAGAAAATATTATTACCGGCAGCCATTCAAAAATAGAACGCCCGCCACGATTCGGCAAGAAAACGATGCTATCTTGAGAGCTTCACCATTGTAAACCTAATGTTTCTGCAAGCAAAACGATGCAAAGGTGATTTGTTTATTTTCTTATTTTTTTTGTACACGTCACTGTGCATTTGTCAGATGTTTTTGCTGATGAAAATGTTTGTCTTCTGGAACATAAATAATCCAGTAAGCATTCTTTTCCTCAAATGTGAAAAGACTGGCAACTGCCGATTGAGATATTTTCTCCGCATGAAGAGTAAACCAAAGCACGCCGTGCAAACATTGCCTCCGTTTCATTTCGGAAGGTTTTAATAGTTGGAATGGGATGTGCTAGTGCTAAATGAGTTCAATTTATGTAATGGAAGCAGGTTCCTTTTGTACGTTTTGTAAAATAGTTTAAGGTCTGGTTGATTAATGGCACACGCCGACATAGATTGACTTGATCATAATGAACAAAAATCACTGAAGGGATCGAACATCGATGGAATTTGTGACAACGTTAAAAATTACACACGAACGTGTGTTTCACATTTGATAATATTTATTTATGTACGATATGAATGCAATTTTGCATGGCGCTGCAAATACTTGTAACTATTTCGAAATTAAATTCTTACGTTCATCATATTTAGCTGATAAAAATACTGTCGCTGATCTGCGATATTCACAAGTACAATGTATCCGACTCGTCAACAGAGATGGAGCCAGTGTTTACAGGACGTGCAGAAACAAACATTTATTATAACACATGCATGCTTAACCACATCTTTGCGTTCCGGGTATGTAGATTTTGTTATTGTCATCCTCTATGCTAATCATGCAAAAACGCGTCAAAAGGTCTATTATCAGTTTTTATCTCAGATATCTATTCTTCTAAAAGCAATTTGTTTTGGCATGTGGGGTGATTAGATTTTGCTCGTATACCATATACAAGCATAACTAAATTGTTTGTAAACATGTTGCAAAAAACACAACTTAATTTCAGTAATTCTTTGGTTCGTCGTCCTACTTAGTCGTTGTTGCTGTGATGGCAATGTGAACTTCAGAGTAAAGAACAATGTTTCCTGACGCTAATCCTTCTAAACTTTAGGTGTAACTAAGTATTGTCGTTTCAATAGTGTTTATACACTCATTATAAAACCGTCAGACAGACTGCAGACAGACTGCAGCGCTCAATTTAATTTAAGACGTTGCGATGATTTGACATAAAACGAGATGCGCAAATCGAATACATAGTTTCCTATAGTAAATACAAACCATAATAACTTGTGTGGGGATTGGTCATGAAATTATTTCTAAGGCCATTCTCACCCTACCTCTGATTCAAGTAGGGCAGTTGTCAGTTACTGGCATAAGTATGTGCACTTAGTACAGGTAACCGCTTAGATCGGCTAAGCTTGCCCAGGAAAAGTGTGTGTAGGTTAACTGACCGCCGTGATTTGACTGAAATACCGTAAAAAAAGACGAAAATCCAAACAAAAAAACAAACAGAAACCATAATACAACAGATATACAATTTGCAAAAAAGCAAGTAATAAATACTTGAGAATTGCATTTCTGTCCTTGGCAAGTCGTGTACGTTCTCAGGCGTTTTTGGCATGCTCCCCAACCTAAAGTAGTGGTTATTGTAAACAGTAGTTTTCGTAGTGGTATTGGAAGTAGTGGTTGTTGTAAACAGTAGTCAGTAGTTGTTGTTGTAAACAGTAGTTGTCGTAGTGGTATTGGAAGTAGTTGTAGTTGTAAACAGTAGTTGTCGTAGTGGTATTGGAAGTAGTTGTTGTTGTAAACAGTCGTCGTAGAAGTGGTATTTGAAGTAGTGGTTGTTGTAAACAGTAGTTGTCGTAGTGGTAGAAGTGGTTGTTGTAAACAGCAGTAGTGATTATTGGAAGTAGTGGTTGTTTTAAACGGTAGCTGTGGTAAATGTAGTAGTTGTTGATGTAAACAGTAGTTGTGGTAGTGGAAGTAGTGGTTGTTGTAAACAGCAGCTGTGGTAGTGGTAGGTGAATTGGTTGGCGTGGAGGTGGTGGTGGTGGTTGTAGTAGTAATAGTAGTATTAGTAGTATTAGTATTAGTAGCAGTAGTAGAAGTAGTAGTAGTAGTATTAGTAGTAGTAGTAGTAGTAGTAGTATTAGTAGTAGTAGTAGTAGTAGTAGTAGTAGTAGTAGTAGTAGTAGTAGTAGTAGTAGTAGTAGTAGTAGTAGTAGTGGTGGTGGTAGTAGTAGTAGTAGTAGTAGCAGTATCACCAGTTTCAGTCTAATAGTAGTAGTAGTAGTAATAGTAGTGGTTTTTCAAAGTATTCCATCGTAGTTTTATTTCCCAAAATGCAACGACGTGAAAAAAACTGCAACTAAGCACAAAATCATATACTATCACAAACGGTGTAACACATTTGAGAGCAAGACACATGTTTGCGTTACAAGAAATGATTCACCTGTTTGAGAATTGTTGGAATGCCAGAAAGGCATTAGTTAATATATACTAATCTCAGACTAGCTGTATAAATGTAGAAACAGGAAAATCAGGATAACTGTTTCGATAAAGTTGTGTCCTCAACGAATACTGCAGCAGTATGTTTTGCAATTAAAGGGACTTGTTGACAGATTTTCGTATTTTTGAAAAGCTATTGGACTAAAAAACAACAGATATTATGTAAAGAAACACAATAAATTAAAGAATCTGCCTCCCCCGGGACTCGAACCACGTCCGCCGGGATCGAAAGTCCGTCGCGCTAACCACTCGACTATTCTGACCTACACCTTTGGAAGAAAATTGACATGCTATGTAAGTGATACACGTGATTCCCAAAACTGCCGATAAAAAGCGTTATGTACAAACGCTTTATAATTTCATCCATTTCAATGATTTTTCATAAACGATATATGTCCAATATATTTCTTTCTCAGTAGAGTGATTTTGCTTGTTTATATCTAATGTATTTTTCTTTTGGGGATATATGACAACATATTTGCAAACCGTCAATTAGCTAATTTGTGAACAAGTCCCTTTAATTTCTAGAAAATGTTAAGCGATGATGATAAAGCAGGAAAGTCGTTTCGTATCATTCTACATGTATACGAAAGACTGCTTTTACATTATACGAAATGTTGCCATAATATGATATGGTTTATGGACAAAGTATTCATTTGTTCGCAATCTTTTGCACATGCTTCAAATAAAACGATTCAAGTGCGATCGAAACATTACATTCAACTACATTAACTGATAGATGTATGCAGCAACGTGTAATCTTAAATTTATATATCATGTAGCGGACATAAGTCATCTGACATCCAAATTATATTCGTATAATCCAATTGCCCTTAACAAAAGAAATATTGACTGATATTGTTTTTGTACCATCAACTTTATTTATATTTTGTCTACTAGAAAAACACAAAAGACATAAACATGCTTTAAGCAACATTTCTAAACAACTTTATTGTACTATTTTTGCCATAAATAATCACATAAGACTTAAAAATGCTTTCAGCATCACTTTTTAAAGAAGTTATTTAAATGTATTCCTTAATACCACACTAGAAAACATTCCATACCAAGGTACAACGCCCGACACAAATTGAAAACCAGAAGCGTCTTTTTAAACTAATGCTCCTGCAAGCAAAACTTGCAAAGGTGATTTGTTTATTTTTATTTTTTTATCTCTGTAATTGTGCATTTTTCCTGGAGGTTTTGCTGATGCAAATGTTTGCCTACTAGAAAATAATGCGCAAAGTCAGCATTGTTTGCTTCGAACATGAATCCACTGACAACTGCCGATTGAGATATTTTCTTCCCGAAACAAATTTTACCAAAACACCTCATGTAAACATTGACATTTTCACAACAAATCTTAAAGATTTAAGAGAAAAAGTTTTTTAATTAAGCATCTAAACAAAAGCCAACAAACAAAAACAATTAGAAATTAAAAATAAACCTATTTTCGCAGCCAAAGGTATTAGGCGTGATTATGACTACAAATGCTCCGCTAGCAAGTGGAACAACAAAGTTTATTTGATGCATAAATTAAACAACTAAAGCCTGCCGTCCACTACAGTCCCGATGCTTTTCGTAAGGGTTGCCGATAAAAATGTGCTAGATTCGGGAACCATTCGGAACAAAATTTGCGGAGCTTGGCCATCGTGCGTGTTCGGCATGTATTCGCGGAGTGGCATATGACAGGTTGTGGAATAAACCCCGAAACCTATCCGAAGTCACCGAATGCGACGCGAAAGATTGCCGACAGTTTCGGAATTAGCTCCCGAATGATTCCCGATCGTGTGGAAAGGTTGCGGTAACATTGCAGAACATGCTGAATAGTTGCCGATTTGTTGTCGACAGAATGCTAGAATGTTGCCGATTTGAAGTTCGATGTATATGAACGACGCCGAATTACAATCTGATAATCAGTTGCTAGCCCGACAATGGATCTTTAGGTGCATTCACATCGCCCTTGATGTCATGCATTTCTTGGCATTTCACCTGACACGGAGAAGAAGACATCATCGATTGTGGATCAAATAGTATTTGAGGATCACGTCGACAGTTTAAGATGACATACTCCAGCGTCTAACGTCTCGCATTCAGAAAAAACAAGGTTCCGTAACGCCCTTCAAGCTGACCTAAAGCTTGCGAAGGCACTGAGGTACATAACATCTGTTGACACGTACGCCTCTTTGATGTACGACTTCTGTACGTCTGTGCTGCTGTGGAATGTATATGACATTTTGCTCCAGGAGTGTCTACTCCCCAGCTTCAGGAGTATTAGAATGAAGTGCTGGTCATTCCAAATACTCCAAAGGCCTGACGTGCAATGGCCGCCCATTTTGAGAGATGGTGAAGCATGTCTCATACGGTTGGCTTTCACTTGGCATTGCCTCTTTTAACAGTAAACAGAGTGGGATGTTTATGGGCATCCCTTAGATTTTTTTTTCTTTTCAGCTTGGGCTTTCAGATAAAGGTTTTACCCTTAAAGACCAAGGCTAAGGATCATACCTTCTGTAAGATTCAAAGGCTGACTGAATAGTAACCTCACGCCAAACTTCTTCTGGAGTAGCTTGCCGATGACTTTCACCGTGATAAGTGAGCAATTCGCTCAATACCGATTTTTTCACTTCGAACACCATCGGCAAATTGACGGCATCACTTTTGCTGTCGCTCTTTTATAGTTCGGGAAACACGACTAATGCTCGGCGTCCCTTCTGCTGGCAATCGGCTTCTTCAGCGACGATTCGGCGTCTATCATTACATGATCGGCATAGCTTCCGAGTGTACACGCGGACAGAACTCTTCCACTCGTCGTCGTCGGAGAGCGTTCGACATCGATTTAGCTCGGGGTGGATAGACCGATTATGAAGCCTCGTAGGAGGATGTCCGAAAGTGCCGAATCAATAGCGATGGGTTCCCGAACATCCATAATGGTTGCTCATAGTTTGCTAAAGACTCCGAAGCCGTCCAGAATAAAACAATCGGCGTCCAAATTTTAAAACTTTTAAAATTTGGATGCCGAAGTTTTTTCAATCATGATCAGGCCCAGAAGTGCCAAGATGGTTCCAGAATTGTTCAGGAAGGACAAGAATAGGTTCCAGAACATCGCGAAGACACACCGATTTTGCCAAATTCGCTTTCGGGAAACCTTCGGGGGCCTAGCTGACGGCAGGTTTAAGCAACACCGCAGGTCATTTTTTCTTAGCCCGTTACTTACAAATGATACAAACGACGTTACCACTTTGTCAAAAACAAAAATAAATCTATATAGAAAAAACTTTTTTTATCCAGGATTTAAAAGCTTTTCCGTGTTGATTTTTTTGTATTTAAACAAAACTCGAATGGTAAAATCATGCATATTGATGTTCGTTTTGGTCAACTGTGATACCGTTTTCCAATACACATGTATTTATAATGAAACAATGGATTTTGTCTTTGTCAGTCATCTTCTAATTCCCTCTGGCGAGAATATGACAAAATAGCTCTATACGACAAACAGTAACACACAACTGTGGTTATATTCAAGCAATTAATAAGATATATGAGGCAAGAAGATAAAGTTTTATTATATGCTTCTCAGTGAAATATCAAATTGCATTGGCGAAATAAAATCTTATATTTTCAATGTTGGAACGGTGAAAATATCAGATTCACTGTAGTGAAAATATCACATAACACGCACTATTTTTCTGTCAATAGCATCGATCTACCAGTATTGGTTTACCTCCCTACACCACTAGTAAAAATATTATTTTTTATGACCACTCGTGAAGTAAAATTCAAACATTCACCGAAATCAACAAATATCCTCTATATCCTTTCAATTTGTGAAATGTAATGCATAATGCTGTTGATTGTCCGTATGAAATATTAATATCATGTAATATGAAACGACTGGCAACTGTCGATTGGGATATTTTCTCTGCATAAAAAGTGTACCAAAACACACCATGCAAACTTTTGCTTCTTTTAATGGTTATTTAGATAATATATTCAATTATAAACAGTTGCATTATAGTGTTTAGTAACAATACAATGCCGTTTATACAGAACAATTTTCGACAAAGAAACAAAGTACGTATCTATATAAGATCATAAATGTATGCACGTAATGTGAACTAGTTTTAAGTCTGGCATATTAATTGTATGCATCGACATAGTTTGAACTGAACCAAAATAAAAAAAAATCGCTGAATGAATCAAACATCTTATTATTTTATTATTTGCTTTCTTGTTTTGTCAATAGTGTTCATACTGCTAATTTGTATCAGACATAGTAAACTTAATGTAATTCATCCAACGTCGCGATGATCTGACATAAAACGCGGAGCGCAAATGGATTGTCGGCAATAGTAAACAATAGCAAGCAGTAAATACATTAATGACACTTCT